>CM023481.1:136789417-137240011 GCA_013339685.2 Hyalomma asiaticum | reverse complement strand
ATAGATTTTATTACCAGCTGTGGTGGCTAAGAGTGCGGCATTTCTTTGCCAAGTGCAGAGGTGCTACTAGATTCCTGCATTGCTGGCTGCATTTCCTTGTCAGTTAACTGCGAGAGCGCTTGTATACATCAGCTTAGTAGCACACTTACGAACATCAGGGGAGGCAAAAGTTATCATCTCCCACTACAGCTCCCTTCATAATCGCAGTTTGGGACTCAAAACCACCTATTTTTAAGGCTCAACTGTGTGTAATACTCCAGGGCAGTACAGGCGATGCAATGTGCCATGGGGGAGGCCTCTGGATCAATTTTGACCACCACAGGTTCCTAAACCAGCAACCATGCTGCACTGTTGTTTCTTAGTGCCATTCAAATTCACGTGCTGGTGTAAAAAAAAAATGAAAAAAAAAAAGTGCTTGCCAGCAGAACTGCAGCATTCTGGAACACTGGAAACTAGTGCATGTTGCTACATATGAAACTATGGTTTTTATGTTGTCACAATTAGGATTGCTAGCCATTCCGTTCTGCAGCCATTGGATAGTGCTGGAACACTGCAGCTTTGCTTGTTGCTACACGTAAAGTTATCTTTCAAAGTCTGTTCTACCAGGGTAGATGGTGTGATCACGATAGGCAACAGACATTTGAATCTGATCTTTTGCTGTTAGCTGCTGCTATTTTTAAAGTTGTTTTTAGGGGCGAAGCTCCTTAAGGCTTGGGTCTGTCCGTCCGTTGTAGTAGCGTGTTACCTACTGGGAACGCGCTACTAGGAGGGCGCGTGTGGGAGGCGCGCCCTCGGCGCATGCCTCCCGGCGCGCGAGCTCTCTCACTCTTCCATCTGCTGTCTTGTGAGAGAGAGAGACAGTGAGAGCGAAAGGCGCGCGTTGACTATGGAAACGCTCTTTCTTCGATGCACGCGCTACCAGCTTGCAAAGAAGGAGAACGCGCCCTCACCCGCGAGAGACAAGCTTGACGCAGGCAGCATCTTCTAGCGAGTTTCTTGATTGAAAAATACTGACTGCTCGCGCTGGAGAACCGTTCACCGGCCACCCATGTATATATTATATATATATATATATATATATATATATATATATATATATATATATATATATATAGATATATTGACTGGATTTGACTGCAAGAGTGCCGGTGGGAGATTTCACTTGTGCGTAGCTGAAGCATAAGGATTCGTAGCGTGCGCGTTAACTAAATTAATCCGGAACTGGCACGATCTACGATGAACCTCGGAGCTTCGCCCACTCATCATCATTCACTCCGTGGATATGCTGTGGATTTTTTGTCTAGTGAAGCTTCTTTCGTGAATTTGTGCTTTCTGACTGCTTTGTCTCTCTAAAGTTGTAAAATATGCACAGATGTTCAGCCACCTTTCAGGTTTATTTTGCTGCAATGGTATCTGTTCTTTTTAGTTAACGTGTGTATTGTGGTATATGTCTGCTTTTGCTGCAGTTAGCAAAGACAGTTGTGATGGCAGATGAAGAGCTAGCTAGCTAGTTGGTTTAGACACCCATGAGTCCGGTTGAAGCTGTGGTTAAGTATGCAGTTGCCAATAAGAACTGGACTACATTGCTGCAGTTCTTTGATTCGCAGTGCAAAATGGCTTATTTGAAGCTTCACATGAGTGTTCAATGTGCCATGAATAGTTCATTGATCATTTTATGTAAGGGTTTGACGTAACAAAGTATTTTATGAACCCTACATGTTTGGTGTAACCAAGATTCGACTCTGTATGTGAAGCGAAGTTCATGACAAAAGAGAGTACTATCATGTGATTGCAACATGATGCTTTCTGCAAAATTGGGGACAATATCAACCCGATGTGCGATCTGTTCTGCTGCCCATTACACTGTGTTTTGTGGTGCAATACTATTGAATGCACAGTGTGTGTCCCGATTTCGAAGCCATGTTGTGCCACTGTCATCATTCAGCAAATCCAGCCATGAGCAAGTAGATGTCATCATTACTTAGCATGCATATCCAGTGTCACACTGTTCAGTCTGCGAGATGACAAGATCAAACCTGGAAAAGGGAGCCACATATTATTTGTAGACATCCAAATTCAAATAAATTGTTTTGTAAGCATCAGTTCCTGGCCAATATTTGTCACAGCATTTTTTGTAATCATGCCTTGGTATTTACACTCCTTTGTAAATAATTTAGTATTGAGACATAGAGAAAGGTTCTTTATTCACTGTGTTGGAAGTGATGTGGCATTTACATTTTGTTTAGTCTGGCATGATGCTGTAACATCAGAAGCTTCATTTGAAATGCTGCTTGCCACATTTTATTGTAATCAGCTGACCTAACAATAAATTTTCATAGGTTAAAACATGTGCTGAACAGCTGTTGAGAAGGTGCCTGCATTATAAGTCACTGTTAAAATCTATGAGACTCCATTTATTGTTCATCAACTGACAGTTCAAAGTGCCTGAAGTAGTATTGATCGTGTGAGTTTGCCAATACATGTATATCTAGAATGTACGGCTGGTTAAGCTCCAACTGGCACGTGCTCGCATGACTTCAGCTGTGCCCTCTGCCTCAACCTGTTTGCAAATTGGCTGCATCATACACTTGCACAGAAAAGTTGTGCAAAATATACCCCATTAGATTTGGCCAGCTGCACATAGTAATACATATCTGTTAGTTTGCTGTGTAAAATTTTCTATATGCAAGAAGAATTTTCTTGCAAAATTTTGTAATCCGTCACTTCTCTGTGTGATGAGATATTAACCTTAAAGTCTACAGCGAGAAAAAAAGAAATTTAGCAACCTTATTTTACCATCACTACTTAGGTCAGCAACTGCAGTGCGCCATGAAATAGGCAGCGAAGATTTGAAATGTAGGCCCCCTCCCTCTTGGGTGACTTCCCACACTGCCCCCAAAAATTTTCCAGCTAATGAACAAATCTATATTCCCCTGTGCGTTTTGCTAACACCAAGGGCTCAGCCGCTCAGAAAAAAAAAAAAAAGAGGTGCGGTTTGTCAAATGTGCTTATCCACATGGGAATGCGATAGTGCTCATTTCTTCAGCGAGAGCGCTTAGCATCGAGAAAAGAATACTGGTTCGCACTGGCAGCTAGCCAGCTGTGTGCATTCGGTTAATGCTCATTGAGTCACCTCACCTTAACCTGTGGGCTAATTTTGGCTGTATATGTGCAAAATGCCTTAGCTTGTGTAGTATGATATTCCAAACTCTTATTACTGTGAAAAGCAGATTATGTTCAGTAGCAAACAGACCTACGAACAGGTTTATGTGTCGTAGCCTTTGGGACACTGGCCCTGAGCTGCTGCCACAAGTGTTATTTCAGATTGAAACAAAAATTGTGCGTTGCTGTCTGCTGCTAGGATGTGTCATCCAACACTCTCTTTGCTGCTGTTTACACCGACCACATCCTTCTAGTGGTGACTTTTTTATAATGCGTGATTACATTATGTACAGCTTTATTCTTTGTATGCAGCCAAAAATATATACTATATTAACTAGCAGAACTTGCCTTTTCTGAAGACACAGACAATTGCACTGCATTGCAGCACACACTTGGTGCCGTTGTGGCTGCGTTTTCTTAAATATTTCAGGCACTTTGGATTTCTTTTGCAGTGAGTTTATGGGATGATGTGGCCAAGATCCTTTGTAGTTTTTTATGCGCATCGCGGCTCATGGCAGCTTTTGGGCATTCATGTTAAGCATGTAGTGATACAGCCGATAAAATAACAAAGCTGCACTTTTTGTATTTCATTGGCTAAAAATGTGCACAAAGACCCTATATTTTGTAATCATAGCTGTTATAACTCAAGAACCATTATAGCTACTATGAAAGTAATTACAGTTTTGAAATTGGCATCACAAACACTGCTAGTGACAGAAATTTCAGAGTTCTAGTTCAAGAACTAAGGGAAGCTTTTACGAGGAGCACCTCTCCTTTTTGCATAAATCACTAGACACAATGTATTTTTAAGCATTGCTTACAAAGTAACACTGCATCATTATTAAAGGAGTACTGACACCAATTTTTGAAGCTGAGTTTACTCCATCATACACAGCGTGTCTACCAAGCGGGAAAACCGGGAAAACCGGGAAATCTCAGGGATATGATTAGTCTGGAAAATCTCGGGGAAACTCGGGGAATTCGGGCTTCTGTCAGGGAAAATTAGCTAAAGTACGAAAGTCGCTGTACGCTGGCTCTAACTATGCACCTTGCGTGGGAGGTTCTAGCGCAACTCGCATAACTGAAGGGAGGAGTGCCCCCCACTTCCTCCCCTCTCTGCGTCCGTGTTACTGGCTTATTTTGTTAAATTTTTTTTTTCTGGCTTTGCTTGTCGCATCTTGTTCTGTGTAAAGCCCGCTCTATGTGTCTGACGCGCTACAGCGCACACATGGCCCGTGTGTGCGCCGAGCATTATTTTGTGCGTTTGCATGCACGGAGTCTTTTCCACAAATATTGTGCAGAAAAGTATGTGGAGGTAGAGGGCGCGCGGCTACGTGAAGCTGCGCGCGAAGAGGACGCGGCGCCGGTTCTACATGCCACGCGGTGACGCGTTGTACCGCGTAAGTGTAATTAGGGCTCTCCTTTCTTGCGGAGATAAACAGAACTGATTTCTAGCTTGGGGCGCGTCGCGCGGTCTGTGGCAATGCCGGTGGGCAACGCCACTTCGCGGTTTCGGTTTCTCCGTGTTGTGATTGCAACGATGGCGCGTGAAACTTGAGGTTTATCTTCATCGGCACCCCTTTGCAGAGGCGGCGGCAGTCGATTTTCATCTTTATTGGCGTAGCTTTCAGCTTGTTTATTATCAATGCTTATGAGGGATTCTTGCTGTTCTTGATTACTGAGTTCACTCTGCCCAAGGCCGCCGCACGCTGAGAAGGTACTGTGTGTGTGCCAACACAGCTGGTTGCTCCAAGAGGAAAACAGAGATGCGTTTTGTGTGCGCAGGCTGCGATAAGGCACTGTGCGCAGACCTGTTTTTCCGGGAACACCACGTTTTAAAATACTATTGAACAACTTGCAGTGTATGTTTGATTCTACCGCGTCCTCGATTGTAACGCGCACCCGTTTCCCACGACAAAAAAAGAAAATGAAACATCCATTGCAACACGCACCCATTTTCCGTGACAGGAAAAAAAATTAACAGTCCTTAATAATCAACCTTCTCACATTCATAAAACCAAATGCCGTACTCGCGTAATGAACGCAATTGCACAATACTTTGAACCCCTAAAGTCGCGCGAACGGCCGTGCTGTGGCTTTCCCGCTTCACTTGATCCGCGGCGTCTCGAAGACATTCGGCGCGCCGATTCAGGAACTCCTGCATCTCGATGAAACTTCCGCACGTTGCCGGGCGTAGCCGCATGCAAGCGGCGGTAACATCATTTACTCACAGTGCTGCATTCCTCCGTGCTATCGCACTTCCCTCACGCCTGCTACCGCGTGCTGCCATGCCTGCTGTGGGCTTTAGTGCGCTGTGCATACTGGCGCAGCTAAGCCTAAGCATGGTCGAAGCATGTTTGACGTGGTCTCTGCGGCAATCTTGGGCGTCATGCACAGCACACGACTGAGAGGCTCGGCCTCAGCACGGATATGAGGGAGAAATGCGATGATGAGCCGTTTTGCGTGCGGTGGTGGGAAACATCTATTCTCCCGTTACGGCCACCCGCAAACGCTATCGAAACCTTGTGCGGTGGGCCATCTCGGAGATTGCATCGACGACGTAGCGACTTCGGTTGGCCGCAAGATGGCCAAACCGGTGTGGCGATTATCATCGGCCTACGCATCATGTGCGTCATTGCGTCGTTAGGCGGGGGATGGGCGGCGACAAAGAAACTACAGAAACTATGTGCGCCACTGAACGCCGCGCCGCTAGTTCGTTTTTTTCGGCATTTACCGTTCGACAGCGCCCAAAGCACATAGGAGGCGGCCATTTCCTACGCGCTTTGATATGGTAACGGTGTCGTTCGTTCGCACTCGATTCTAACTCGCATGCGATTTTTGGGCTCGTTTTATTGAAAAAAAAGGTGCGTGTTAGATTTGAGTAAATACGGTATAAAAGTGATACTGACACCAAAATACTGCTCCTGAGTCTTTTTACAATGTTTTTCCGACCTTATACACATTTCGTACATTCAAAATCCGAAATTTCACAATCTGACCATCTGGGAAAGCTTGTTTTTGTTTGTTTGTTTGTGTTTTTAAAATTTGACCCTCAAAGAGTTAAAAACATGCTTACTATAGTGACGACAATGAGTGACATGGTGCCTACCCGCATCGAAATAAAAAAAAAAAAATGTGCCACTCAGGGAATTTTGCAAAAATACTCGGGGAAAACCTGGAAATCTCAGGGAATTAAGCAATGTCAACTTGGTAGACACCCTGATACAACTCTCCTATATGCATAAACAGCTCTGAGTAAATGTTAAGCTCAGAAAATGCTGATAAGATGCAGTTAAACCTGCTTATAAAGAACCTCCATATAACGAATTTCTGGATATAACGAAGTTTTTCTATTCCCCGCCGTTACTCCATAGAAGCACATGTATTTGAGACCTCTACGTAACAAAGTGGCAGTGGGAGACACCCTCGAAATAATGAATTTTCTCCGCCGACAACCTGGAGATTTTGCCCCAAATTTTGTCACTTTTGCGCGAGCAACAACCGCAAACACCTGCTCCGCCGCGACGGACTGCGAAGCGACGGCGCCGCGCTTAGCGCGCTCGAAGGCAGACTGCGAGGCGAGAGCAAGCATACGTGTGTGTGTGCACGCGAGCGTGCTCGATGCGGGCCTGAATCCCTCAACCGGGCGATCCTGTGGCGCAAGAGTGTTCTTTCCCCCTCACTTCAAACCTGATCCCGTTGCTTGCTGCAGCTGGCTTAGCCCGCCAAACCGGCACCCTCCCTTTCCAGTCGATTTTGCCGAGTTGTGCCGGCTTAAGAGAGAGAGAAAAAACGAGTTTTTGTTTGTTTTTTTCAACGTGCTGGCAGCGCCACTCTTTGGTTACTGCACAAGTCTCTGCGCTTCATTTCGCTAACCTGACACTAGGTGGCAGCGCTTGTTAGGCCTAACTCGCGGGGTCGCGGGCGGTACGCCTCACTGTAAGCTTACCCTTGACAGCACAGGGATCGGGTGCACAGGAAATCATGCTTACAGGGTGATTCAAGGGCAGCGCGCGTGAAATGATTAAAAAAGAACTGGAGACAACCAGCGGTAAACTGGAAGACACGGGCGCGCGTTCCCTGGTCCGGAGTGTTCGCATCTTACAAACTGCCAGCATTCTCTGTCGCATTGGGAATCCTATCCTCAGAGGGTGCGCACGCAACGCGCCATGGCCTTTTTTTTTTCCCTCTGCTTATTGTTCATTCGTTCCGCGGTTTTTCCACGGCGATTCACTGCGCTCTTTTCGGGCGGCGCACTTCCTTTGTGAAGCATGCTGCCTACCTCAATTGTCTGTGGGATTTCCTGGCAGCTGCATATAACCAGAGCTGCATGATAAACAGTATTCGTATACATTAGGTTCTATGGGAGGGTAAACAGAGGTCAGAAAAAAACCGTATTATAGCCGCATTATAAGCGGTCACATTATAAGTGGTCTCAGCTGTAAATGTTTTCTCATCCAAAATAAATGTTTTGGGTGGGCTTTGCCATCTGTTACCTTTTTGCTTACTTAAGCGTATATTTTTCGAATTTTCGTGCCGAACCTGCATATAACGAAATCCTCTTTATAACGAAGCTTTCTGGGAATTTGTCTATTTCGTTATATCCAGGTTTAACCGTATTTTAATATGACATCAGCCAATTTTCACATGGCGTGCCTACTGACATCGACACTAGTGTGACGTCGCGCTGCAGTACAAATTTTGGTGACTTCATGTAGCAGTATGGCAACTTGTGATGACATCAGGTACAAAAACATGCAAAATGGCCGCTCACGCGTCACTCTCGGTAGTCTGCTCTCGCCGTTCAGTCGCCGTAGTTGAGAGTGCCCGTGAAGCGAGCGAAGTTGAATTGCCCTCTGTCGTCGTGTGTGCCGGCATATAATCGAAAGGCAAGCTCGCTGTGGTGCCAGCATTTTGCCCCTGAAATGCCGCTGAGATCTGGGAGGCCACCTTGGCTTATCGCGGGCTCCTGAGCCACACCGACACCCACCGTGCGTGCCGTACGTTGCATCTTGCACTGTGACGAAGTATTTGCTGTCGTTGCGGAGTCGCTATACAAAATTTTGTACATCGTTGACCCCGCACTTGCTACAGGCAGTGTGCACGAGAGACCACTGGGCGAAAACGCCACGATTTTTTGTGGGAGCACGACACGAGGGGCTCATTTTTATGCACATACTGTGTCATGACGTCATGCTACAGTAGGAACCGAGACCAGTTTTTAAAGGCATGCTGTAAATAAATTTTCACAGCGCGTTCACACTTACCAGGAGACCAGCTTTTAAGGGCATGCTGTAAATAAATTTTCACAGTGCATTCACACTTACCAGTACGTTTCCTGGGCTCTGGAGGGCTTGGCTTTTCATTTCATGCAAAAAAACGCCAACTGAAAATTTTCGTGGCAGTACTCCTTTAAGAGTACCATGGACTTTATTGTGTATAGTCTTTTGTTGCAGTCATATGTTACAAACCAAGAAGGCATCATATGTGCAGAGGAGATTGGTGGTTTCTGTTGCAGATGACTTGGAGAAGCGTGTAACAGTTGAAATTGCAGAATATGTTTTGAAATTTCTGGTGGTGCTGTATTGAGCATAATCTTTAAAGTATTGCTATCATTGCTAGACAGTTTGGAGCAGTGAAGTGAGCTCATCAAGCACCGTATTTACTCGCGTAATGATCGCACTCGTGTAATGATCGCACCCCTAAATTTTGTCATGAAAATTCGATTTTCTTTTTCCCCCACGCAATGATCGCACCCCGAACTTGCCGCAGCGATATTTTGTGTGCCAAGTCTAGCTGACGGTCATCATGTTTACCATCTGTCGAACGTTACGTAAATAACTCTTCATGACTCACCAAGTGAACTGCACACACCAAGCAGATGCCTAATTTTTGCCACCCTTGGCGGAAACGTGCCGTATTAGGATAGCAGTGAAGACAAAGGCCGTAGTTTTCACCACGCCAACAGCTTCAAGAAGACGGGCATATCTAACACGATCAACGGAACGGAAGATAACCTTCTGTGGGACTGCGATGACACTGCCAGTTCCGACAGGGAATCGAGCGGCGACGACACTGACGCCAGTGACGCTTGAGACTCTGAATGAAAGTTAAGGGGCCAGTGAATGAAAAAATTAAAGGGCAATATGCAATGCATGTAGTTCCTGCGTAGTGTGTGCGTTTATTACAAAGGCAAGCCTTACTCTACTTTTATTTTTGGTTGTGTTCATGATAGCCATTGCAAGAATTCTGATACGCGACTTGTTTGCGTTCTCGGTGCTCAAGGTATTATTTCGCGGAAAACTTACCCTGCGTAATGATCGCACCCCGAAATTTGCGTCAATTTTTTTGAAAAAAAAAAAGTGCGATCATTAGGCGAGTAAATACGGTACGCTGTCTGGCAAGTGAGTTTTGCAGTTGTGCTAAACCTTTTTGTGCCACAATCTGCAAATGAAGATAGAAGGGGGGATTGATCGAGGACTTGTTTCTTTGTTAGACGCAACAGGCACGACCTAATAAAGCTATCAATGAATCCAAGAAAGGCAAAGGGCACATTAACTTATTTTAACTGTGCTGTAGTAATTGTGGCATTAATGGAACGGAATTAAAACGGGAAAAAAATATACCTGCCGTCTGTAGGGACTGAACCTACGACCTTGAGATAACGGTACCGATGCTCTACCAACAGAGCTACGGTGGTGGTCATTCCCCATCCGCTTTATTTATTATTCCTATGCATATAATCGAGCGAGTCAGCACCACTTGTAGCCATGGCAGCATGTGTGGAACACTCACTTCTGCCAGAATGCGTCTCGTAGTGCGTGGTCTTATTATGAGCTGGCTGCTGGCCAATAATCTTACATGCTACATGAAAACATCAAGTTTGCCAGAATGAGACTCTTACTGATTTGCTTGTTTCTTTGTTAGACACAACCTTATGAAGCTAACAGTCACTGAAGCCACAGAAGGCAAAGGGGACATTAAATGCATTTCCTTTAACGTAAATACATTTCACTTATTGAAACTGGAAAATGAAAATTCTTTGAACTTTGAGCCAGCAGTTGCTGTGCTTTCCTTGAGGCCCATGCAAAATGGCGACTGAAACATTGCTTTTGCAAGAGCCTAAAGTTAGTGCTGTGACCCCTTGCTCCAGCATTAGCCACAAGTGTTCTTGTCAGGGGCCATGTATAATGCCTAGTATGGTATGCATTGTTTTGCCGCCATAGGGTATGTGCACAAATACTTCTGGAATGCATTTGTGTTTCTGACAAGTCTTAACTTCGCCATTGTGATGTCCAGTGCATTTGGTTTTGAGATGCATGAAAAATTTTTAAACTTGTTTGTACAATCCTTCATTTTTTCTATGCCTTGCCCTGTATGTGTCCACGCAGTAGTGCATGTGCATGTGAGCTTCTGTCAAGTCTGTTTGTGTTTAATCCATGTGGTGCCTTTCCTACTTCAACCTGTACAAGCTTGCACTCGCATGTTTGTTCTTCTGTCATTAATTTTGTGTGTGATCCCTGCACCTTTCTAAATTCATATGCAATCCATTAGGGAGCCTATGATGTAGTAGCAAAATCGCTATTATGACAGACATCACTTCTTAAATTTTGTAACTTTGTTGCTGTGCTTCAATGGTAGATTTCATATTTGTATATTGTTTCCATGGAGCTCCCAGGGTGCTGTTAGTTTGTGCAATACCTGGTAGCATACATGATCATTTTCTTTCTACACTTCCTTTCAGCACCTAAAGATTGTACATTTGAATAGCAATTCAAGCAATGGAAAGGTGTATAAGACTCGTTTGAACTTTTTAGTTTTCTTTATCTTTGTCATAGGCAGGACTGCTTGGAGCCTGCATGCTAACTACCGTATTTGCACAATTCTACCGCGCCCTTGATTGTAACGCGCACCCATCTCCCACGACGAAAAAAAAAGGGACACATCGATTGTAACGCGCACCTATTTTTCGTGACACGAAAAAAAAAACCTTAGTGATCAACCTTCTCACATCCATAAAACCAAATGCCGTACTCGCGTCATGAACGCACTCGCATAATAAACGCACCGTTAACTTTGAACCCCTGCAGTCCCGCTTCACTTGATCCGCGGTGTCTCAAAGATGTTTGGTGCGCTGATTCATAAGTCCTGTGTCCCGATAAAACTGCCGCACGTTGCCGGGCCTAGCCGCGTGCAAGTGGAGATAACATCATTTGCTCGTAATGCTGCATTCCTCCGTGCTGCTTCCGCACACCTGCTTCCGCATGCTGCCATGTGTACTGCGCAGGCTGGTGCATCTAAGCCTATAAGCATCGTCGGGGCGTGGTGCGTGGTTGCCGTGCTGCAATCTCGGACGTCAAGCTGCGCGCACAACTGAGAGGCTAGGGCTCAGCACGGATATGAGGGAGAAATGCGATGATGAGCCGTTTTGAGTGCAGTGATAGGAAAAATCTGTTTTCCTGTTCCGGCCACCCTCGAACGCTATCGAAAGCTGGTGTGGCTGGGCGCCTCGGAGATCGCATCGGCGACGCGTCTTTGGTTGGCCGCAGGACGGCCAAGCCGACGCGGCATCATGTGTGTCGTGGCGTCATTACGTGGGGGACCGGTGGCGACATAGAAACTACAGAAACTATGCACGCCAAAGAGCACCGCGCTGCTAGCTCGTTTTTTCGGCAGTGACCGTTCGACAGCGCCCGAAGCTCGTTAGGAGGTGACCATTTTGATGCTGACGGCGATATATTAACGGTGTTGTTCGCTCCATCGCGCTCGATTCTAACGCGCACTCAATTTTTAGGCCTGTTTTATCGAAAAAATAGGTGCGCGTTAGATTCATGCAAATACGTGTATATAAAACAAATATCTGCACACTGTTACAACTACATGGTTAAAAATATGTAGGATTTATTCTTTTCAAACTTGCAAAGCATTCAGAATTCTTTGCTTGTTTTTTTGTTTCAGCTGTCACTGGCATGGTCTATAGGTGTGTACACTTCACCTATAATTGCAGCAGTCCTGTATCGAAGAGGTAAGTTGGAAAACTTAAATAGGTCATGCCCATTAATATGTGTAGATAGTTTGGTTTTGTGCTGTAAAGTAATTGGCTAGCTGGGCAATTCTGTATGCTTTAAGAGGTATTGAAATGAGTTGGAGTACCACTATTCTGGAAGTCGCCGAAGTAGTCGGAGCCACAGGTACATCTAATGCCATTCCCCTAGATTTGCTGTTTCAACTTTTTTTACATTCCTCTTCATTGAAAGTTCCATTGTACTGTCACTGTGCAGGTTTCATGCTTGTGGCTTTTATTGTACACTTTGGAATTCAATAAATTTGCAGTGCACATAGTTTGCTGAACAAGGTTTTGAGAATTCAGAAGCTTTTGAAAGGACTGTCTACCGCTCGGAAATCTTTTTTACTGTTATGGTGAAAATGAGAAGATCGTCTGTTACATTGAAGGAAACGCGCATGCTTGTGCCCCATAAAAAGAATAAGGTTTTCAACTTTACCCTGAAAGTCATGCAAAAATGAATGTTGGTGCCATTCTCAACAATGTGTGCCAAACTCCAAGTGTGATGAAAAAGACCAAGAAATGTCCATGCTGGTTCACTCAACTTACTTAAAATCAATTTTATTACTTACACTTGTATTTTGTACATGTCTGCTAGAGTTTCTTTCTGATGGCAAGTAGTTTTCTTCTTGGAATTAATGTTGCAAGCACCCAGTAACCATTGTTAGCCGCTTTACATATGCAGAAGGAGTGACCACAAGGGTATAAAAATTCTTTTTGAGAATTTTCGTTCACTTACAGCGAAACCACGGCAGGCTCCTACACTTCAAATGGTATGCTTTCTGTTGTTACAAAAACAGGAAATCTATGAAGGACGGTAGACATCAGTCATGGGCACGTTACCAGTAAAAAGTAACAGTGTTACAGTTACAGTTACCGAAGCCAGAAAAGTAACTAAGTTACAGTTACAGTTACTCACCTTCCAAAAGTAACTTGTTACAGTTACAGTTACTGCTAAAAACTAACGTCGTTACTTTTCCGTTACTATGCAAGATTAATATACCGCAAACGAAATTATGTAGTTCTTTCAACGGAAATGTATAAAGGCGTGCTGTTAGTCGAAGTTGCTCGTAGGAAAGTGCCAGATAAAGGAATGGAATGGGGCTCACTCAAAAGCCCAACACCAGCAATCGTTGCGCACGCCTCATTTTCTCTAACAACTTTTTTATTGATTGTCGGGAATTTATTTACGAAAAAAATGGCAGATCCCACGTGCAGTGGGAATCAACGAAATGTGAAGCATGCATCAGAAACGTAACATGGAACTGCACTGTTGTCTCGCTGTACCGATTTTGGTACATATGAAGTTAACGAAACGGCCACAAGAGCACCAAGACCGTGGTATGTAAACCATGCGGCTTATGACTCGCATGTTATGATTGTAATGCTATGGCCTGTCATTTACGTTTGTCATGCAGTCGTGCCACGTGCCATAGCAATTTTGGTGTACATCGCATCAATGAAACGCGTGGCATGTAAATCATGCCGCTCATAACATGCATGTCACGATTTTCATGTTCTTAGGACGTGTCACCCATGGTAGTTATACATTGTTGTCTCGCCATATCAATTTTGGTATATATCAAGTTAACGAAGCGGCCGCAGAGCACCAAGACCGTGGCACGTAAATCATACCGCTTATGATATGCATATTATGATTCTTATGTTATGACCTGTCATTTACGTTCCCCATGCAGTCATGTTGTGCCATACAAATTTTAGCATACATCCCATTAACGAAAAGGCCAGGAGAGCACCAAGACCGTGGCACGTATATCATGCCGCTCATAAAATGCACTTCACGATTTTCATGTTGTGACCTGTCATTTATGTTCGTCATGGAGTCATGTTGTTGCATAACAATTTTCGTATACATCCCATTAACAAAACGGCCAGGAGAGCACAAAGTTATAGGCGGCTAGATAGATGGATACGCTCAAAGTCGCCGAAGTTCGCCAAGAAATGCTTCGCATTTAATACGTTGGGACAGCCTGGTGCCAAGAAGGACTGCTGCACGCTTGTAAATGGAATGGGAGCTCATCCTAAGATGCGAGAAAGAGGCCAGGCCCCTTCGAGCCATTGCTGCCGGCACTTTGGGAAGTGCTTTTGGAAGTACCGCCGCTTTGAGAACTGAACGTGTGCTAGGCATTGAAAAGCCTCTATTTCTAGGTGGTTTCCGCGTGGTTGGTCATGAAGAAACGGATGGCCACGCAAAAAAAAAGAAAATTAGGGATACTGCACCGGCCTCTGAACAACAGCGACTTTTGTCACCTAGGCCGACCATACTGAGGTGTTACGCACCTTTCTCTGCATGGGGGCGGGGATAAGAACCCTTCCCCGCCTTTTTTGTCGCCGACTGGCGGAGCTTTGCTTGCCTTCATAGGAAAAAATTCTTCATTTCCACCCTGGGAACGCACATCCAAAAAAAAAAAAAAAAGAAAGCGAAGAGATGTCCGAGTCCTGCACAGCATCGCGATACAAACGATACATCGTAACAACATTCCACTAGTAAGATACAAATACATTTTGCAAATTTACCTAGATACAGAGGTACACATAGTCATAAATATTTAAGAGAAACATTGGGATAGTCTTGTATCGCGATACTGCTGAACCCTGCTTTTAAGAAGTGTTGCTGCTGGATATTTTTTAAAGGAAGTAACTGTAACGGTATTTACAGTTACAGTTACCGGGTAAAAAGTAACAGTGTTACAGTTACAAGTTCCTCTAAATTAAAAGTAACTAGTTACAGTTATAAGTTACCGAAAAAAGTAACTAGTTACCGGTAACGCGTTACTAGTAACTAGTTACTGCCCAAGACTGGTAGACATAGTGGTAATGGTGTTCATTTGAACATTATTTAGTATAGATGCTGTGTAATTTAAACATTGGTGGTCTGATTCAGTGCAGGGGAGAGTTAATTAACTTACATGTTCTAGCATGGTATTTCAGATATTGCTGTGGCTAGTACTGTGTTAGTTTACTTACAGAAATAAATTTACAAAAAATGGTGGT
Organism: Hyalomma asiaticum; assembly: GCA_013339685.2. NCBI lineage: Eukaryota > Metazoa > Arthropoda > Arachnida > Ixodida > Ixodidae > Hyalomma > Hyalomma asiaticum. The sequence goes on along the minus strand of CM023481.1, from coordinate 137,224,770 downwards.
CATTTGGTTTGCTTGTTGTTTGTAGTTTCTGCCTTTTGTGGCACACACATGTGTACTACAATAGCTCTGACAACAACCAGCTCAATGTTATACTACTTTGCTTGCCTTAAAGCTTGACAAAGCTTCTAAATCTCATTGCATCATGTGATAGTTTCGTGGTGTAGAGTAAGGAGGTTTAAAAAAAAATTGCTGGAATGGCAATGTCTGCCAAACCTTGCCGCCATAGGTTAAGGTGGCATTTGCCTATACGTGAGCCCTAAAATCTTGCCTAATTAGCCAGACACCAGTCACAGTTCAAGTGTTTGTGATCTGTTAATATAAATTGTAGATTAATTGGAATGCAAAAGCACATTGTTTTGGAGTAAAACATTACCTCTGACAGAATACCAAAGTCATGACCTTGCATATAAATTGTGCTGACGTTGAAGATAGGTACTTCAAGCAGTACCCAACTAGTAAAACTGACCACTTTAAAGGTGCTAGAAGCGTGTATAAAATGCTTCTTAATTTCTGCTAGCTGCATGCTATTAATTGATTCGTATGGCGGGATCCCAGCCACTGGCTTCAAATTTAGCACAAGATCTCCACTTCAGTGACCTTTCGAAAACCTCAGTGGTGGAGAAACCATAATTTTACTATATCTGAGGTTCTCAACACAAGAAATCACCTGGTGAAATTACATGAAGGATTGAAGTAAGCAGGTGACAAAAAAACAAACAAAAAAAAACATATTGCTTGCTCATTTGGCAGTAATTGCCCAGATTGGAAGGTGCCCTTGAATCAAACATGCAGCCTCATTTTGTTGGTGAATTTTCATCTTTGTCATTTGGAAGTTCAAATCTTTTAAAGAAGGAGACAAAGGTCAGCTGTCTGGAAAAGTTAATTGGTGACGGTAAAACATTATCTGGTTTCTACCAGATTCAAATACTGTGTATGTTGAAGCATGTACAAACAAAAAATATGGCTTTGCTGTACCCAATATAGTTTCAAATTTGGATCTTTTATTTCGTGGTAGCATGAGAACGCTCTCTTGAATTAAAGCATGGCTAATCAAATTTTCTATTTGCTTTACCATTACATGAGAGAGTTCCAACCGCTTCCATTTGCTTTACTGTCTATTTACATGAAACCGTTATTCATGTTAGATTGACTTTGTCAGTACTGTAAAGTTCCTTTAAGACGAACTTGAAGGGACTGTCAAAATGTCCGTCTCATCAGAAATTTGCTTTAAAAAGAAGTACCCAAAAAGAATAAGGGACAAGATGACTGCTTCATCCAAACGAGTTACAAAACAGTGAATGAAACAAGTTTACAATGGGAAGCTAATAGTAGTAATAGGAGTACTCATTTTGCTTCCGCATGATGTAAACTGGTGGCTTAAAGCATTCATGCATTGTTTTATATGGTTTTATCCTACTGGCAATGGTGTCTTGTTGCTGCCTAAATTGGCATGACACTATAAATTAAGAAATCTTCATATCTAAAGGGTCAGGATGATTTGGCCAGGGTGCTGTTGGTGTGGCAGCCTTCAGGAACTTGTCATGGTTCCAGCGCATTTGACCACATCATTCCTACCAGGAGGTTGCTCCCATGTGGCTTCCAGAACTTCAAAAGTAAAAAAGGCCTGTTGTTGACATCCACTACAGAAGTTTGTCTTAAGCACAAAGCAGCAAATTTTGTTTGTATTAAGCAGAGAGTTTTTACATTGAGTCTGTGAGAAAGCTACCAAACGTTCCCACATTCTACACTACATTGTACACATTTAAGTATTATTCTTTGTATTTGCAGGTTATGTCACATTTGAAGGTGTTTACTCTTTGACTAGGCTGGCAGGCGTCATATGTGTGGTCATGGTTGGCACGATTTGTTTGAGAGGTAAGGCAGTATTTTTATTCAATTGCTGCTCAAGTAGTGGTTGTAGAACTTGGACTGGTATAGCGCATTATGGAATAAAGAAACGGTCAAACAGTCCGAAACAAAAGGACAGAGCGCTATCTTTCAACTGAGCTTTATTTGCAAATGCATCGAATATGTACACTCGCGCAAGCATACAAAAAACACCCGGACGAATCGTTAAGATCACACAAATCATCGAGAAGTCACAGAGCAAAGATTCATATAAGGTTCACCTGATTAAGAAAAGACACCTCAAGTTCAGATAAAGCCATTGAAGGGGCGCTGATACATGTGTTTCCAGCTCTTACTATACAGTGCGCTTCAATTATCTCACGAGTTATTTGTAACGGGTGCTTCTTCACCACTTCGCATTGATCAAATCCAGGGGAACAGCCACAATCACGGCAGTGAATGCCAATGTGTCCCTGGATTGATTTGTGCGCATTGTAATGGTGCTCTTTTAGCCTTTCATTGAGGCAGCGCCCCAGTCTGGCCAATGTACCTCTTGCCACATGGGAGTGGTATCGAGTAAACACTTCACATGTCCCAGTAAACCCGAGTAAACCCCCGCTTCACATGTCCCAAACCGCGTTTTGTGCTTGGTTGGGCAAACAGTAGTGCGTGATTTAAGGGGATTGATAGCTTTGCACAACCGCTGCAACTTATCCGGCGCCGAGAACACCACTTTCACGCCGCCTTTCTCGCCTATCTTTTTTAGTCGGTGGGAAATGCCATGCACGTAGGGGTAAAACTACGGGTCTTTTACGATCATTTAATTTTGGCTGAGCCTCTGAGTTGCCTTCTTTCTTCAACTGTCTTAACAGTTTTTCGGCTATAGATGATAACAGAAGAGCTGGGTACCCAGCACACAAAAGCCTTTCAGTTTGAGCTACAAAGCTGCGCTGCATGACATGATGACATGATTTCCTAAGGGAGTTGATGAAACAAAGATTAATAATGCTTCGCTTTACTAACTTAGAATGGCAGGAGTCAAAGGGTAAAAGAGGCTTTCCAGTCCTAGCTTCATATAGCCAGCACACATAGTCAGGTGTAAAAATCAAGTTCAAATCTAAAAAGCGTAAGCTGTTGTCAATAGGCATCTCGTGCGTCAATACAAGCGGATTAAAACAGTCATTGAAAGTCTTCACAATATCGTCGGTTAGGTGCTGGCAGGCAGCGTCACTGCAATAGATAAAAAACCAGAAAGTCGTCTACGTAACGACATACTTTTACGACAATACTTTGGTCGAGCATGCTCATCAGCAATTGGTCATGATATGCAAGGTATATGTCACTTAAGATAGGGGCGAGGCATGACCCGATGCAGACACCACTACGCTGTATGTAAGTCCGATCATTGTGGCTGTTCCCCTGGATTTGATCAATGCGAAGTGGTGAATAAGCACCCGTTACAAATAACTCGTGAGATAATTGAAGCGCACTGTATAGTAAGAGCTGGAAACGCATGTATCAGCGCCCCTTCGCTGGCTTTATCTGAACTTGAGGTGTCTTTTCTTAATCAGGTGAACCTTATATGAATCTTTGCTCTGTGACTTCGCAATGATTTGTGTGATCTTAATGATTCATCCGGGTGTTTTTTGTATGCTTGCGCGAGTGTACATATTCGATGCATTTGCAGATAAAGCTCAGTTGAAAGATAGCGCTCTGTCCTTTTGTTTTTGGTCTGTTTGACCGTTTCTCTTATTCCATAATGCGCTATACCAGTCCAAGTACGTCGATCCAACTCGCCCAATCTTCAACACTTGTGGTTGTAGAAGCTTGGAGAAGAAGCCTTTTCTTCTGAAGTTATCGTTAAAGTGTTTCGAAAGCATAGGTTGACAAAATGTATTGGCACCCATCCACCTGTGTTTCCCTGGGCTTTATACACCTGTTTTTTAACTTGCATCTACATGCATAAGGTCATACACTTGTGCCTATGCTGACTTGGAGGCATGCTCATTGGGGCACTTACTTACGTTCATGGTCATGTCCACATGTACTTGTTACTCAGCTTTTGTTACTAGAAGCTGGAAAATCAGTATGGTATGGAAGAATTGTCATTCTTTCGCTTGTAGCATAAAGATACGAAGGAAATCCATACAGGTAGGGGTTTCCTTTGCCATTGTAAATGTTGTTTGCAGTGAAGCATACATGCAGGAATGGTCCACTTGTCACGGGACATAGCACATTTTGTCCTGTAATTACTTTGATTAGCTACGGTAGTAAAGATTAGCTGTGAATCATACCTGCCAACTCTCCTGATTTCTGACAAGTCATCCCGATTGTAAGGGCATGGCCGTAAATCTCCCCATAAACAGCCTTAATCCCACTGTGAAAAGAAATAAAGCGCTGCGGTTCTAAAAACTTTCTGGCCTAGTGGAACCCTAACAACATCTTGGCATGAGTTCTTCCCCTCTACCTGCCTTCTCGTTCGTGTGTGATCTTCGTTAATGACAGTTTGGTATGTTTTGTCAGTGAGGAACTCGCACTAACATCGCACTGCAGTGCATGCGAAGTTATTTTTATCGCTGAAGGAAAGCGAAGTGTGGGAAGAGGCCACTAGCATTTCGTAGGTCATAGCTGGTTTGGCCTTGCATGCGTGTGTAACGAGTTGCACATGCCCGCAATGATTATGGGCACTGGTATGATCGCCAACATCTAAAGCGTTACTGACATTCATTCAAAGCAGTGTATGATGTTACTGTGGCCCTGCAAATCAAGGAATGAAAGTGTGTGGGAGTATTTTCTTTTTATTTTTATTTATTTATCTTTTTCTGCATGCCTCTCCCCCTCTGATTTACGAATCTACAGATTTTTGGGGTCAATAGGTTGGCTGGCACATGAATAGCAAACGCTATTAAGAAAAATATTTGAAAGTTAGAATGTTTGCACACCCCAAGTTTTTACGTCTGAAGGTGCAGTGCCTTCGGACATGCTTATGTTGGTTATGCAACTTAGATTTGATTTGATTGAGGCTTTATTCAGGACAGTTTACAATTGTCTTGGGGGATGTAGCAAAAGGCCCGTAAGGTGCCTGACTAGGCTATGTCACCCAGGCAGCAACTGCAGCAGTGTGATCTTTCATTTACACATGATGCAACTGTACTACACGTGTATGGAAACACCACTAGAGCAGTAAACAAGAAAACAACTCTTTTCTGCTTTTGAGAGAGAAAGGGAAAGAACAAATTAAGAAAAGCAACGAAATAGTGTCGTACACTTGCAGAATTATGTTTTCAGATAATGTAATAGACATTACACAGCACATAAAATACAAAAATGCATAGCTTAATACAAAAACCTAACATGTAACATATGGAATTTTTTTTTTAGGCATAGGGCGCATTGCCAGTTCAGACTATGGCCAGTTCCTGCGAGCCCTCCAGGCTGCACAGCAAAATTTAAGCAAGGAGTCAAAGGTAAGATTGCTTCCCAGCCTTTGTCACTGTATGCCAAGGAATTGGTTCTTAAAGATATCAACTTCGTTTTCTTTGTTTTTTTCAGACAGAACTTGCCAAATATGACAGTGAGTTCTACGCTTGGCCAATTGACTTCCGTTGGAATGATCCACTTGTGTAAGCTTTTATTTTTTGAGCTGTGGTTATGTGTGTTTGTGTATCTGCTCCTATATGCACCTTTTCAGTGTGTGAGCTGTTATAAAATTTTTTCACTCTTAATACTCTAGCTGCACTGATATACAGTAATGTAGTCAGGAGCAGACATGCGTTAGGCCCATTCCTTTAATTAGAGCACTGCTAAATGTCTACCATATTTACTCGATTGTAGGTTCACCAATTTTTTCAAATTTGGCAATCCATTGTTGGGGGGGGGGGGGGGGGTCGACCTACAATCGAAACTGAACCGTGTACCGCTAGTAATGGCAAGAGAAATTAGAAATCAGGGGGGCTATGCCGTGGTTACAACTTTGCATCTACATTTTCACGGTTATGGTAGGAGTGTAGTGTATTAATTTACTTCATTGTGCATTTTGACGACAATAAAGGTGATGCCGACTTTGAAAGTTGGCGTTCCTGATCTATGCCTATTGGCCACTGTATCTAGTGGCAAAGCTGCGAACATTCATAAGTGTACTGAACAACATATGATTGTGGCTACATTGGTCCCATGAACTGAATATAGGGGTTTGTTAATACTCATTTTGTTTATTAAAGACCGACAAAATGCTTCTTGAATGTGAGCAACGTATTCGCGAATAAAACGAAATCACGAGCAACCACTTCCATCTGCCACCACGTTTGTTTTGGTATCCAGCAGTGCGGTAGTGGCCGCTGGGGGTTACTTCGATGGTCGTCGTCTCACAGTGAATGTTCTTATAATTGCGAATAAAGTTCCCACTCAACCCACAGCGCATGATTGTCCCGCACGCTCATACAAAAGTTCTTTTTAAATATACTTTACTGTGTACATCACGAGTGCATGGCTTTTGTGGGAGTATCAATCATTGATGAAAAAGCCACCATATGGGGCATATTGGTAGTTGACAGAACAATTTCTCTTTGTGATGCGATTTTTTTAAGCAGCCATGTCTCCACGTGTTCTGTCACTTCTGTTGTGCTGAATCGTCGTGCCTGTCATGAGTGCCCAGGGCCTGCAGCCCTCCATGCTGAGGAAACTTACGACGGCGCAGCAGGACGCAAGTTTGGAGTGAGTCATGTGGTGCAGTGGCGACTTCAGCGCAAGAAAATTTTCTCTTGCCACTCCAAGCGCCGTGGTTTATGTGGGCCAAAGCCCGGATGCTTTCCAGAGCTGGAAACGAAGCTTGTGGCATATGTGGCTGATCTACACGATCAATCGCTGTTGGTCACATGCGAAATGATTCCACAAAAAGCCTGTGTCTATGCTTTTGAAGCAGAGGTACCAAGGGCCCAGTTCAAAGCTAATAGGGCTTGGGCATCTAAATTTGTGAATAGGGCTGGCTTCTTTCTATGTTGATGCACCAGCGTGTGCCAAAAGTTGCTGGCCGCATATGAGGAGAAGCTCATCGCCTTCCATAGCCACCTCCTGCAACTCTGTGACACCCGATGGTATTTGCTTGGCCAGATCGGCAATGCTGACCAAACTCCCGTACACTTCAGCATGACCAGCAATACGGCAGTGAATGTGAAAGGTACGCGATGTGAATCGACTCGCGACAGACAATGAAAAGCTGCGTTTTACTGTGATGTTATGCTTGCCAGACGGCACCAAGCTTTGCCGGTACATCGTGTTCAAAAGGAAGACAATGCCTAAAGAGGTGCTTCCTAAAGGCATTGCGGTATGGGCGAACGCAGAGGGCTTTATGACAGATGACGGGGTTCTGTAATGGTACCGTCTGGTATGGATCCAGAGGCCAGGGCCATCCCTCAAGAAAGGCATCCCCAACCTGCTAGTGTTAGACTCGTTCCGAGGCAATCTCACCGCCAAGGTGAAAGCAGTGCTTCAGAAGGAGCGCACCGACATGCTCGTCATCCTTGATGGCTTGACGGGAGCCAGCTTCAGCTTCTCCACGTTGGGGTCAACAAGTTTTTTAAGGGCCTCCTGCGCCGTGAATACAATGAGTGGATATCATCTGAAAACCGTGAACTTCCCCCAAGTGGGCGTGTGAGGAGGGCCTCACTGGCTACTGTGTGCAGGTTGGCCCTCTCTGCATAGGCGGCCGTACCACGACATCTCGTGGTGCAGCGACTTGGGGGGGGGGGAGCGCTGTTGACCGACATTCGTGTCGACTTAGAATCGTGTAATATGCTATCTATCCTCATACTTCTCAACGGTTGTACTTAACACCAAGCCTTTGGATGGTTTGGCCACTCCTAAGAGCACTGGAGTCATTCATTGTCAGTAATGCCATTATGTTAATTGGTAGTCATTCATGCAGGAGGCAAGCCATGAGTGAAAGCAACCGAGCACTGGCACTCGGTCTGCACAAAGGCAGAGAAGGTTGACTTCGAACAATGCTCTGAGCATGAATGGCAAATGAAATATATGTTTGACCGGTCTCGATATTGCATGTGTGGCGCTTTTCACCATACCAGTGTCCCCATCAAGCCATTTTTAGCCCTGCCACGGTGGCATAGTGGCTATGGCACTTGGCTGCAGATCCGAATGTCGTGGAAAGGAATCTCCGGCTGCGGCGGCTGCATTTCGATGGGGCGAAATCTTGAGGACCGGGTTCTGTGTGATGTCAGTGCACGTTAAAGAACCCCAGGTCAGTAGAGACAAGTGCATTGTACATGATGCCATGAAAGTCTACACTGAGTACCATAGCAGTGGCAGAGTGGTTGTAGCATGTGCCTCCAGTGCGGGAGGCACTGGATTCAATGCTTAGAGAGGTGCCTTGACCCACCACTCAGTGGTGGGGATAAACTTGTCTCAAGAAAGTGGCCCTTCTGTCACTCCCCTTCCTCCTCCCTCTCACTATGCCGAACTGTGCTTCCTACTAGGGCTGTGTAAAATAGTGCCTTTTCCTCGTGTCATTCTCAGCCCATACAGTCTAATATGCCATGCCCAGCCACGTCTACATTCATTAGTGTTTGCAGGCAGTTCTAACGAGAGGAATGTGCTTGTCATTTCTCACCACCAATGCTAGCCCCAGCTCACCATCACTTTTCTCTCATTTCTCTCTGTCTCTCTATGTCTTACTGTGCAGTGGGACATACAGGGGAAGATAGAAATGAGACTCCGAGACTGCATTGTGGCAGTCTCAGAGGCCATTCGCCAAACTTAGTGCCAGCCTATGTAGCGTGCCACAGTGAGTGAAAGAAAGAAGTGGGTTGCGTGTATGCAATAGTACAGAGAAAGGTGTGTAATGACGTGCGTCACTGCTTGGTCGCAGCAACGTGCAGCAATTTTGTATGTGGCAGTTTTAAAGTGCCTTACTGGGCAGCTGCAGAGCATTGTGGAAAGTAATACAATTCTGCACAAATGCATGTGGATTTTTGGTCTCGGAGGCAATTTTAGTTAGTTATATATCCATTGAAAGGTAGTCTACTTTGCTAGTTATATGTCTATTGTAACGTAGTCTATTTTGCTAAGGTGAGGTGCTGATTGCATGCATTTATATGGAGATATCAAAGGAAACTTGACTTACCTTATCGTAGCCATTATTTCCTAATAGTATCCCATCTTGTTATAATAAGGTTTGAGTGCAGTACACTGTGTAACTTCCTAACATTCTCAAATATCTGACATTTCACATGCATTGTTGGGAGAGTTATCTTTTTTCCTAAACTGAAGGAGTTGTATAGCATATCAACATATTGCAATAATCTGGAATGGAAGCATATATACAGTAAAAGAGTAATAGCTGTATGGGTGTTCTAAACCCATTTCAACAGAAGTTATGGTGAAATTTCTATTAGCACATAGACCCACTCACAACTGCACAGCATAGCATAACTTAGCTTCAAATTTGCTTAGAACATCAATTCTTGTTGTGTGCAGTTCTCATTGCAGACTGTTGTAATATGTTGATTTACTTTGTCAAGCACAGTTTGGACGAAGATCTTGCTCCAAACAATACAAGAAATATTTGACATCTTAAAGACTGCACATTTTACTTTAAAAGTGGTTGCATATTTGAAATCAGATAAAAAATACATAATTAGTAAAAATTTTTAAAATACACATGAAATTACAGTGCTTGTAAGCAGGGTCTCCCCCTAAGAGATAAAAATGGACTTGGATAGGCCATGTAATGTGAAGGACAGATAACCATCAGCTGATTATAACAATCTAATGAGTGCCAAGAGAGGGGAAGTATAGCCGTAGACAGCAGAGAGGGGGTTATAAAATAACTTTGTAGGCATCAAATGGGAGCTAGCGAAGCACAGGGTAAATTGGAGATCATTTGAAGGCATGCAACTGGTCCCGTGTGTTCTTGTGGTTGTGCACAGTTCTGTTATTATTTCAGCTCACTTTTCCACCATCTGTTGTGACCTGGAAATGGTCTGATCATATACATATACGTATTTAATATCTTTTTGCCTTTTATAGGGACAAGAGCAAACCACGTGTTGAAGTAGATAGCCAGCCATCAAGACAAGGCGGCTTCTTTGCAAGCTTGCGTGCTCTGCCATGTGAAATACTGAGGTAAGCCTTACTTATGCGCTTGAGTATAATTTTGTAAAGATGACCAGCATTGTTTGCCAATGACTTATATGTTTAAGGAACAAAAGCTATAGGTATTGTGGTAAAGATGTAACCTGTCTTATAAATATGCAGAGCAAGGGCACTTGACTAACTAATATATTTAGAAGAGAGAGAACAAATTCATTGTACGTGTAGGTTGTTCATATGTAAATTGTTGTTAGCTAAGGTTATTGAAACCTTGACAGGAAGTATGAAACTAAATCTGCCAATTTAATTTTCAGTTACATTGCAGTGCATACATTTGGTCGAAGAATGATGTATCCTGGAACAGTCAAACTTCTCCAGGCTGCTGTTGGTATGTGTTTTCTTATGTGACTCAATGCTTTAATAGTTGTTAGCGGCCTCCTTTCATGTCATAGCAGTGGTGTGTACACCTTGCACATTACCATTCATGTGGATACAACGGGAAGTCCTCTTTATAAGGCACTCAACATTGCGATTCTTAATTGAAAAATGAAACATGTCAGCAGAGCACGAGTAAAAAATGAAGAGAACTTATGCAGCTTGGTGTTAGCAACTCTATGTCAACTGCTGCTGTTCTTTCTTTTGCCAGGCAAGATTTTGTTTCTAGAATGCATCAAGTTGTCCGGCTCGCAGTAAATCATTGCTTGTATCGTTATAATAGACTGTGTTGTTTATTATATTATGCTTTTATTGGTGTAAAGTCTGTAAAATTGGCAATTTACTTTGTGAAATCAAAATTAGTGCTTTTTTACAAAATATAGCTGCCGCAGGGTTCTTTCTTTGCACGGAAATGCTGCAGGAATGTTCGAATAATGGAACAATACGCAAAATATGTTATTCCCGTAACGTTTACAGAAAGCTTTGTTAAACTGGAGATCTGGCGGTGTTGACGTAACGTTCTGTCAAAGCCCATGTCACAGTGGCTGTACATCATGCATAATGATTAACTGAAATGCATGCATAATACACTGTCATAAGTGATAAGCGAGGCTATCGTGCCCATTCTGCCGCAGGGCTTGCTACCGAAAATTCAGGTGTTTCCTTGATCAAGAGCGCGACGACGCAATGTTATGTTCACTGAACCGCTAGCTGTCAACTTAGCATGATGAACACGCAGCATCAAAAACCGTAGCACACCACAATAACAGAGAGAGCTTTGGTCAATAACTGCATGAACGCAACGCGGCAACCAGGATTGTAGCTCCTCAGTTTACGGTGGCCATGTTTTCTGTCTTGTTACATTGCATGCATATTTACGAAGAATTTAGCAAGATCCTGTACGACGTCACAAATTTCAGTCGCCACTATGCATTGGTTCGGCAGGTATTGTAAGCATCATTTGTCACAGAATAGCTGCATAATTTCAAAGAGATAGTTACTGTGTGGCGGGTAACCATCATCATCATCATCGTCATCATCAGCCTATTTAGGTCCACTGCAGGACGAAGGCGTCTTGCAACGATTTCCAATCCACCCTATCCTGAGCGAGTTGGTTCCACTTTATGCCCGCAAACTTTTTAATTTCATCGCTCCATCTAACCTTTTTCCTGCCTCTGTTGCACTTTCGCTCTCTTGGTATCCACTCCGTCGCTCTTACTGTCCATCTGTTATCTTTCCTCCTCATGACACGTCCTGCCCAGGTCCACTTCTTTCGTTTCATTGATATAATAATATCAGCTACTCCTGTCTGTTCCCTGATCCATTCAGCTCGTTTATCTCATAGAGTTACCCCTATCATTTTTCTTTCCATTGCACGTTGCGTGCTCCTTAGTTTCATCTGCAGTTTTTTCATTATCCTCCACGTTTCTGCACCGTACGTTAGTACTGGGATAATGCAGTGATTGAATACTTTTCGCTTTAGTGAGAGCGGCAAGTTCTCAGTCATGATTTCGTAATGCCTTCCGAATGCGCTCCAGCCCATCCTCATTCTACGGAGAATTTCTTTTTCATGGGTAGGTGCTCCTGTTAGTAACTGTCCCAGATATACATATTCGTTTACACATTCTAAGGGTTCACTGTTAATTTTAAATTCCTGTTCCTTAGCTAGGCTTTTGCCTATTCATTTTTAGTCCAATTTTAATACTTTCCTGGTTTAGGTCATCCATCATGTTTTGTAGTTCGTCTCCATCATTGCTAAAGAGCACAGTGTCGTCTGCAAGTCGTAAATTGCTTAGATATTCTCCGTCTATTCGAATTCCCTTTTCTTCCCAGTCTAGATTTTAAAGACTTCCTCTAAACATGCAGTGAATAGTATCGGGGAGATCGTATCTCCTTGTCTGACACCTCTCCCGATCGGGATTTCTCGGCTTCTCTCATGTAGGGGTAGTGTGGCTGTGCAATCTTTGTATAGACCTATTCCATGTTGGTAAACAGTGGTAGGCACCGGCGATATAACCAGGGCTTGTATCGACGTCGCGGCGCGGAGGCCCCGCCCACCGCTTGCCGCGGCCCTGCACGGTCGCGCCACCGCCGCCGGCGAAGCGTGTGCGAAAGCAGCCTCCGAGCACGGGGCGTCGGAGCGCCGACGGTGTGTTTACAACAGTTTGCGAGGGGCAGCCGCGTGAGATGAAGTTGCGTTAGCTCTGTAGGAAGCATTGAATGAATGTAGAAAAGAATGCGCTGACACCAAGCTATGACAAGATGGGAGAAACTGATTGAAAGGACAAGCACCTTGCCACATGATGCGAATGATCGTGAGCTATCATGTCGGCATCGCTTCATTCGTATGCTTTAATTTGGTGACTAGCGCAAGGATGAACCACCAGCAACAGCGAGACTTGTTTAAATACGACCTGAAAATGCCTCAGCTAAAAATACTGTTTCGAACTAAAGCCTCTAATCCCTACACGAAATCCTTGCGCAGGAACAAATGTAACGGAAGAGGTACTGAAGCGTGATGCTATCACCTATATGTAAATACGGCTGTGATAACGCGCGCGCGCGCGCGCAGCGCGCACACACACACACACACACACACACACACACACCACACACACACACACACACACACACACACACATAAAAAGAAGCAATAACGTGCCAAGGACAAGGGTCTCAAATAACCGCCAGCAAGGCGCATAATGGCGGCTTGCGGCTCTGCCCATACGCTCAGTTCCGATCGTGAGGGCGTGAAGTACCAGCCATGACGCGGCAACTTTCAAGCGTGTAGTTCAATCGCGCAGTCTGACAATCTAAAAAAGAATGTAAAGCGCATCACAACCACTACAGCAATGCCAAAGGCACTTCTCGTGTGTATGCTATCGCAGCCGCAAGCGATTTCCAAAAGCATCGCTGTAATCGGCGTTTCGCTCACGGCTACGTGAATTAAGCTTATATATATTTGTTTCACTTGAGTGAATGAAATTCGTATGACGTATAACTTCCCCACTTCAATAATGCACGGAGACCACTATTACTTCTACACATCGAGCTAAGCTAACGTCGTGCGCGCTTTGCGGTAAGCGTCATCGGTCTGAGTCCGCACTTTGTTTATGCCAAGAAACTTGGTATCGAGCATTACACTTCACAAACTTGTGACAATGCTATTTCTCTCAAATGAAACAGGCCGCACTAACGCTAAATAATTACACATATGCTTAGTCGTGACGAAAATGTTTGGCGCATAACCGATGAGCCAGCATTACAAGTTCGTCCCTTTCCTTAAGACAGACATAAGCAGGAAACCGATAAAAACCTATCGCACATATCTTGTGCGTTGCTGAGCAACCAACCCACGGCACAGGTCAACGGTGAACACTTTTGTCTTCATTGCACAGCGGTGCGAAGCACCCGCACCAGCGAAAACACAGCGGCTGCTACGGTAGGTGCGCCGTCAGATGCCTACCATGCGAAACCAAAACTCCCGACGACAGCGCCACCGCATCTTCGTGACGTAGGCTCGGTGGAATAGGTCTATATGTTGTTTATGGTTTTCACTTATACGTCAGGTAGCCCTTGTCGACGTAGAGCTTCTAGAACGGCTTGTATTTGTATGGGGTCAAATGCTTTCTCGTAGTCGATAAACGGCATATAAAGAGGCTTGTTATATTCCGCGTACTTCTCAGTTACTAGGTTGATACTAGGCTGTGGTCCATTGTTGAGTAACCTTTCCTAAAACCAGCTTGATCTCTTGGTTGGTTAAAGTCGAGTGTTTCTCTTATCCTCGTAAAAACTACTTTTGTAAATAGCTTGTGTATTACTGGGGGTAAGGCTAATTGGTCTGTAATTCTTTAACCCCCTTTATGTCACCTTTCTTGGGGATTAGGATTATATTAGCATTTTTCCAACTGCGCGGTACACTACATGTCTTGATACATTTCGTGAAGAGCGATGCAAATTTTTCAAGTATAATATCTCCTCCGTCTTTGATCAAGTCGGCTGTTATACCATCTTCACCAGCTGCTTTACCGCGGGACATGCCTTCGACAGCTTTTTTTACTTTTTCAGCGGTTATACATGGAATTTCAGTGTCCTCCTCTGATTCTATTTCTATTAAGGTTGTATGATCTGTCTGAGAGCTGTACAGTTCAGAGTAGAAATCTTCTGCTACCTTTACTATTTCGTTGGAATTGTTGATAACTTTTAGCGCATGCATTTTGTTTTGTCCTAAGTGCAGTTTCTTTTTGACTGACTTAATGCTGATGCCTTTCTCTGCTGCTTTCTCTATTTCTCTCATGTTAAAGTTTCTTACATCTCTTTTCCTGGCTTTACTGATCAATTTTGATAGTTCTGCAAATTTTATATTATGTTTTGACGAAGTTACTTTCATTTGTTGGCGTTTTTTTTATTAAGTACTTGGTAGATTGGGACAACTTACCTGTTGCTTGCTTTGTTGCTTCACCCCCGACTTCTATCGCTGTTTCAAGGATTGTTTTCGTTATGGTTTTGTTTATTTCTTCCAAATCATCATCGTTTTGGCCTAAGGCCTCGAACTTGTTGCTTAGGGCAACTTCAAATTCTTCGTTCTTCGCTCTGATTACCTCTAGATTACCTCTAGTGGCGGATAACCGCAAGCAGCTAAAATGGACAATTTGTAGTAAAAGTGCCTCACTGCTTTCGCTGAGAATGTATCCTGTCTTCAGAAAGTCTAAGAAAGCCGTCATGAAAGATGAGCCGTGGAATGTCCAGAAATAAGCAGCAGTGCCTTTTTTTCTCGTCGATCATGTTCACTTGCAAGTTGTGAGCCTCCTCAGCAACACCCATGCAATCGTGGTCTCTTGCAAGATAAGTGAGAGCCCGCTGCCTTTACTAGTGCGTCTACGGCTACACATGCTTGTCGCTTGACACTCTGTAGTAAGAAAACAGTGAATTGTTAGCTGACTCATGACGCAGGTAACTCGAAATACAGAACCACGCTACCATGCTTGCGGAGTGCATGTGCGCAATACGATGCGTGAGGCTGTTCACATGCATGCTCTCCGTCTCCCCGTGCTCTGGTGGTGACAAGCATACAGACTTCCCCTTGCTCCCTAACCAGCTGCTGCATGTTGACGGGTGCAGTGCACAAATTGAAAAACACATTTGAAAAAGCCACATGCAACACGGCCATTTTACCGCTGGTAACTGCAGGTGTTTCAAATTATCAGCCCAGTCTTCCTCTGCAGCAGCAGTAAAACTTCGTTATATTGAAATTGTGGATAAACGTGCTTTGGTTATATAGAGGCAAAAGATATATGGTTTTCTGTAGAAATCGCATGGCAAGAATCAAATACTTCGTTATATCAAGGTTTAACTGTATTGCAACATAATGCCGCTGCTTATATTTTTCCGTTACATGGTGCCATACCAGGCCAATGGAGCGTGGATATCTGAGATGGCATGATACAACTTACGCTTGATAAAAAGCAAGTGTTTCGGTGATTTTTGTCTGACAATAATTGTCAGCTGGCTTGCTTGTGTTTCCTTTCATGGAACTTTGGTGCTCAGTACCTTGTACAGTCGAACCCAGGTATATCGAACTCCCAAAAAACGTTTATTAGTTCGATATATGAAATAATTCGATATAGGCCCGCTATAGGATTTGATGATGCAAAGGCACATACCAATAAGAAAAGTACTTTATTAATATGGTGGCTTACTTGCGTGCCCTACTTTGGAACAAAATAGTCCTGGATTTTCTTCTGTTTCAACGACTTCGCTGCCTGCGACAGCACGCATGCCTCCACGTTGTCCAACGATCCAACGAGTCGGAGCAGCTGAGGCCGCAACCTTCCATATTCATGCAATAGCGCCGGACCAACGCAAGTGCACTAATCACTTCGGAGGATGTAGGCAACGGGCCATCGTCAATTTCCTTAATGCTGTTGCTTTGGCTCGTGGTCGGCACGACGTCTGCAACGTACCGTATAATGCAGAATATAGGTCGAGGCGGAATATAGGTCGACCCCCCTACCTTGACCAGCAAAAAAAAAAAAAACACAGGGAACTGTTTACTGATGCACTTTATTCAGTCCTCCGAACTGTCAGAGCTCTCCTCCGAGGACGACTGCTTTTCGCTAGCCGCCTCCCACAGCATGTCGTCCCTGGTGCCGTCGAGAGCGTTGCTGATGCAGCACTTCTTGAATGCGCGCACCACCATTTCTTCAGGCAGAGACCTCCATGCCTCGGAGACCCAAGCACAAACTGTCGCGAGAGGTGGCCTGTGCAGCCGGCCTGTCGGGGTCCGCGGGTTGTCGCCACCCTCCATTCATGTATGCAGCACGCACACGGTCTTTAAAGGCTTGTTGAGGACGACGTCCAACGTTGCAGCGTTGACGTCATCCCTCCCGGAATGACAAGATCGGTCTTTCCCGTCGCGAAGCGCCTCCTTCACCGATGTCGTCAAATGCCCGCGAAATTCATCAAACACGAGCATGTTCCGGCGCTGCACGAGGGCTCCGGGCCGCCGTTCCACACTGTGCGGATCCACTCGCGCATTAGGGCCTCGTCCATGTTACCCCTTCTCGTTTACCGCGGACGACGACATCCCGCGGAAGGCCTCCTTCGGCAGCGTCTTCGCTAAGATGATGAACGGGGCAACTTTCCTGCCGTCGGCCGTGCAGGAAAGCATCACGGTGAAGCGCGATGCTCGTTTCCGGTCGACAGCAGCTTCACCTCCTTTGCCCCGCGTTCAAGACTGTTGTGGACGACGGCATGTTGAACCACACCGGCGTTTCGTCGGCGTTGCCGATCTGGCCTAACACGTAGCCATGCTGCCGATGGAGGCTATTCACGTAGAGCTGAAACTCTATCAGCTTGTCCTCGTACTCCTCCGGCAGCTTCTGGCAGATTGACATGCGCCGTCGAAGGGCAAACCCTTTGCGTCGCATGAAGCGGCAGACCCAATAAATGGACCCCTTGAATTCTTCCCTCGACAGACCGGCTTCATGGGCGAGCTCGACGGCTTTTAGGCGAATGAGCTCCGCACTCACTGGCAGGGACCTGGCACAGTACTCGCCGACGAAATCCGCCACTTTGTCCTCGAGTTCCGGGTGCACAGCTTAGCGACCGCGAAACGACGTCTTCCGTGCGTTACACACCGAGTTTGGATTTCTGGTTGCGCCAGTACCTGACGCTTTTCTCAGACACTCCAAACTTCCGCTGCGCGACATGTTGCCATTCGCTTCCGTGAATTCATAACTTTCTTTTAAACGTGGCGGTGAACTGGCGCCGCGTCCCGGTATCCCTAGCTGGCCGCAGAGCAAGGTCGCCACTCGCTAGGAACACGCTGAACAAGAAAAGAAAAATGCGGTCGGGCGTCGGCTATGGAGGCGATGTTGATGCTGATGCCCAAGAAGCATGCGACGCTCCTGTTTGCCAGACGATCACTCGATCTGCGACTTTTTAGTGACATTTTTTGGAAAAAATCTCTACCTATATTCCGCACTATACGGTAGTCCTCATCTTGTAGCTGGCCCATGATGGCGACATCATCGTCTGCACTGACGAACTCGTCGAGTGTCAATCCATCGATAGCACCCGGGAACTCTGCCAGCTCGCTCCAAACTTCGGCGGAAGCACCTGCGATGTCTTCGTGCTGTCATCGAATTGGGTGTCATCACCAGGCATGCGGAAGCCGGCAGGCCTAAAGCAGTTCGGATTGTCTCCTTCGTGACATCTGCCCACGATCTATTCAGCATAGAAGAGCTCCGAGCAAGTCAATCTTAAGCTCCCTGTCAACACGAAGGTTCTGCAGCAGCCTCTGCCACCAGGCGCTTCCGAGCAGGCACTCCTTGCGATTTTCGCCTACCAAATCATCGTTCCACGACGATAGCCACCTGCTGAAAAGCTCCCCGGTAATCCACGCTTTTGAGTTTGCTCGGTAGGTAATTGGATTGAAGCGACAGCGCATTTCAAAAACACCGCGGTGCCGTGCTTTTCCCGATAACTAGAGGTCGAAGCTTTTTCGATCCGTCTAAATTAGCTGCCAACAGCACGGACACGCGGGCTTTGTTTGCCTTGCCGCCGCAAGTCTTGTCGCCCCGACACGCAAGTGTCTTGTTTGGCAACATTTGCCAAAATAGAGCAGTTTCATCCGCATTGAAGATATTTGGGCTTGATATCTTGCTGTGATATCTCGCCAGTTTTCCTCGAGCCATTTGTCTACACTGTCCAGGTCCACCGCCCTGCTTTCACCCGTAACAGCTTTGCCAACGATGTCGTGCCGTTCTTTGAACTGTTGGAGCCAGCCGGAACTACCTTGGAAATCGTTCCTGCCAAGCAAGAAAGCAAGGTCCTTGGCTTTCTGCTCGATCATAAGGCCAGACACCGGGATGTTTCACGACCGAACGTCCACAAACCATTTGTAAACGGCCACTTCTACATCTTCATACACAGCAGTGCGCACACGTCAGGCGCCACGGGCACCTGGCCTTTTGTCTGACTTGGCCCTGATGTCCGCCTTGTTCTTCAGGATAGTACTCAAGGTGCTTCTTGGAATCTTGTACGCGGCGGTGACGTTGGACTTCTTCTCCCCGCGCTCGACTCGATATATGATTTCGAGTTTCGCGGTGAACGGCAAATTCTGCCTCTTTGCACAAGCCATGACGACAGCGCGCCAAGAAAGTTCACTGAGCGCCAACAGGCAACACCACCAGCATGGACCACGCTGAATGAGGACTTGAGGAAAAGAGGCAGCAGCAGGCACACAAGCATAAAGAAAAAATGGCGCTCACTTGTACCGCCTCCGCGCCTCGGAGAAAGCACAACGGCCTCTGATTGGCTGTAAGTGCTGCGAGCAGGCCAGGATCATTTTTTGCAGGGGGGTGTTCGCCCGTGCACAGACGGGTCTAAACCACCTTTTCTAGGGTGGCGCCGGCAGTTTTCCCCACCACCGTGAGGGAAAGCCAACTTGCTGGGGCACTTTTGAGGCACATGGAGTTGATATATCGCTTGTCGTTGCTATTTTCGTTTGATGTAACAGTAACTTTTGCTATATATTCTCAATGTAAATTTACCGTGTTTAGAAATCGTTCGATATACGGGATAATTTGATATAAACGGATTTGATATAGTCTGGCTCGACTGTATCCAAGCGTGTAATACCATGTTATAGCGCACGTGCCATTAGCGGCCAGGAAATAGTAGCAGGCTTGCGGTGCTAACGGAAGACAGCCGAGATAGTTAACTGTGGTTATGGCCTGAAAGACCTCTGCAGTCACTTGCTTTTTAGGGGAGAAGCTCCTTAATGTTTGGGTCTGTCCGTCCGTTGTAGTGCGTTACCTACTAGGAACGCGCTACTAGGAACGCGCTACTACTTTGATGCACGCGCTACCAGCTCTCAAAGAAGGAGAACGCGCCCTCACCCGCGAGACAAGCTTGACGCAGGCAGCGTCTTCTAGCGAGTTTCTTGATTGAAAAATACCGACTGCTCGCGCTGGAGAACCGTTCACCGGCCACCCATATATATATATATATATATATATATATATATATATATATATATATATATATATATATATATATATATATATATAGGCACTGGATCTTGACTTGCAATGAAGTGCCGGTGGGAGATTTCACTTGTGCGTAGTTGAACCATAAGGATTCGTAGCGTGCGCGTTAACTACATTAATCCGTATGATGAACATCTGGAGCTTCACCCACTCACCATCATTCACTCCGTGGATATGCTGTGAATTTTTTTTTAATGAAAACAGACGTTTTACGTTTGGCAGTCTTTTGTGTTGAAAGGACGAACCATGTGGCAGGATGTCGAAGCACTAATCATCAGCCAATGCAGCCGCCATGTTGTGATGTTCACAGAAAGTTGCTCTTGTGGCATCTTTTTTGTGGATGAGCATCTGAGGCATTGTTCACAGGGGTGGGAGTGCTGCGCCATTTGCGCAATTTTGTGTCAAACAGCCCTTGTGTGCCAAGCTGTGCCCAAATGGCATTTTAGTACAATTGCAGTCAGCGACCGATTTTTCGGACCCTCTCAGGAACGTAAAGACGTTCTGAAAGTCAGTAGTGCAGAGAAATGAATGCAGTCAGAAAACACAGCATTTTACCCATGTTTTTTTTTTTAATCTAGAGGGCAAAGTACCATGCTTTGAAACCACATAGCAGCCGGTGGGATAGATGCGCATGAGTGCTGTGGTGGAATTGCTACTTAAGAACTGCTGCCACAATTCTGGCGCTGTGCTCACTACACCGAGCCAAAACTGATATTACTGTTTGTTGTCACTGTTCCTGCTGTCAAGGACGACTTATACAGTCGAACGCCACTGCAATGTATGCCGCTTCAACGAAATCTTCGGTACAGCAATACATTCTCGGTTCCCATCAGCAGTCCATAGAAGTCAATGCATAAATATGCTCATTGCAACAAACGCTTTTTTTGTGCCGTTTCGCTTCAGCGAAATTTGAAATGCAATTCCCGGCTCGAAAATTCGATTTGCTGTGCAGTAAACACAATCCCGAACGTTTTGGGGCATTTCAGACAAGAATACATCTACAAGATCGAAATTGCGTGTTGGCACCACCAGAAACACCGCTGTTGACTGAGTATTGGGGCCGCCATTGCTCAACAGTGACGGTGCTGAGATCTGGCGCACGACCACCCCTCTTCCCACCACTGCGCACCCCTTATGGGCCTGCACCCAACGAAAGACAGGCTGTGAGTTTCCTCTCTGCTTGAGAAGCAAGTGATGACTGCCCTCGCATGCGGTACGATATTATCGCATGTGCCGTTCGCTCGACGGAGACAGCCGGGGTGTTTCATCTATGCTTCAGCTGCGATCGTCCCCGGTGCTAGTGCGCTTTTACTCGTCCGTAAAACACACGATGCATAGACGATGTTATCATGTTGGACTTAGTACAGAACAACTGCGACTGCAAAAACCCGCTAACAGTGTCTATATATCCTCCCCCTCACCACTGGTTGGCAACTTTTTAACGTCCAAGCACCCCTCATTGGGTTGTGTATTTACTCGAATCTAATGCATACCTTTTCTTCCCGATAAAATGGTTCCAAAAATCGTATGCGTATTAGAATCGAGTGCAAACGAACACCACCCTGTTACCATGTCACTTTTGGCATCAATATGGCTGCATCATGCGCACTTCGGGCGTTGTTGAATGGCCACTGGCGAAAAAATGAACTAGTGGCTCGGCGGTCTTTGGTATACATAGTTTCTGTAGTTTCTATGTCACCGCCGATCCCCTACGTAATGACGCCATGATGCACATGATGCATAGGCCAATGATACTTGCCGTGCCGGCTTTAGCCGTCTTGCGGCCAGCTTAGGCCATTATGTCGCCGATGCAATCTCTGTGATGCTTAGCCTCACCAGCCTTCTGTAGCGTTCGTGGGTGGCTGTAACAGGAAAATAGATGCTTGCCATCACCACACGCACAACGGCTCATCATCGCATTTCCCCCTCATATCCATGCTGAGCCTGAGCCTCTGAGTAGTGCCATAGAATCAAGTTTCGTTTCTTCAATCTTGGCAGATATGGTTTCAATACTCCCGGTTTCTGAACCCTTCCGACTATTGCTGTGATGCTACGCACAAGATTGAGTCATAAAGGTTTCTTTGTTCTACCAGCTCAGATAGGTTTTACTTTTCGATTTCACGACAATGAAATTTTTGCTTCAACGAAATTTTTTCCACACACCGTCAATTTCGTTGTAGCGAGAGTTGACTGTACGCTGCTTTGAAGGCATGCGAGCAGTCAACACACGCAAAGTCCGAACGAAACTGCGTTCTGCCGAAACTCACAGTGTGTTGACGCGTTCCTGGGTGGCAGCTACCATGTTCACAAAATACGTGTGAATTAAAACTTCTGCAGACAGGATCACAGTTGCCGTGATTATGAATTACAGTGACAAATGCTCTGAAAGTATGCGCATGTCCAGTGCACATAATGCCCAAACGGAGGTTTTACTGCTTGCTGCATTTAAAAACAGCGGTCGCTACCGACGCAGTATTGTATGGCCACTACCTTAAGCTCTGAAAGTATGTGTGCGCCTAATGCAAAGTGTGTCAAAAAAGTTCTGCTTTCCGCAAAAGTTGCAGAGGGAACTGTGCTTATAGATGCGATCACGGATAGCAATGGCGCAGTTTATGAAGGTATGTGCATGGCGAGCGCACACGGAGTGAAAATGGAACTACAGGTGGCTGTCCACTGAGGACATCAACTCGCTTGCTTTTGTTGCAACGACTGTGCGGATACGAAACTTCACGGCCGACGCAGTGCCAGTCTGGAGGACGTAAATTAAGGCATAAAAAGGCAGGAAGCGTTCTAGCTTTCCTGCGTTTGCTTATGACTGTAGCGGCGTGGACTTCGATATTTTGTTTTCGTTTGTCCTCTAATGCACGCGATGCGACGAGCAGTCAGTGGCACTCTGCACTCAGCACGCTCAGAGGGTTGTGTGAACTCAAAGTGCGACTGAGTACGTCCTAATTATCAGGAGTTTGATACCAATAAACATTGCATGGGCTTGCTGGGGACCAGAGAACAAGTCATAATAGGCATATTTTCAAAAATTGTGTGGTCTTGTAGACGACAATTTGCTGTGATGAAATTGCGTGACTACGAAATTCTTGCACGACCTGTCAGTTTTGTTGACTTGTAGCCAGATTTGAAGGTTCGAAACAACTTGCAACCCAAAAAACATTTAAATTCGCAAACAATTTTTATATGTTAATAAATATTTTAATTTAATATTCTTAGAATCGCTATGTGCTCCGAAACTCGCATTTGTCTGCTACAAAACTACAAATTTGCAGACTCCAATGCTGCTCGAAAATAGCATATTTGCTGCTCCAGAACTGTTCCAGAATGGTAATTTTGCTGCTTCGAGCCCCGCTTCAAAACGTTCGAGCCTGCTTCCACAGTGTTCAAAAACGAAGCACAGCCATAATCGTTTTTTTTGTTTCTCTTCCACGCACAAATTTAAGCCTCCTTGCAGTGCAATGGGACTGCTCCAAGTCATAGTTTGCCACGAGCCGCAAAATTTTTGCTCCATACTTCATTTTTCCTGGCACAAAAGCTGCTCCAAAACACCAAGGGCCACTTCTTTCACTGCATACTAGGAAAAGCGCAGATGGCTAGTTATCTCATGCATTGTTCCTGCCTCGATGTTTTCTTTTTCTTTTTTCCTGCTAGTGGGTTTTGAGTGCTTTGACAAGTGCTGGCAGGCGATTGGCTTTAATTCTGTCTGTTAAAAAATATGTGAGCATGGATGTTCAGCTGGAACAAACCAAAGCAGGCTGTAGTTCTGGTAAGGATAGATTGATTTGTGGGGTTTAACGTCCCAAAAGCAGCTCTGATTATTAGAGACGCCTGGTAAGGATAAGCGATAAGTATGAATTTACAGAACTAACCAAATGATGCAATTTGAATTAAGCATATTCTAAGTTCATTGAAGACATAGCAGGCCAACTAAGCATTTGAAATCTGTTTGAATTATCGAAAGTTGAAATTATTAAGAGTCTACTGTATTTCTAAAGCAGTGGCAATTCATAACTTAAGAAAAACATGAATTTAGTGTACAATACTTCATTTATTAAGTGAGGAAACGCATGGACTTAATGTACAATACTCCATTTATTGTAGCACCCATGCTCGTGCAAGGTAGAGCAAGGCTGATTGAAGAGGTAAGAAACGATATTATTCATTTGATTTGTACTGTGCTTCTTAGTGCGTACGGATTCCTGTGGCATCTATTTACTTAAAATGACCATTGTGTTATTTCAGCACAATGCCCTGCGTCACAAGTTGCTCACGCGAGATGGAAATGAGATTGACTCTGTGTTTGTGGACAGAAGAAATTCCACTGTCTATGCAAATGGAAACATTCTGGTATGTTCTGATGTTGTATGTCTTTGTAGCTGTGTTTACATCAGCGCTGTAGTGTTGTGTTACATTGAATTTCTAGTGTATCGCACTCATGTAAAGAGCATTTTAGTGTGCCAGGCAATGATGTACTTACAGGTCTAGGTTACCCACATGGAGCATGTAAGCACAGGTTCATCGCATTATGAATTGTGGGAAGGGATTGGCTGTTGGGACTGCCACACTGGTTAAGCTGTAGAATAGCTGTGCCCTTCAGGCCATCGGCACATGGTCTCCTGTCCTGGCACATTTGGACCGCCATCGAAACCAAGTTACGTTGAAAGTGGGCCCTGGTGCATCTCCGGTTGCCCTCATGGGACATCATTTATCATTGTATTCTCAGGAATGTGGCTGCACGTATTTGTAAATGGTGTCGCGTCACCTTTCTCAAACATTCTTGGAAATGTGGTGCACTGCTGTCACATTCATGTAAATGTAAACAAGGCTTATTATTGTGAAATTGCTAGTCTCGATATTTGGTTAGTGTTTGGATAAATTGAGACTATGGAGGGCTGGTACTTCAGAAAAATTTTTCAGACTTCTGGGAACAAGTGTGAGCAAGTGCCTTTCTTTGGTTGAATGCCCTGAACTACAGATCAGCCCATACACAAGAAAATTTACTTGCATGTGCTTATGTGTGTGTACAGTCAAACCTTGTTATAACAAATAGCTCTGCCATGGTGGTCAGTAGCTATGACACTCGGCTGCTGATCTGAAGGTCACAGGATCGAATCCCGGCCGTGGCGGCCGCATTTTAATTTATACAAAATGTTGAGGCCCGTGTACGTTGAGGTCAGTGCACGTTAAAGACCCAGGTGGTGGAAATTTCCGGAACCCTCCATTACGACGTCTCTCATAATCATAGCTAGTTTTGAATGCAGAACCCCAGAAATCAGTCGTTATGACAAATACCACCTTACATGAAAGTAACTTTGTTATATAGAATAATTCATGATCAGTTACATTTATTCACTGTTTTGATAGCATTACTATCATTAATTTACTTTCGTTAGTATAACCACTCATACACGTTGTATCAGTGTCCAGCTGTAGAACCCACACACGAACTGTAAATGTTGGTGCTATATGGATTAGCAGTCCTTAGATGAATTAACAGTCCCTTATGCAACCAGAATTATGCATTAGAAGTGCAAAGAAAAAAGCAAAGAGGAAAAGGCTGTGTGATTATTGCAGGATACTTCCTCATGACCTACATTATGCCGCGTGGTGGTTTGTTGTCTTGTAATCTCAATTTGCTGCATTCTTCCAGCACTGCTAGTGATGCTTTCTCATTGCCAGCAAAAGTGAAAAATTTAAGTGCTTGTGCATTTAGGTTTTAGGACATGTTGTTTCGCCATTAGGGCATGCCTCATAGTAAGCCTGTATGTTTTTATGCATTATTTATTGTGGTGCTATCTCTGCATACATGTGCAGTAACAATATATGTGGTCTCCTTATGATATGGCTTGTTCTCTTGATTGCATATCATAGTTATGAAAAGTGATTTGATACGTGACAGTATTTGGTTGCCTAACAGCTCATTCATTGCTAATACTATTTGTTACAGGTTGTGTGCTGTGAGGGCAATGCAGGGTTTTATGAGTACGGCATTGCAACAACCCCCCTTGAGGCTGGGTACTCCGTGCTGGGCTGGAACCATCCTGGCTTTGCTGGGAGCACAGTAAGCTATGAATTGCGCATGGTTGTTTGTTATGGATGGTCTTTCATTTTGAGCTAGCATGTATCTTTTTTTGTTTTTAATGAAACATTTACGCATTAATAGAAGCATTTGGACACCTGTAAAACTCTTTCATCATCTGAAAAAAAAAGAAGAAAGAAAAGAAAAATGTTCCTTTTTTTTAAATTTTTAATAATCAGATCAGGAATGGCAGCTTACAATTCCCTATAAAATAGGAAAGTGTGTATAACAGCTGCAGCTTACCAGTACTTACCTACGCTGGAGTCCAAACTTGGAGTCCCACTAAAAGTGTTTTGCTTAAGGGGGGACATGCTGATGAAAACTATTTTCGTTGGTATTTATAAAGGTGAATTGATCAAATTTGGCACATAGATGCACTTTGTTATCCTGATAGCATAACTGAAATTGGTGTTCAGCTATCTGTTATAGTTTTTGAAATACAGCACCTGAAAGACTCTTCCAGTCATCTCCACGTTAGAGATAAGTTTGTCAAGATTTTTTGCATAAGTAGATTCACAAAGGCTGGTTTTGTGCTATAAAGCTATTTGGTTCACTTTTAAAATTCTCAAATGGGTGCAAAATTAAATTTAAAATGTTCCACACATGTTCTTGCAATAACAATTTTAGTAAAAAAAAAAAGCAGAACAATTTTTTGCCACAACGATAAAAGGGGACAGCTGTAAAAGGGGACAGTTGTAAAATAAAAAATTATTTTATCTTTTATCTTCTTTTTTTTTTTTGAAATGGCACTGGGATTGTTGACAGCAACTGCACAAAAATTGAAAGCTGAGAGAACTCAAAAGTGTTGTTTGCATGGAAACAATAATTTTCTTTGAACACCTGAAACCCACCTGGGATGTAGTCCTTTGCCTCTGAGAACATTTTACATTTTGTTGTAGTGTATCACATCTTTGCTGCAGTTTTATCCAGCTTGGCATTGCTGTGGCACATTGTGAAGCCTGATTTTTTCAATTTTTGGCGACAGCACATCAGTAAAGTGCTGTTTGTGTGTATTTTGTTAACAGTGTTTCACCAAAAGGTAAGAGAAGATCCATAGAATGTGAAAGTAAATTGAAGAATAAAAATTTTTTTACCACATTGACTATTCTTATTGGCATGTCCCCCCTTAAATAGAGGCCAGTGCAATGAGTAGTGGAAAAGAAAGCGATTGGTGCAACGTTTAGGGACAAAAAGAGAGTGGAGTGGGTCAGGCAACAAATGCATGTTATTGGCAGCTTAGTAGAAATCAAGAATGAACGAGTTTAGGCAGGCCAAGTAATGAGAAAGCAAGATAATAGACTGAATCTCTAGAAAATTATTCATAAACTAGTATGTGAAAGTTCAAATACAAAATGCTCCTGTTAATATTAGGATGAGTTCCTGGATATGCCGCACAACATAGGTGCATTTGTTTGGTTTTTAATAGAATCAGTGCAAACAAAAGAACAAAAAAATAGCTTCTTAAGTTTTCTAATGAATTTTTCCAGCAGCACGAAGGCACTAGAGGATTCTTAACATCATTAGGTGATGTACCTTCATTAGTTGCTGCTTGCTGATTTGCACAGTAGCAACAAAGAATTGCATATGACAGAGCGATGAACACTAGGGCATGAAGGCAATTTTAAGGTTTAGCCAAATAAATGGTTTACTGTGTAATTTCTCCTCAATTGAAAGTCTGTTTTAATTACCTTTTGAAGTACGATTTTTGAACGCACCCAGGCATACGGTCAGCCCTTCTTTGATGGCATTTCTGATTAGACAAACTTTCGATAAGAGAAATTTTTATGGTCCCTTTGAGTTCATCTAAAGGGAGTCTGCTGTATTTGACACTCCTAATAAAATTTTAACCATGCCATAGCGTCTTCATTTCTCATTTGTCTTGCTGTTACCGGGGGCAAATGGTTTTGGTTTTGATTGCAAGTCAACCCCCCAACTTTTTATCTTAAATTTAAATTAATAGGTTGTTTTACAATTGTGTAAATTTGGTATCTGCTTTGGTTACATTGCAGTCCACTATGTCATTAGAACTGTCACTTTTTTATGCTAAAACAAAAGTTATTCATAGGAAAAAGGGATGCAATTTGGGTACTACAGGCAAACCCAGATACTATATAAAACTTTTAGTGGAATCATGAAAAGTTAGATTTATCGGTAATCTTGGACATTGAAGTACATAATATGTCTGTCGTCAGCACATCTGAAAACACTGCACGTCTGAGACAGTCTCTGAGCATAGTTAAAAGTGGGTGTTTACAGATTTGCTTTTCAAGGGGGCACGTGGCCTTCATATCGCGAGAAATGACCAAAAAATAGATTTTTTGAAAACCACATATTCAGTTTCTAGAAGTCTTTTTATCTGAGTCCTAAATATGAATGCTGAAAACCGTGTAGAAGTGCTAAAAAAATGTTTATAAAAGCCAACGTGGCGAAACTCGATAGAAAGCGCGAAAAAAACGGCTGTTTTCAAGCCCCAATACCTCCGCAACGGCGCAACCGAGCGCCGCCATTTTGTCCTCGTTGGAAAGCGCGATTCTCAGTCTTCAAATCTGCCACTTCGGCCAGCTCCACCATACAGAAGCAAGCGCACAAAAAGCAAAAGGTTCAAGGCCGTGTCGAGGCCTCCAATTGGCCGCACCCATCACGTGCCGAATCATGTGCCTTTGGTCTCCTTGGCGGTCCGTGTCTTCTGCTACTACGCCGCCGCGCCTCTCTCTGTAGTATTTCCTTCCTCCATAGTATTTGCAGTGTCAGCGATCGGGCGGCGTGTAGATGAGAACAGAAGCTGATTCTGAAGCTGATATCATATCGCTCGTGGCCGGCGCCGTGCATTTGACGATTGTGTCGCCATGTTCGTCAGCCCGTATGGAGCGTAGTTTCAGCAGTGGGCTCAGCGAGTGATGTGTGACTCTTGACATCTCAGCACGCCATTATCGTCGGCATTTGCGGAACGTAGTTTCAGCGGCTGATCTTTGTTGTGATGCGCACGTCTGGACTTATCGGCTTCCTGTCGGTGTGTGCAGAGCATAGTTTCGGAAGTAACGCGTGCAAGTGCCGATGGTGCACCCTATAGTTCACAATCCGCTCCCGATCACTCGCGCGTGGCCGGTATGCTTGCTTTTGTCGACTTTGATGGTTCGTTTTCTGGCATTTCATCCGTGGGCGAAGCATCATGTGCGAGTGGCAGTGGCACCGTTGCCCATGTCGCATGGCGCCCCACATTGCCGACTGCATGTAGCGATCGTGTCACGAATGTGCCCGAATCTCGTCACGTTGCTATGCCGTCCGCAAGTATGGACGATACCATTCAGGCGCGCCTGGAGCCACACTTTGTATCACCAAATGCGTTCCGCGAAGTCTCCGCGTACGTGCAAGTAAGTTCGGTGTCTGCCACCGCATTGAAAACGGAATGACAGGTGAAGGCAGTTTGCATGCCGGTATGCAAAAAGCGGACGAGTTTCTGGTCGTTAAAATGATAGCCTTGAACCCGTTTCTCGGTGTTGTAGGAGTCAACAGCGCTCCTAATTTTCTGTGCAAATAAGAGAGCCGTGCAGACTGTCAAAAGTATTGCAGAGGGGGTAGGAGCTCTAATTACTGGTTGACAATGAATGTCTCACATAAACATTTCAGAAAAATCTGAAGGCTGAGTCAGGCCTTCCAGTGAGACAGTTGCTGCCAATATTTGTGTACCCTAGTACCAATACCTTTCTGGTGTGCAAATCTGCCCATGAGGCAGTATTTCGTGTACAATTATGGAGCCCACCATGCTTATGCTGAGTATTGGGCAACACTTTGACTGCAGCCTGGACAACATGCTTTTCCCAGAGCAGCAGAGAAAAGTGTCTTTTAAAAAAAAGAGGCCAGCAAGGCATACCAAACTAAAAGAAGGACATTCAAGAAGCCATGCACTGAAAAGGACACAAAACACTGCGTATTCAGTGCCTTTTTTTTGTAATGAAAATCCAAGGTACAACTTTGAAAGCTGTTTTCTCAAAACGACTTTTCTTGCTCCTTGCCTTGCTTGTTCCGCTGATTTCTTCATGACCACTAGGGCTATTTCAGTTCTGTTTTCTTTTTTTCCTATATTCCTAGAAGAATTGCCCAGGGCGTGAAATTCTTGATTTTCCAGTTTTACTTCACTACATTTAACAATACAACTAATTGCTCACAGCCTAAGCCCTTGTGGTGCAGTCACCTTGTAAAAAACGACAACTTAAAAAAGCTGTGTTGGAAATAAAAAAAAAATCTAAGAATGTCACGCCCTCAGCCATTCATCATAGAGATCACAGCGGTTTGAAAAAGCTTTCCATCACATTTTTTAAGCGATTCAGGCTCGGAACAAGGCCAGATGGAGGAAACTGTTGTAAATCAGAAAGTTTTAAAGATGAGCTCATGAAACTTATACAGTAGTATCACAGAATCATTGCTAATAAGTCTACCAAATTTCATCAAAATCCATAAAGAAATAAGAAAGTTGGTTTCCAACGTCACGTCCCCCCTTAAGACCACATTGAAGGTATAAAAGCTCGCTCATTGATTTTCATCCATGCTTTCTTGTGTAACTTCCATATCCGACTGAAGATGTTTTTCATGTTCTTGAAGCAGCGCTGCTGTTCTCCATCCTGCTGAGGTAGCATTCTTTGCTGCACGATGGCTAGTTATTCCTACCATGTATTCTTCACCGCATTACATGGCCTTGTTGTGGTGTGTGTAAACAAATCCACCATTAGGTAGAAGAAATAAGTTTCACTGCATGAGTAGTCTGTTTTTGTGAAGCATGCTCCATGCTCTTTTTTTGTCCCATTGCTTGCGTGCCAAAGAAAGACGAAATACCGTATTTACCCGCATAATTTGCGCCCTCGCATAATTTGTGCATCCCTGATATTTAGCCAGCTTTACAAAAAAATAAAAAATTCCTCACATATTTTGCGCTCCCCGTCCCGCCTGAGCCAGCTCGCCGCCGCCCGTGCATGGACAGACTTTGGACAGCCGTGCAGCCGCGCCCCTCGCTGCGCAGGCGAGCGCAGTCATACGCAAAAGGGGCTGTGAGTGCGATGTCCCTCTTTGCAATTGTTTTCTCTGAAAACCCCCAGAGCCCAAAGTACGGTCGCTAGAACAAAAGCATGCGAGTGGGGGCGGCGAAAATGGCTGAAGCAGAGATCAAACGGGGGAGCCTGGCCCATCTCCATCACTCTGAGGGTGATAGCATCACCCCGATCAGGACGCCTGCCGTCGAAGTGGAGAGGAAACGCCCCGCCCGTCTTTAATGAGCATGAAAAGACGCGAGGGGGGGAGTGTCGCTCGGCTGCCAAGATAGCGCTGGCGCACGCGCTATCTCGGCAACCATCAGCGGGTGGCTTGTAAACCCTTCTATGTGCTGCGCTCTCAACGTGGAGAGACTGCAAAAAGTGTCCCTGGAGCAGCCGTATTCTCTTACACCAGCGTTTTCTAGTGTTACATGAGATCGTATCCAAAAGAGCTACCATATACCGCGCGCATTACATCATTTTACACGTTATTATGAATGTGTTCGCGAAATCTCCGTGTAATTTGCGCACCCTCTTTTTGGAGCTCTAAAATCGCAAAAAAAAAGTGCGCAAATTACACGAGTAAATATGGTACATTTCATTGGTATACGTACCCATTACCATTGATACAAGAAGTAATTGCAGTTCAGTTAAAGTGCGCTTGCAGGGGTGCAGTATGGCACAGTGTTTTACATGCTTTCGGATATGGAGGTGAAGGGATGTTCAAAATATGTATAAAACTTTTGTAGAATATGTTCAAGAGGATGCCACAACTGTTCAATACGGGCAATAATTCTGTATACAGTAAAGCCTCAATAATTTAAGATCACTAAGTGTGAAGAACCTTGAACTCTGAATTACTGAAAGTAATCAAAGGTGCTGGTTTGCAGTGTCATGTGGTGTGCGGCTCCAACCAACGTGTTTTTTCAGCAATTCATGATTCTGATATGTTGCAAAATCATGAAACAATGCCTTTTGGAGCCAGAAGGCAATGCCATGTAGGGATGTTGATTGATAGGTGAAGTACCGCACTCTCATTGTCAGTGCAAAATAAAAAGTGGGATCTATGGTATGCCTTGCGGACAGCTGAAATGCATGCCTGCAGAAACGACATGCTTAAAGGGCCAGTAAACAGGCCCAACTTTTTTTTTACGCCTTCCAAATAAGTTCGCTCATTCATATGAAGGACAGCAGTGATCACCTATAGTGGATACCTCGATGTTATGCACATACACTCGTTTTACTTAGTTTCTACGGTGCTCTCCAGCACTTGACCAGCTCTGTTCGTGTTCTAAGTGATGTCACTTCTCACTTTGGGTAACTTGATGCAGCAGTGAGCTTGTCAGTTAGTCGAAACCAGCACTACATAACTACGGTGATACAGCATACTGGTGAGAAGCATTGATTCGCTGACGGCATGCGACGTTGCTGACGTTGGCATAGCTACAATGAAGGGCTATGCCTACCCTCTCTGCAGCGATGAATGGTTGGGAGGTTGAGCGAAAAATCAAAACCAGCTGAAGCAGCCATAGAAAGGTTGTTCTGTCCCCTGTAACTTCCTTGTTATAGCACATATTTTGGAAATGCTTGCGGCATCATGCTCACATCGTACAAGTGCACACTTATGTCCTCATATCAAATTTTAGACCAAGGAATTGTCTACTGGCCCTTTAAGTGCAACATAGCAGTCAGGTATGGGCAGTGGAATTTGCAGTTTGTGGTTTTTCAACTGGCTGTTACTCTGGCAATTTCCATGGTGATGCTGCTGATGGAGTGCTTGCTTACTGCACCTGCTTTGAAAACTTAATTCAAAGACCCCATGGTCATGTTTTCCATCCAACATACATCACAAATTCCATAATACTGGCCTTTTGGATTTTTATTTTCCTATATAAAGTGGGTGAATGACGCACTTAAGCTACAAGGTGTATATAACAAGCTGCCCAGATTTGACTGCTATGTCGCTGTGAAGTATGTTTTCTCCACAGGTGTGCACATTGGCTGTTTGTGAAGCGCACCATATATCTCACTTTTTTTTTTTTTGTATTGGTAGCAACGCCGCTGCAGTAGTTCACTAATGAATTTTCAAGATCATGATATGGTTTTGCTCTTTGTTTCAAAGCGGCCATCATTTTCCTGGGTTTGCGGTGAAACCTGGATTGGGTATTGCCACACAGCGCCCAAAACCTTATAAGCCACTTTGAGTTATCCAGTCAAATTTACATGGGGAAATTTGAGACTGTCAAATTTTTTTTTTACTTAGTTGGGATTTTGAGTTTGAATTACAGAGGTTTTATTGAGTTCAGTATAACTAGATCTAACTCTATTTAGTGTCATTGCTGGCTGGAAAATAATCAGCCCAACTCTTTTTCAGGGAGTGCCTTTTCCAAGCCAAGAAAAGAATGCTGTGGATGTTGTGATGCAGTTTGCCATTCGCCGACTGGGCTTTCCCCCTGAGAACATCATTGTATATGCATGGTCAATAGGCGCTTATTGTGCCACCTGGGCAGCCATGAACTACCCTGACATCAAGGGGCTGGTCAGTAAGCCTTTCACTTCAGTTGTCATCATCGTTTACCTATTTGCACTTTTACTGGCGCGTTAGACATACAATGCTTAAAGGAGTACTGACACGAATTTTTTACTTTCTCCTATTGTTGCTTTAAATGAAAGCACTGGCGTGGAGAAACCCAAAAAGAGTATCACGGTGCCTCGCAACGCAATGACTATATTTTTAATACGGCTCCCTTATAAGCCAAGTTTCGGTTTCGATTTCGAGGGGGTGGTTTCCTAGTGATGTGTCAACATAGTCGGACGTACGTCTGAGTCACGTAGGGACAGCAATTCGGGATGGCGTCGCTACAACTTTGTCATCTGGTGGTCAATTACACGTGGGGCACGCAAACAACGACAATTTCGCAGTCGTCCAGTGACTCTGACAGTGGTTTTGGCGATTTTTAATAGACTGTGCTCATACGTCATCGTAGTGTCCATTGCGCTGGGGCTGGCCTGCAGTGCTAGGCGACGAAAACTTTAAAACCAAACTAAAATATTTTGTACCTTTTTCCTGGTTTCCGTGTGCGGAGGGCGTTAACAATACATGGCTAGAAAACTAAAAATGTACATTTTGAGCCAGCGCAAAATTGTGTCAGTACTCCTTTAAGCGATGTTATCGATTTGAACTTTGTACATTACGGGTCCTGGAGAATTACAAAGAAGCTAGAGAGGAAGTTAAGAACCGCGCAGCGGGCGATGGAACGAAAAGTGATAGGCGTTACACTAAGAGATAGGAAGACAGCCGAGTGGGTCAGAGAACAAACGGGGGACGCCGACATAATGAACGATATTAAGAAGAAAAAATGGACATGGGCAGGCCACGTGATGAGAAGGCTAGATAACCGATGGACAGTTAGAACGACGGAATGGATACCAAGAGAGGGTAAGCGCAGCCGTGGGACGGGCGCCAAGTGGAATCGGCTCGCGCAGGACAGGCAAGGATGGCGAGGGTTGGGAGAGGCCTTCGTCCTGCAGTGGACATAAGATGGACTGATGATGATGATGACATAACGGTGACTGCAAAAACCCGCTGGCAGTGTCTATGTAATTACTATCGCGATACCCCCCCCCCCCCCCCTTTCTTCTTTGTTGAGTGAATCTCCCGGATTCCGTTTCTCCAAACTTTGCAGGCATGCCATTATTGCCTTTAACTGCAAAATTTACCATTTGGGGGCGAAACTCATGAATTAAATCGGATGGTTAGTCTTACTGCAAGATGTTTTTACTTCACGCCTTTTTCTGGCAGTTATGCAAACAAAAATGCATAAAAGAAAATCCAGTTATGCTGTTGTAAATGAGCAGCACAGAATTTGTCCTTGAATTTAAGGTTGCATCATTTTTAGTCTTGGGGCTGCAGTGGAGGCCAAATGGTTTTAGTAATGGAAATACAGTTAAACCTGCTTATAACGAACCTCCATATAACGAATTCCTGGATATAATGAATTTTTTCCATTCCTTGCCGTTACTCCATAGAAGCACATGTATTTGAGACCTCTATGTAATGAAGTGGCAGCGGGAGACCCCCTCGAAATGACGAATTTTTTCCACCGACAACCTAGAGATAATGCCCCAAATTTTGTCACTTCTGCGCGAGCAGCAACCGGAAGCACCTTTTCCGCTGCGACAGAATGCAAAGAGGCGGCGTCGCATTTTGCGCGCTCGAAGGCACGGAGACTGTGAGGCGAGAGCAAATGCACGTGTGCGTGTGTGTGAGCGTGCGTGAGGCAGGCCTGCATATCCCTCGACCCGGCGATATTGCCGTCGTGGGCGTCCTTCCCCTCTCACTTCAAGCCCTATCCCGCTTGCTGCAGCCCGCCAAGCCGCGCTGGCTTAAGAGAGAGAGAGAGAAGCGAGCTTTTGTTTGTTTTTTTCAATGTGCTGGCAGCGCCACTCTTTGGTTACTGCGCAAGTCTCAGCGCTTCACTTCGCTGACCTGACACTAGGTGGCAGCGCTTGTTAGGCCTAGCACGTGGGTGGCGCACCTCACGGGAAGCTTGCCCTTGACAACACAGGGGTTGGGTGCGCAGGAAATCGTGCTCACGGGGTGATTCAAGGACAGCGCGCGGGAAATGATTTTAAAACACTGGAGACAAACAGCCGTAATGTGGAACAGGCGTGCGTTCCATGCGGAGCGTTCGCAGCTCACAAATGGTCGTAGCGGCATTCTCCGTCGCCTTGGAAATCCTATCCTCGGAGGGCGCACGCCGTGCCCGCATGTGCCGCGTGGTGCGGAGCGCTGCTGCCGTGGCCTTTCTTCTTTCCGCTCATTGTTCATTCATTTCGCGCTCCTTCCTCCTCCATGGCGGGCGGTGTGCTTACTTTTTGTGAAGCCTACTAGCTACCTCGATTGTCCACGGGATTTCCCGGCAGCCGCATTATAACCGGTCCTTCATCTGGGGGGGGGGGGCTGCACATTAGGTGGTATGTGTATACATTAAGTTCTATGGGAGGGTGTATGGTGACCAGAACAAACCGCATTATAGCCGGTCCTTCACTAAAAGTGGTTACGTTCAAGTGGTCTCAGCTGTAAATGTTTTCTCACCCAATGTAAATGTTTTGGGTGAGCACTGCCGTTCGTTACCTTTTTGCCTATTTAAGCGTTTCTTTTTCGAATTTTCGTGCCAAACCTGCATATAACAAAATCCTCTTTATAACGAAGTTTTTCGGGAATTTATCAATTTCGTTATGTTCAGGTTTAACTGTATATTATGTAATACAACTCCCTTGCCTTCGTGCATATTGTACAATGCACGGTATTGCTGACACATTTGTTGTACAATGTGATTAAATTGGCTTGCATGAAGAGAAAGTATTAGAAGTCGTGAGAAAACCTACAAATGGATGAAAGTTCTCCACAAATCTTGTCAAGTCCACATTCATATGGTTGCCATATGTAGTTAATTTTATCATGTATTAGCTGGCAGCGGGAATGCATTCTGCCAGACTCTTGTTGTTTGGGGGTTTGGGGCTTCTGGTTGTAAGAAATGGCCAATGGTTTGAGGCTTCTGGAGAATCCTGTAGGGGGAAAAAATGCCATGCAGGCGTTTTAGACTGGCCAGGACTTTTAAATCAAAGAAGCCACATATACTAATTGCATATTCTCTTTTTTGTTGTTCCTGATTACTTATGATGTTTGTTACTTATGATGTTGTTCCTAATTACTTTTCACATTGCCGTGTTGCTGTTCTTTGCAAATAGATACTGGATGCTACCTTTGATGATGTT
The DNA here is from genome assembly GCA_013339685.2 of Hyalomma asiaticum. Classification (NCBI taxonomy): domain Eukaryota; kingdom Metazoa; phylum Arthropoda; class Arachnida; order Ixodida; family Ixodidae; genus Hyalomma; species Hyalomma asiaticum. The sequence continues at coordinate 137,187,940 of CM023481.1, read as the reverse complement.
CTTCCACTGGCTGCATCGAAGATGCCCCCAAGCTGGGGTGAGCTGACACATCTTGGCGTCCTTTCAGAGTCCTTGATATTGGCTCCTTTATAGAGTTTTTGTTTTGTGTTTTAATCTTATAGTATGTATATTTATTTGCTTACAGTTGAACATGGATATATCGTACTCTAAGAGGATTGCAAATTAATTTGATATATAAAAAATTTGGTATAAAAAAAAATACAGGCCTTGAGACCTTACCTGTGGCAGACGATCAGCTACCATTTGCTGCATTCAAGAATGACAACTAGTTCCGCACACATGACGCAACAAAATGCTTTATTTGCATGAAAAAAATTGTTGATATTGGTTTGCTTCTTCATCTTTGAAATGAAGTTAACATTTTCGTGACTACACCTATTCCCATCGATAGTATGTTATCGATGAATACGAGTTCAAATTATGGCGCTCTCCGAGCGCGCCTAGACAACTAGCGCCATCTGAAGGGTAAAAGAGGAAGTATTTTATCAGTTTTGCTTTTTTTAAAGCTCCTTTGCAGTCGGAGAGGCGAGCGTGCGCAGTTTCAGTAATGGCATCGACGTCGCTCACCATTGCTCCACGGAAATGGCGAATTTTGATGGATTCTGATGACTCTGAGCTGGAATCTCTGGATGATGGTAGCAGCAGAGACACTGAAGACAACGTCGATTCGTCATATTCATTCGGACGGTGGAAAGTGCGTCAAACTGCCGTCACTTAGTTTCTATTTCTCCTCAGGCCGTGTTGTCGCTGCTGTGCGTTGACGTAAACATATCTGGCCTGTTCTAGAGGTAACAGATCTTATCTGCAGGGTGTCGACATCGTTCGGGTGAGATTATATGGCACCGGCGCAGAAAGAGTGGAGTTCTCTCCGCGAAGACGCGCCCCGGTGTGGACCGTGGCCTAGCGCTCCGGAGTGCTGCGCGGCGGCTCTTACGAACCGCCGCGTGGTAGAAAGATGGGCGCTAGTGCTTATATTTTTGTATGTATGTAAATAACTTTTGTACTTACAGAGCTTATATTTACAGTATTATTCTATGAGGGCCTTGTAATTAAAGTGTATATTTCAATTTTTTTTATGTTTAACCTGTGCAAAGTAGTATTGACGTTTTTTGTCATTTTCTTTTCTTCTTTTTCATTTTTGTTTTTGATAATTTTTGATAATATTCTTAATAAATCTGTTGTTTGAAATTATTACTGTTGGTAAGACCAATCTTTCCTCTATCATTTCATACCTTACACTTTAGCATCAATCATTTCTTGTGGTAGGAAAAAAAAATTTTTTTTGACTACCCAAGAACAGTTGATTTTGCCGCGGTCATGAAAGTGTTAAAGACGAGGCTGTGTAGATGCGACAGCCAAGTCCCTTCCATGTTGCTGCAACAACAGCGAATCAAGACAAACGCCGCTGCCACTTTAGCGGCGGAGTACGAGTGTGTTGTCGCCATCACCTTGTCCAAACAATCGTTGTCGCTACTTGAGCTGTCAGCCTGGGCATCCTGGTTTCCTGCAACTGTATCTACAGTGTCCTTGTCATTGGGGCTTGCAACAGCCGGAATGTTGCAGTCAGCCCCAACAAAATCATTGGCAGACATTCCGGGTGGAACGGCAGCCGGGAAAAGGGACGACAACGCAAAACGCGTCTATGCACTCGTCGTTGCCGCCGTCTTCACAGGTTTCCGCGAATTCGGCCATCGCGAGGGCTGCTTTCCGGAAGCAGTTGGCCACTGTATCCTTCTTCACATCTTTCCAGGCGCCCGTTATCATTTGAATGTCACCGCAGGTCAGCTTTAAGCTCAGTGCCCATATGCAGGTTGACCAAGAGCCTTTCAAGGAGTCACCTCCTGTAATCCACCTTGAAGCACTTAATGATGCCTTGGTTGAGCGATTGCAGATTTGCTGTCATGTTTGTTGGCAGGCCGAAATTTGAGCTTGCAGATGGTGTGGTGCCCCGACTTGCTCAGCTCAACAGCCCACACCTGCAGCCGTTCTGTGAAGAGCTGACACGTTATCCACGCCTTCTTGGAGGCATAGTGAACGGGGAGCTGCTTGCAGTTTTTGAACAGCGCGGCACCCTTGCTTTTCCGATCACATAGGGCTGGAGCTCTCTAGACTCATCCATGTTGGCAGCAAGCAGAACGCTCAAGCGGACTTTGCTCATTTTGCCCCCATGACACTTTCTGCCCCGGACATCGAATGTCTTGCTCGGCAGCATTTGCCAGAACAGATTGCTCTTGTCGGCGTTGAACATTTCCGCAGGAGAAAACGTTGCGGAGATTCCCGGCCACTCTTTTGGAATCTACTGCTGGATGTCCTGGCTGCTGAAGGCTTCGCTCTCTCCAGAAATGGTTTTGCTGATGATGTTGTATAGGTTCTTAAATCTATGAAGCCGCCCGGCATTGTCGACAGAGTTCTCTTCACTGAGTGCAGCGGCAAGCCATTTGGCCTTAGCCATTAGCATTGGGCCATCCACTGGAATGTTCTTTGCCCGGACTTCTAAAAACCAGGCATAAAGTGCCTTCTCGACTTTCTCGTGGGTAGGAGTGCGCACATGATGGGGCTCCCGACGTTTGTTACTCCGCCACTTTTGCCTTTATGTCCACCTTGTTCTTTTACAAGGTACTCAGAGTGCTGTGAGGAATCCCGAAGTCATCTGCCACCGTCGAACTTTTTTCGCCCGCCTCAGCGCGCTGAATGCCTTTCAACTTGTTCACAGAGTCAAGGTGCTTGTGCTTCTTGATGCTGCTTGTGCTTGCTGCAGCCATTGCTACATGACAACTTGAAAATTCCAGCAGTCCGCTGTGCCTTCAAACACCAGCGCAAAATAAGCACGTGATGGTAAGCAACGATGCCAAGCCACACTGAAGTGAAATCCGTGGACTCTGCCAACAATGCACTCGCAATTGCCACCTCAGAGAGCAACAGTAATGTATGAAAGATGCGAGCTGTGGTTTGCTTATCAAAACTCATGGAAGAGTTTTAAAAAGATAAATAAAAGAAAGTTCGACAATCCCTAAGCATATTCTTTTGAGATGAGAACTCGAAAGCGTTTCTTTTGGCTAGAATGTTGTTGCGGAGGGTACTGCAAACTGGGGTTCGAGATTGAACTCGGCACGCATAGCGGCGAGGAACGATGGGCTAGCTGGCGCGTTCGCGCGCCGAGTGTTGATACGGTGACGCCACGCAGCTGGGCGTGCTTTCGCCAACCCAGCGAAGAAACGCGGCGACATGGCCGTACGCCGCTGCAGATAGCTCCAGCGGAGCGTGTCGGTTGCCAACTGCCGCTGCGGCGAGTGTTCGCGCCGGCGTCACTTCCGGTGGGAGAGGCCATGTGCTTTCCGGGCACGGCTTTTGCAGACGCTTTTTGCGGTTGGCAGCTGGGCGCGCGCTCTCGCCAACCTACCCAAGAAACGCTTTTGCGTTAAAGGAACGGCGAAAGGGGGAGGCCGCAGGCACCTTCATTCCCGCTCTCCGAGCCAGTTACTATGTCAACCCGGGCAAAGAATGAGAGAGACAGACAAGAAAAAAAAAAAAGCTGTTCCTCAAGTCGGAGTACATACCCAGCAGGAGCACAGTCCGAGCACCCTCTCTCACGTTTTTCGAGCATTTCAGGTGTCGGCGGTGCTGCAGAGGTTGTGGGGTGCAGCGAGTGCAGAAGTGCACCATCCGCCCGCACGGCATTCGATATATCCGATGGCAACCAAAAATACCGTTCAATACAAACTTTTCAATTTCTATACTTTTAAATGGAATTTTCAAGGGGATAATTTAAGAGTTTGATATAGCCAAAAATTCGATATATGCAGGTTCGATATATCCATCCTCGACTGTATTTTGTAGCCTCCTGAGCCATTGTAGATTGAAGTAGGGTACTGCCCCCAAGACAAGTTTTGATTTGGTATCGAAACTGTTTGTTGGAGCTGGAAACCAAGGCCACCACCTGCGCTTTCTTTAATCATTATTCACTTTTGCGGCCTGCTTGTTAATCTCATTGTAGTTTCTCAGCCGCCAGAAGGAAATATAGTTCTAATAAAATTTTTCCTGTATTTCGTCTGCAGTTGGAAGGAAATGCTAATCAGGAATGTATTAAGCATGTTAAACAGTATATTATTAAACAATAAACAGTTACAGTGACAAAGCATCTACAGTATTGAATGTGCTACCATTTTCTCAAGAGAAACTATTGGGTTTATAATATTTGGATCACAATGGAAGCTTGTGTTTGTGAACATACCATGTTTATTTTTGCTCGTTCACAGAGCCTATTGTAAGGCGAACAATCAGAGGGTACCTGAACTTGAACAATCTGGAGCAACTCAACAGGTATTTCGTGAAATACCAAATTATCATTTGTCGGCTTTAGAAAAATGTAGTGCCACTGCATTTTATATATGGCTTTGTGTTAAAATCCCATCAGATATGGAGGCCCTGTTCTTATGTACAGACGAACACGTGATGAAATCATTTCAACACAGTAAGTACTTTGCTTACCATAACAGGAAGAATGTTTGTAATAATATAGAACTAATCTTTCTCAACAGGGAGTCTGCACAAATTGTGAGCAACCGTGGAAATGACCTGCTGATTGGTTTTCTGAAGCATCGGTAAATATTTAAATGAACACTACAACCAACCCCTCGTCATACTCTTCTGTCATACCTCTTGTCAGAAGGGCTAATATGCCATCAGAGAATGCCAACATAGAGCACCATGTTCTTTGCAGATTCCCAAAGCTTGTGACAGAAGAGACTCTTTGGGCACTTCGAGACTGGCTTTCAGGAGATAGGGGACACCAAAGTAAGAGCTTGTGTAATCCATTCACTTTTTAATTGCAAATCATATAAGAGTATTGCTGATGAACTTCTGAAGCTGTGGGAGCTCTCCCGTGCACATGCATACCTGATAACAGCCCCAATGTTACCTGCAGACTAATTCTGGCCTGTCATTCTGATATTATGGGCACATCCAAACATCCTCCTATAAATGGCCCTAACCCTGCTCCAAAGAGAAAGTGGAAAAGGAGAGTCGTTCTTAAAGGGCCCCTAAACAGAGGTCAAAATTTAGTTGTGTTGCTTTTGTGCCGGATTCCGCAATGAACACGTAGCCGCAAGAATTTTTCGAAACGGTGCCAAAATAGGGGAGTTACATGCGTTTGATTATTAAAACGCGGCGCTTGCTTGTTTCGCTCTCTCCTACGCCGCACCAGCCGTTTGCCGGTGCCACCTCCTCGCCGAGTGCTCCTCCGAATGTCACGTGACATACATCGCCGATGACCCGCAGTCCACTTCCGGTTAATGCGCCTCCGCCAGGCTCCCGCGTTCACGCAAGTGTTTTGTTGCTGCTGTGCCAATGCTGTTGCTGCTGTGCCAGTGCTCTGTGCTAGCGCTATGCGTCATGTTCTGACAGTTGCTGCAGTTTCTAGTCTGCTGTACCTGACTTGCACTTGCGTAGCGTAGCACAGTTACGAATTCACAAATGTGTACACGTGAACACCACACGAACGACACATGACGAGGAAAAACAAACAGGCAGGAAGCGCGTCCATTTACTAGCAGACTAACTGGAAGTCGAAGTTCTCCTTCGACCAATCAGCGGAGTTCAGACTCTTCTGATGTCACCAAAAACCACAATGTCGTCGCGGCTAACTTTCGCATGCCTGAAATGGCCGGCAAGGCGCACGGGAATGTTTTTTGAGTTTGTGGCGCGGCCACAGCGCGTAGCACTGCCGCATTTGACATCGTTCATTGTGGCGCCATTGTCAGCTTGATGCGCGTGTTAACTTGAAATGTTCAAAAAAATGTCGGGGGTGGTATAGGGGCCCTTTAAGGTTATCTAGCCTCCAGGGACCGCACCAACTTACCACTGTATCCTCCCATCAACAACCTCAAACCACTGATGGGAAGAGAGGGGAGGCCGCCAGGTTTGTGTGTGTGGTCTTTGGTATTTGTGGTTTGGCATGTTATCTTTACCTTGACAAGCAACATGTGAGAACTCTGCATTGCAGTGCACTTAAAGTTCATACAGTGGTATTGCCATTAACAGCATCTGCCAGTGCTGCCCAGGCCTTTTGGAAATCACAGCAGAGTCTGCTTTCTAAACAAGTATGGAGCATGCAAAAAAGCACTTTCCGGTACTGATACTGTGAATCCTCATTAATTCATATTTTACGGGACTTGAGAAAATGTCTGAATTAGTAACTAAATGCGCAGTGCTCACTGCAGCACTATGCAGTGTATGGTATGTGGCAAGCATAATTGCCCACTTCCCACCAGTTACTGTGTCATTAGAATATTTGTGCAATCATCATCAATTGCCGCCTAAACGTCACACCCCCCTTCCCTTGAAAAACATGTATCCACGCCTGGTTGTGCCATTTTTCTATGTAGTGGGAGAAGAATTGCTCTTAGCTCCTGCCATCCCAATCCACACATGGTTACATGTGTGTGCTGCGATAGCCATTGTCCCAATGTGAATGAGTAGGTATGCAATATTGACATTTCAGGCCCATTCAACTTTGGCAGCATCATCAGGTGTGTGAGCGAAGTGCTCAGAGCATACCCTCGAGGTGAACTTGCACTCGTTGACTCAGCTGAGACCATAAGGCCGCATTAAGTTGCTCTGATTAAAAGCCTGGAAGTCACAGACAGACCAGACATGAGTGTGTGGCCGCAGTGCAGCAGTGGCATATATTCAGGGGTAGTGCTAAAGACTTGTATACGTAGGTTGAATGATATGGGTGTGACATGGTGTAGTCGGATAGCACTGGAGCTCGATGTGGATCAAATACAGTCGAACCTCGCTACAACGAAAGCCGCTTCAATGAAACTTCCAGTAAACGAAAAAGTCTTGGTTCCCAATCAGCAGTTCATAGCAGTCAATGCTTAAGTATGTTCGCCACAATGAACACTTTCCTTTGTGCCCTTTCACTTCAACGAAATTTGATGATGCAATTCCAGGCTCGAAAATCCGATTTGTGCAGTAAACACAATCCTGAACATTTTGTCACATTTCAGAAAATAAAAATATGTCTACAAAGTCTGAATCGCTTGTTGGCACCCGCAGAAACGGTCGCTGTTGACTTTGTGGTTGACTGAGTGTGGGGCCGCCATTGCTCGATAGCGACGGCAATGAGATCTCTCACGCGACTGCCCCTCTCCCACCGGTGCCCCTTATGGTCCTTCACTCGACAAAAGACAGGCTGTATGTTTCCTCTCTGTTTGAGAAGCAAGCAACGACAGCCCTCGGATGCATTGCGATGTTATCGCATGTGCCGTTCGTTCAATGGAGAAGGCCAGGTCGTTTCATCTATGCTTCAGCCGCGTAGACCCCCCCAGTACTAGTGCGCTTTTACTCGCACGTAAAACACATGATGCATAGACGATGTTATCAAGTTGGACTTAGTACAGAACAACGGCGACTGCAAAAACCCGCTAACAGTGTCCATATACCCCATTTTATGGTCCGAGCACCTCCACCGCGCCCCTCATTGAGTACTGTATTTACTTGAATCTAACGTGCAACATTTTGCCGATAAAACAGGTCTAAAAATTGTATGCACGTTAGAATCGAGTGCGAAAGAGCACGCGACACCACTACCGTATCGCCTGCGGCATCAAAATGGCTGCCTCCTACACACTTCGGGCACTGTCAAACGGTCACCAGCGAAAAGAACTACTGGCACGGTGGTCTTTGGTGCGCATAGTTTCCGTTGTTTCTATGTTGATGCCAGACCCGCGCGTAACGATGCCACGGCACACGTGATATGTAGGCCGACTATACTCGCCACGCCGGCTTGGCCATCTTGGGCCAAGCAAAGTCTCCAACCAAATTTGCTACGTCGCTGATGCAATCTCTGAGATGCCTAGCCACACAAGCTTTACGTAACGTTCACGGGTCACCGTAACGGGAGATGTCTCCCATCACCACACGCACAGAGGCTCATCATTGTGTTTCTCCCTTATATCTGTGCTGAGCCTGAGCCTCTCACTCGTGCACACTGCATGACGTCTGAGGTTGCATCGCAGAAATCTCTGAGACCATACTTAGGCTTAGCTGCGCCAGCCTGTGCAGCACGCATGGCAGCACGCGGCACCAGGTGTGAGGGAACTGCGGTAGCATGGACGAATGCAGCACTGCGAGTAAAGGATGTTACTGCCACTTGCACGCGGCTACGCCCAGCAACGTGTGGCAGTTTTATCGGGATGCAGGAGTTATAAATTGGCGTGCCAAACGTCTGCGAGGCACCGCGGATCGAGGGAAGCGGGAAAGCCACTGCGCGGCCGTTCGAGGGATTGGAGGGGCTCAAATTTGGTGGTGCGTTTATTATGCGAGCGTGTTCATTACGCACGTACAGCACTTGTTTTTATAAACGGGTGTGTGTTAAAATCGAGGGGACCATAGAATCGAGTTTCCATTTCCGTTTCTCTAAATTTGGCAGGTATGGTTTCAGTACTCGCGGTTTCCGAACCCTTCTGACTATCGCTGTGATGCCGCATGCAAGATTGAGTGATAAGAGTTATTTTGGTCTACCAGCTCGGGTAAGTTATATTTTTCGATTTCACAACGAAATTTTCACTTCGACGAAATTTTTTCCATGCACTGCCAATTTCGTTGTAGCGAGAGTGGACTATATTTTGACCACTGTTGGCTTCTTTTTGCAGTTTGTACGAATGCGCTAATCCTGACCATGAAATTAGATCCATATCAGCCTGGATCACTGTGAAAAATGTACTGTTTGACATTGGTACAAGTTGAAAATGGCAATGTTTGTACTTGACAGTAATTTCCATCAGATTGAGATTTAACTGTTTTATTGGAGGAATGAAGAGACCAAGGCAGCCATCACTACTGTAGGAATATCTGTGTGTCCTCTCCTTTACTTCTGAGATGTTGTGAGCAGCTAGGACATTATTACATTTATGGCACATCCCCTTTTATCAAATTACTACTTATTTTTAGCCTTTGCCATCCCATTCACTTTGTTTAACAAGAGTTCTCTGTATATAAGTTAATGTGTCCTTTGCTGTGCTCTCTGCTCACATGTTCTTTACACATTCCTTCTGGACAGCTGGGGTATGTGATTGGCTGTTGAATAAGAGCTCAGTCTAAAGAGGAGATTGCTGAGTTAGAACTGTTTGCCAGTTTTGAGTGTGAACTTCCTGTTATTCACATTGTGATATTCACATCATAGCTCATCGGTTAGCATCCTGGGCTTTTTGCATCAAAACCAAGGAATTTTCCCATGTCTGCACATAGCTTTCTAAGGAACATGTTGCATAAGAAGTGTGTTGCATAAGGATCACGTTGCCATGTCTTTATAGTGGTTCTTTGGAACGAAGGTGGTGTGGACGAAGATGCCTGCATGGAGAAGTTCGCGGCCTACATCAGGGACCATGGTCCATCATTCCCCATGCTCATTGGTGAGCTCCTTTTCCCTTTTGACTTTTTTTTTATTGGAACACAGTGCAGTTGTTTTATTAGGGGTATGGGAGTTAGTTGTTTGTGAAACCAAAGTAAAAATATGAAGTAATATTGTGCCAGAAGATAATTTTATATCAGCCAGGTAGCATTGGTTGATTGGATACATAAAATTTTACCTTTTATTGCTTGAAGTCTAATTTACATGCAGTCTTCTTCTCATACTAATATCAGGTGGTTTTTCACATCACCACTCTAACAACTTAATAAAATATTTGCCATTGACAACAGCTCTTTCTTAAAAAAAAAAACGAAAAAAAAAATATTGTATTTGATACCTCTATTCCATGGGTACATTCAAATATTACTTTCTGTATCACACTCGAAATTATCTATAGCAGTGAGCAGCTGAATTAAACATCTCCGTGCTTTTTTCTTTCTTTTTGGGGGGGGAGGGGGCAGGGGGCCAGTACTTTTATTGCTTTGGATTCTTCATGTAAATGTTTACATTAACATTTATACCATTTCTCAATATTTGCTCATGTTTTCAGGAGATGGCCTGAACGTTGATGTCAAGATACAGCTCGTCCTCTTTCTGGTAATGTCATTCATACTATCAGTATTTTTTTCTTACTATAAACCAGAACTGTTGCTCATAGCAATTTTTAAAACTTGCTCATAGTGCCCCGTATGTGTGCTTTGTTGTTATACCAGCCAATTTCTTTTATCGGGACCATAAGTAAGGGTGCGTAAATATTCAAAATTTCAAATACGTATAGAATATTTTCCATATTTGAAAGATATTCGATTCGAAAAATGCATGCTCGAATATTTCTGGATATTCGAAATTAGCTGAATATTCGGCAAAAGCAGCGATTATTCGAGAGCGGTGACAAAACCACAAGCACACCAGCACCAAACGACAACTGATAACTATAACAGATCTTCAACCATTTGATCAGCATCGTGCGTAAAACAGCCTTGCTGTAAGCATAGTACATGATCCAAGCGCGACGCTCTTTCGTGCTGGTGTGGGAACGCTAATTACATCACGGCGATGCGAAGTGCGCTTCACTTGATTAAACGGAAACAGCGTGCTGTCGCCACACTGACTGGACAAGCGATCCGGTGCAGAGAAAACAACATGGACACCAGCTCTTCGTCCTATTTTTCTCAAATGATGCGAGTAGCCGTGTGCGTAGGGAATAACAGTCGTAGTAACAGTAGTGTGAGCTAAACATTCATCGGTCATCTTCTTCACCTGTACATAATCATCATCACCGTGAACGTCATCTTCGTTCTGCTCGAGGCTCGGCCATATAAAGGCTACGAGACAACAGCTGTGCTCCTGCCTTACAAAGTGGTGGAAGGTGCTTTCGATCCCTTAGTCCTCCACGTCGACGCGGTTCCCTGGAGCTACGTTCGGGTCGCCGTTTGCTCCGGCTGTCCACTGCCATTAGTAACAAACAGCAGCCTGGCCCCTCGGGCATCAACGCCTCTGCGCACCTGGCCGCGCCCCCATGGACCATCACCGCCCGGCAGCGTGAACCCACCATCTTCTCTGGTCTCCCGCATGACGACGTCGAAGAGTGGCTCGAGGATTACGAGAGGGTGAGTGCATACAATCACTGGGACGACCCTCAGAAACTTCGTCACGTCGGCTTCTATGTGTCCGACGTCGCTAAAACCTGGTTTTTTAACCACCAGAGCAGCTTCGCCGATTGGTCTGATTTCTGCCAACAAGTTCGCAGGATTTTCGGAATTCCCAACATCCATTATGAAGTATCCAAGTGAAAGCTCGACGGGCGCGTGCAACATCCAGGAGAGACGTACACTTCGTACATCGAAGACGTCCTCGCCTTGTGCCGCCGCTTGGACTCAGCCATGAAGGAATCGGATCGCGTCCGGCATATTCTGAAAGGGATAGGACAGGTTGCATTCAACGCCTTGGCGATCAAGAACCCCAGCACTGTGGACGATATCATCACAACATGTCGGTATCTGGATGAACTCCAAGCCATTCGGTTACAGCCCGCCACCTGTGACACCCAACCTTCTACGGATGTTGATTTGCGCACGTTGATTCGCACTTTGATCCGCGAAGAGCTACAAGCGCAAGGACTGTCTTGTTCGCCCGCTCTGCAGCCGTCGTCCCCCCCTAATGCTCTGCGCGACATCATCAAAGAGGAGTTGTCCGCTATGGCTTGCACTGTGGCCTCCGATCCCCCGACGCTGCCACCTCCGCCACCCCCGCCCGCCACATATGCACAAATGGCGGCCATGCAACCCGCCTTTGCGCAGCGCGCGCCGCCTGTTCCTGTGCAGAGCAACATAGCGGCATTTGCACCCACTGCGCCAGTCCCAGCCTTTTACACACCCTGGCGCTCGTCCCGGCCAGTATGCTACTACTGCGGCATTCGAGGGCACATCTCCAGGTTTTGTCGCAAACGCCAACAGGACGAACGCCACGGCTACGATGTCTACGAGAGGGACGGGGCGTTCTCTCCAAGTCAATACCACCGCCGCCCATCGATGCGTTCTTTCTCACCACCTTCTCCACCCGACGCTCCTCAGAGTTACCGTCCAGGGCGCCGACGCTCTCCTTCTCCTCTTCGGCGCTCAACATCGCCCCTGCGACCAGTCACCCACGCTTCTGCCTACCCTTCGGAAAACTAGGTGCTGCAGTTTTCCCTCCTGCATCGCTCGGACAACACACAACACCTCCAGAGTGCCCGGCCAATTCTTTATTAGTGTATGCTGAAGGTGTGCCCATACAAGCTTTAGTCGACACGGGAGCAGCTGTTTCTGTCATTCGCTCTGACTTGTGTTCTCGTCTACGCAAGGTTACTACACCTTATACTGGAGCCTCTTTACGTAGTGCAAATAATGTTTCAATTCGATCGTCGACACAGTGCACCGTCCGAGTTTTCATAGATGGGATCCGCCACCACATTCAGTTCGTCGTGCTACGTTCTTGCGCCTATATGCTCATTTTAGGGTGGGACTTTCTTTCAGACGCTGCCGCCTTCGTCTCTTGCCGACAACGTCTTGTGCACATGCGGGAGAGACATGATGTCGACACAGAAGTCCAGTCCCGCCACCGTCTTCGAACCGTAACTGATTGCGTAGTGCCACCTGGCCACGAGCAACTCCTGACGGTTGCTTCTGACGTAATCGACAGCGGTGACGTTGTCGTAGCTCCGTCAGCATGTTACCTATCGAAAGGGATTGCAATAGCCTCCAGTCTTGTTCGATTCATCAACGGCGCGGCTCTTCTCGCTGTACTTAACGTTACCAATGAACCAATTTTGCTCCCTAAAGATGCTGTTGTGGTTTCCGGTGCCGACACCCAGCCTGTTTCTGTGATTACCGTGAGATCTGCTGCGGTGCCACAACGCCCAGCTGCAGATAGTGCTCCTGCCTCTACCCTTGCTAGCGCAATCAGTACGGACCTGACTCCGCCGCAGAGAGATGAATTGCTCGCCTTGTTGTCGAAACACAAGTCTTCCTTCGATGTAGACTCACCTCTTTTGGGACAGACCTTGGCGGCAACCCATCGCATACACGTCGATGGAACTACTATTGTGCGCCGCCGACCGTATCGCGTCTCTTCCACCGAACGCGAAATCATCGACAGGCACGTCGCCGACATGCTCAAGCGAAATGTCATTCGGCCCTCCTCGAGCCCGTGGTCATCACCTGTCGTCCTCGTGCAGAAAAAAAGATCGCTCAGTGCGCTTTTGTGTCGATTATCGTGCCTTGAATAAGATAACTCGAAAAGATGTGTACCCCTTGCCCCGCATTGATGATGCGTTAGATTCATTGCAAGGAGCAGAATATTTTTCCAGTCTTGACCTACGCTCCGGTTACTGGCAAATCCCCATGCATGAGGCCGACAAGGAAAAGACTGCCTTTGCCACACCTGATGGACTTTATGAATTTAAAGGGCCACTAAACAGGCTCCTACTTTTTTTCAAAGCCGCCCAAACAAGCTAACTCAATCATAGAGAAGGTTGCGGTGAACACATTCTGCGAATATGACAGTGCTGCGCGCCACACAGACGGCGTATTTCAAAAAACAATTCGCGCGCTTCTTTCCGGTGACTGACCAGTCGCGCTCCCATCCCAGGTGTCGTCATGTCGTACCGCGAACAACTTTGCGTAGTCGTATCTCGTTGATTGGTCGAAACGTCTATTGTCAGATCCCCTGGCCATCCCACCGGCGTGAGCGCAGGAGCAACCCAACGTTTCTAGAACGGGAGCAACCGGTTCCGCAGCGCAAGCGTCAATGACGTCAAATGATCACGTCAGGTCACGTGTCAAAAGTGGGCAGAGTCTCGACGGCGCGCCGCCTCTACCCTCTCCTCAGCAGGGAAGGGTGGGGAGGCCGACCGAGAAAACAAAACCGGCGCAAGCGGTCACTTAAACCCGTGTAACTTCTCTATTATTGCACCTATTCGCAAAATTCTTGCGGGAGCATGTTCACATCGCACAGGAGCGCAGTTATATATTTAAAACAAATTTTGGACCTCGGGGTTGTTTAGGGGCCCTTTAATGTTATGCCTTTCGGCCTCTGCAATGCCCCCGCAACCTTTGAGCGAATGATGGACACTGTGCTGCGAGGCCTCAAGTGGAAGACTTGTATTGTCTATGTTACCTTGACGACATAGTCATATTTTCTTCAACATTCGCACAACACTTACAGCGCCTAGACGAAGTTCTCACGTGTCTTTCTGCAGCCGGTCTTCAGCTCATCACCAAGAAGTGCCACTTTGCAAGCAAAACTATTCAAGTACTGGGCCACCTTGTCAGCAGAGACGGCATTCGGCCTGACCCCGATAAGATTACCGCCGTCCTCCGATTTCCGAGGCCTCAGCGCCTCAAAGAGCTGCGCAGCTTTCTTGGCCTCGCATCGTATTTCCGCCGCTTCATCCGAGACTTCGCTACGATTGCGGCCCCGCTTCACCGTCTACTCCCTTCGGGAACTCCGTATGTATGGTCCGACGACTGCCAAACGGCTTTTGACACTTTGAAGCGTGCCCTCACGTCGGAACCGGTCCTTTGTCATTTTGACAACACCGCACCCACTCTACTCCATACTGACGCCAGTGGCCATGGAATCGGCGTGGTTCTATTACAGCGACAGAGACTTTCTGAAGAACGTGTGGTCGCATACGCAAGTCGGACACTGACTTCGGCAGAAAAAAACTACACGATAACCGAACAGGAATGTCTTGCCGTCGTTTGGGCCATACAGAAATTTCGACCTTATCTCCACGGCCGCCGCTTCACGGTCGTCACCGACCACCATGCCTTGCGCTGGCTGTCGACATTAAAGAACCTATCCGGACGTCTAGGTCGCTGGATACCACGTCTTCAAGAATATGACTTCGACGTCTTCAAGAATATGCCTTGGTCTGTGCGAAAAATTTCAGTCACGTTTTATCGGACCTTACATTGTGGTCGAGCAAACATCACCGGTGAACTATCGCGTCGCTCCCGCTGTCATGCCTTCTGACGGCCGCTGCCGTGGTACGGAGGTTGTGCATGTCTCCCGTTTGAAACCTTTTATACGACGTACTTCCCCACCATAGACAGCGGCCAGGTTGGCCGCTTTCGCGCGAGGGGGAATTCATGTGAGCAAAACATTCATCGGTCATCTTCTTCACCTGTACATAATCATCATCACCGTGAACGTCATCTTCGTTCTGCTCGAGGCTCGGCCATATAAAGGCTACGAGACAACAGCTGTGCTCCTGCCTTACAGTAGTAACAGTCGAGTAACAGTCGTGCGTAGGGAATAACAGTGAGCAATGTCCTTTTTTGTGTGTCGCCTTTGCTCTTAAAAGGGCCTCCACTACAGAAATTAACGGCTTCTGTGGGTAGCCAGCCTGCACTAGGCGGTGCATCTGATTTAAAAAGCTACCTTCTATCTTATGATTGCATGATTTTTTAACAGCATTGACGAAGCGCGAATTGACAACCCTGTGTTTAACCAACTTCGAGTGGGCTGAGTCAAATGGAAGAAGGGGTTCATTAGCCCGAGGTTCAGTGGCCCAGCACACGTTTGCAATCAAAATATAAGCCCAGTTCTAAAAACCCTATGAAACCATTTGATGACAGTTCATGTGCAACAGTCAAAGGGTGCAGAATGTTTGAAAAAGGATGAATAGTGGGCGCTTCAGAGGAAAAAGCCTTGTTTTTGCATTCTAGATGTACCAGATAATCATCCACAAATCTAAAGAGTCTGTTCACATTGCCGCCTTAAAAGGATATGTCCAACTTCCTGCCATGAATGGCAAGGTAAAGATCGCCGAGAACCAGTGCGATTGACGAACTTATGCAAGTACCATTTATTTTAATGAAAAGTGACCCATTCCATTCTGCATAGGTCAGTCTGAGGTATAGAGAGAGTAGCTCCAGGAATTCAGCAGTTGAAATGCTGCTCGTGTTCTGAAATCTTAGAGCTCCATGCTGGTCAATGGAGTCCTTGGTGCATTTGATCAAATCGTCATGAGGGTCAAGTAATAAGAGTCCTTTATGTCTATCGAAAAGCCTACTAAAGGCTTTTCAGAGTTTGACTTTCTGCATTCTTCACCAAGAAAGGGTTGTCAGTGGTCAGTAGTTTAAAGCTGCTGCTGTAAGAAAGATGCAACAGATTGCTGCCTTGGAAACTATGATCCAAAAAGGGTGATTGACCTTTTGTGTTTTAACAGAGAAAAACATCTCTAAGCACGATTACCTCTTGCAGTCCATAGCAGTACATAACTTACCTAAGTTCACGCTTTTGCATAGTCGCTTCACTTTGTTCTTTACCTTGTTTAAGGATGTGTTGTGGCACAAACTGATGGCGTCTAGGGCCTTGGCCATGTAGTTGCCTATCAGTAGAATTTGCAGAGCTACTTTCCTCATCCGTGGGAAGAAGACAAAGTTAATTTTCCATTACGAAGGTCGCCGTCTTTCCTAGGGGTAGTTTTTTACTTGCCATTTTGCAACGACTCAGCACGTCTAGTTCTTCGGAGACACATCATTTCACCTCTACTTCAGGGATGCATTGAGATACGTTCCTGACCGAGCTCAGAAGCTCAAGAGCTGATCGCCTTCGCTCAAGTGCGATTTAACTTGGACACAAGCCAGAATGTTGTCCACATTTTTCGATACCATGGGGCCACCGAGAAGATGAACTTTGGCACTCGTGGAAGAATTTTTTGGAATGAGTGCTCGAAGTTGGGGGAGGGAAAGGTGCCACAGAAATTCAGTTGCGCTGTCCAAGATGTGGGACAAGTGATGCAAAAACTTTCCTGAGCTGCCTTTAGGCTTTGATTCATGTAGTAATAAAGATTGTCCTTGAGGAGGCGTCATCTCTGTAATTCAGTCTGCACAAGCTTGCACAGCTGGACACCATGGCCGGTGTATGGTGGGAAGCCTCGGAGCAGGGTGAGAATATTGGCCAGGAAGACCTTGTTGCGGATGCAAAAGCTGAGCTTTCTCGCTTTGCACTAAAATGCTGCAATGAGTGGCAACAGGCGATGGCGGTCATGAAACATATAGGAAGGGATGCTCGATGTATTAGAAATGAACTTGGCAAACGCATTTTGAGCTAGTTGGTCCATCACGGCCAAGAACAGCGCGCTCACATGGCGACAGAGAAAGGAATGACTGCACACATAGGCCGACTAACAACTGAAGTTTTTATTGTTCTGGCGCCTTAATAATTTCTTTGTTTGTTTTGATACGTGTTGTATATTAAGGTGTCAGAACAATAAAACTTCAGTTGTTAGTCAGCGCATGTGTGTCATGCTGCCTTTCTTTGTCGTGGTGTGAGTGCGCTGTTCTTGCCTGTGCTGAACCTACTAGCTTGAAATGTACTTTTCAAGTGCTTCAAGATATTTATTTAATTTAAAATGAGCCACCACCTACCTCAGGTGAACTGTAAAGAGTCTGTTTGTACAATAAAGAATTGTCTGGTAGTTAGTGTAATGTAAAAATGAGATTGTTATGAGATTCAGTTATGTCCCAAACAGGTTTCATTGATTTCTAGGGTTTTACATCCCAAAAGCAGCTATGATTATGAGAAACACCGTAGTGGAGGGCTCCAGCACTTTTGACCACCTGGGGCTCTTTAATATGCTTGAAATAATAGTTATGGCGCTAAAACAACGGGACACAGAAAAGACGAAACACACACTGGCGCCAACTTCCAACTGTTTATTAGCATGAACCATCGCTGGAATTTATACAGTTTGCCGGCCATGATAATCTTTTGCCGATATAATCAGTAAAAGCGCAGAATGCACCGTAAAGCAAACGACGACCCTGTGTGATATGCATAGTGAACATTGAGGTATGCAAAGACACACGTGTTCAATTACACTATCAAGTCCGAGTGACAGGAAACTACTTTGCACTGACATCGCACAGTACATGGGCCTCAACATTTCGCCCCCATCGAAATGCAGCCACTGCGACTGGGATTTGATCCCGTGACCTTCAGATCAGCAGCTGAGTGCTGTAGCCACTAGACCAGCCCCTGAGCAAGTTGGAAACATTGGTTTTGATGTACAATACTCTACATCAAACCCTACATGTATTTTAGGCCTTGCTTTTTGTGTGTTTTTTCCGCCATGTGAATAATTCAATTTCATTTCCTCTGTTTAGGCTGACTTTCTGTAATGTCTATAAGGCACACTGCAAAATCACTTTCATTCCACTGCTCCAATTCCTATGGTGTGGTATCAAATAATGGAAGAAAAGGGATGTGTTGACGTAAAGGAAGGGGAAGTTACCATAGGTAGTAATGCTGAGCTAAACTAGGGCCTGAATCGGAGCAAGCTGGTACAATAACATTTCAAGACAAGTGAAGCACAAGAAGACACAGACAGGGAAAGGAATGAGAGGGTCTTGTATCTTACAGACCTTCCCTATCCATGTCATTCTTGTGCTTCACTTTTCTTTATATGCGCAGGTAATGTAAAACAAGTCCAGTGAGCTAGACAACAGACTGCAATTGGCTTAAATTGAACTCCACATAGAGTGGAGCAAGTGTCTCTGCCATGGTGGTACAAGAGTTGCTTGAGTGCTGACCTGAAGGACGTAGGTTCATTTCATGCTGCGGCAGTCAAATCTTTGATGGAGGCAAATATGCTGGAGGCCTGCATACTGTGTGTTTTCAGTGCGCATTAAAGAACCTCAGGTTGTCAAAATTTCTGGAGCCCTGCACTGTGGTGTGAATCATAATCATAGTGTGGTTTTGGTGCATAAAGCCCTAGCAATCATCACTGGCCAAATGTCTACAGTACCGTAATGCGAAGCTTAAACATTGTTTTGTTTACTTCTGTGTTGGCAGTTATGGAGCACACTGTATCCTGTTAAGTACAAAGCACTCATATTTTGTTTGCACAACGTTGTTGGTTCATTTTTTACAACTCTCCATTTTAAATAAGTGTTTGCAGGACCTAATTCAGGAAATTATGATTGCTTAAGGCTCAAAGGTGTTAAGGACACAAAAGTGAGAAAAAAAAACAGGATGGGAAACACGCTGTCAGCAGCTATGTCAATGACTCATCTGAATAATGAATGATTTCTTCCTACATCATAAAATGGGAAGTGGACATTCAGAAAGTGAAACAGGGCATTTAGGCAAGGCTCTTGCTTTACAATATTGAGAAAGAACAGTCACGGCTGAAGCCTTGGCAATCGCGGAGCCAGCATACGCGTTGAGCTGCCCAAGTGTCTTCTTCCTCTGCGAGTAGCGCACCCTGTCTCTCTGACTAGCATCGATATTCTTTACTACATTCACCTGAGGTTTCAGTACAAAGTCGTAGGTATTCTGTCGCACATCATCCTGTGGGAAAAACTTATGTCATTGGCAAAATCATGCTATGTGGCCCGGGAAACCACATGCGTAGCATATGGGGCAGCACGGGTTTTGAAGACGTTGTGATCGTCAGTAGAACGGGACGGCTAGGCTGCTGCGCAGGGGGAGGCAATGATACAAAGATGTGCGCAGGCACATAGGTGTTCGTTACAGGGAAACGTCGAGATGTCACAACGGCTTCAGCATAGGTGAGCGGAGCAGTCACAGGCAACATAGAAGCACTTTGAAAACTTGCTGCTGGATGACACGCTGTATTGATGGCGGCAGCGTCGATGGAGCAGGTTCAGTGGAGGGCATCAACGGCATCTGGCGTGCAGCCTTCTTGCGTACAAACTGTTTGAGCTCTAATATTAATGCAGAGCGGTCTTCTGCAAGACCAGTGGTCATCAATGCCGAGACTGTTAGAGTAGGTGATGAACTGGCTCGAAGAGTAGATTGATGCTGCTTCCAGAGCTCGTCGTAGCTCTGACACAGTTGAATGACGTCTGCGATTGTCTGCGGGTTCTTTGCGATGAGCATCTGGAATGCATTGTCAATAATACCTTTCAAGATGTGTTTTATTTTTTCGGCCTCCAACATGGACGGGTTGACGCGCCTGCAAAGGCTGACCGCACCTCGATGTAGCTGGTGTAATTCTCACCACTTTGCTGAGCCTGACCTCGGAAGCGCTCTTCGACGCTTAGCTTGTGAATTCCGGGTGGCCGAAAAGTTTCATGAATGCCATTCTGAAGGCAGACCAGGTGTTGAGGTCAGTCTCTTGGTTATGAAACCACAGACTGGCTACTTCGTTCCAATAAAATATGACGTTAGTGAGCTTGTGGATGTCATCCCATTTGTTGACCTTGCTCACCCGGTTGTACCTCGAGCCAATCTTCTGCATCCTTGTCATCGACGACACCACTGAAGAAAGGAGGGTCGCGTTGCTGAAGGGAGCCAGCACAGAGAATAGTTGTTGGCGTCATGGGAGAAGGCTGCTGTTCGTCGTCCGATGCCATGGTAGAGACTGGAGGTAACGTACGGCTTCGTAGTTCCAGGGTTTCCGATACCCGGCACCTTTCACTGATTGAAACAGGCCATTTAGGCAATGCTCTTGCTTTACAAGATTGAGAGAAAACAGTCGTGACTGAAGCATTGGCAATCGCGGAGCCAGCACGCACGTTTTCTTCCTCTGCGGGTAGTGCACCCTGTCTCTCTGACTAGCATTGATGTTCTTCACTACAAAAGCTATAATAGAGAAACAAACAAAAAAAGGTTTTTTGTTGATCGGAAGTTTGTCGATAGGACAAACTTCTGATCAGATGAACAAGGTTTCAATGTCCCTTCAAGTTTTTAAATGGTGTCCACAGTACTTTCTCATTTAGGTGCATTACAAAGAACTACAGGTTGCTAAAATTAACTCTGAGTGCCCCACAATGGCGTGCCCCTTAATAGACCATGGTTTTGTGAAATACAACTGGATTAATTTTTTTTTTGTAAGCATATGATATCCAGATATAACTATGGTTTTATGTTAGCACTGTTATTTGTCAAGTTTTGCGCACTTTAGTTATCTGCATTGTGATGCACCTGCAGGCCCGCAAGCACATGGTGGACTTCAACTCTACCCACTGCACACCATTACCATCAGGGCTGTTCCAACCTCCATGGGACTTGATACAGGCTGCTGACCCCAACGGTCGAGGTGCGGATGGCTTTTGCCGCGTGTCAGCCGACATGTGCGGCCCACCCCCTTCGGGAGATGCGCCTTGAAAAGGGCTTTCGCCAGCGCTACCACTGCTGGTGGGCGCTCTTTTGTCACCTCTGCACTACTGTTTTTGGTGGCCGGTGCAAGTTCTTGAGCATATCTATTCATTTGGCTTTCTCACTCTTGCCGTTTAGCACTGTTGGCATGCTTCTAGTGCATGCTGAGAATGAAAAATCCCACTGGTCTGCTTCCCTCCCTCCCCCTCTTTCTCTCCATATGTATTTTTATTAGGGCTGTGTGGATATTAAAATTTTCGGTGCGGAGCAAATACAGATAGTGCAAATCAAATTTAATACTTTTTGAATACCTCTAAGGTTACATTCCAGGAAAATGTACTGTAAGACATGGCAAAAAAAAAAAAGCTAATTTTGTTGTGTGACTAGTGCATTCCCACAGTCATTTTTAGAAAAACGAACAGTCCACTCCAATACAATGGTCCGAGAGAGAACTGTGCAGCCAGTTAGACAGTGAAGTATGCATGCCCATGGTTTTGCAGGCATGTGTGCAGCTTACTCCAGGTTGTCAGGTCTGTTTACTATAGAAGGCTAGCAGTACAGAATCTGTTGTTACTTGTTTTGTACTGCTGAGTCCTTGAAGGAGTTAGAAAAATACAATCTGCATCTATTTTTGTGACAGAGTAGACTGGCATGCTCAATTATGTTGGGAATTAAAGCTGCATTGATGAAAGTTGAATGTCATCCTAATCCTTGAAAGATGACATGAGGCACTTGAAAAATTACAGGCCTGTCAGCTTACTGTCAGTTATTCGCCCTTTATTACTGCAATAATTGCTGATAGAATTTATGCCAGTTTATATTTCAATCATCCAAGTGATCAAGCAGGGTTTCATAAAGGCTATTCAACAATAGACCATGCTCACACTTTTTTAATCAGGTGTCATTATTGTTGTTAATCAGGCAATTGAGCAATGCGCAAAATATAACCAAACCCTGTATGCAGTCAACTCCCGATAATTCGAAGTCGCTTAATTGGAATTTTCGGTTAATTGGAAGTGAAGTCGGGGTCCCGTCAGTTTTGCATGCACGCCAATAGAAAAAAATGCTCGGTAATTCGAAGTTGGAAGTCTAAGGTGTCGGTTAATTAGAATTTTTTTTCTCAATCTTATAGATCAAGATGATCGTAATGTTTGAGAAATTCCGTATTATTAAAGTGAAAAACAGCCTTGCGAGCTGAATTTACATCGCTAGCATCGCAGCTGACTACAGCGCCACAGCTCATGAAGCGTCAATGTTAGGTACTGGCGGCATCGGCATCACAGCTGACGACAGCGTCGAAAATGATGAGGCGGCAGGCTTAGCCCATCCGTCCAGCGCAATCGCAGCCTTGCATGGTCGCGTTGACGTACTAGGTCTATCTATGTTTCCTCGAGTGTTAGTAGTGAATCGGCCCGCCGGCATCGTTGCACACTCGCGGTAATGGCAACTCGCGGACGTTATCGTACGCTTGACTTGGCGACGAAAGTTAAGATTTCGAAGGCAGTTGAGGACGGAGGCAACGGAGGCATTACCAAGCGGCACATCGCACGGAAGAACGGAATCAAGCGCTCTTTCGAACACCATTAACAAGCGCTTGACGCTCGAAGCATTTGAGAACAACCAATTTAAAATGTCATGCATGAGAATGCGCACCGGTGCCCACCTGGAGTTAGAGCAAGCGTTGCTCATTTTCGATTAGGGAGGCCCGGAGCAACCAACTTCGGCTCAGTGGCGATATCGTAGCAGCAAAAGCCTTATCGCTTGCAGCGATATTAGACATTAAAAATTTTTCTTCGTCCGATGGATGACTGTACGCGAAAGCACCTTCTCGAACGGATGCTTTTGTGCATGGACAACTCCACGCAGTGCGAGGTGAGCCGCTTCAGTGCTATCCACATGCTAGCGCGAGCATGGGGTTGTGTTAAAGAGGAGACGATCGCGAACTGCTTCAGGACCTGCGGTTTTAGTGCAAGTGCCTCGAGATATGGAGGTGGTTCGTCTTCTCCAGCGGAGGAAGCGCACACAACCGAACTTGACGACAATAGTCTTCGACCAGCTCGTCCCTTTCGGAGAATACGTTGCCGTTGACAGTCAAGTTGAAACGTGTGGTGCGCTGACGGACACCGAAATACTCGGGATCGTTCGGCCCAACAAGGCTGCTGACGAAAGTTACTTGGACGACGATGTTTCAAGCGAGCCGCAACCTACAGCTGCTGATGTAGCTGCGGGGCTTGCCCTCGCGCAGCGGTTTTTTGCTGCAGAGAGCAACAGCACTCGGCCACGTCTACAGTCTGCAAAACTTGCTCTCCGCGGCAAGATGCCGCAAGCAGATTCCTTTTCCAAATGAATTAATGAAAATGTCCGTTTTTGCCCGATTTGGTTAATTGGAAGTTCGGTTAATTCGAAGTTTTTCGCGGTCCCCGTCAACTTCGTATTAACGGGAGTCGACTGTACATATGACCTTCATAGCATGCAAGAAAGCATTTGATTTGCTTGAAACCTAAGGCATTGTGGAATTGGGGTGTAAGTATGGTATGAGATGTCTACAATGGCTCCACAGCCACCGTAGTCCTGCAGAAAGAGAACAGTAAAATCTTTGTCAGCAGCCACCTTGTATTAATGTTATGTACTACGTTACACCTTCTGCCAAAAAAAAGTGTTGCACGTTCTCTTCCATGGTTACGAGCAGCACTAACACTGTCGTGTTACTTCATCGGGTACAGAGATACTCGATGAAGTGGCCGAGGGAATGACCATCGTTGCGCATCAGGCGCAATATCCAAAGGTCGCAGGTTTAGTCGATACTGTTGGTAGGTGTGCTTTTTGTCCACTTAAATTTCTTTGCATTTATGTCATAATTACTACAGTATATTTAGAAAAACAAATAATTTCCCCTATGCCTTCCTTAGCCTCATTGTCTATTGGATTTTTTATATGTCTAACAAAGAAACAAGCCCTTCATTCATTCCCATTTCCAATAACAAAGGGTATAAGACAAGGAGACATGATCTCTGTAGTGCTATTCACCTCATGTTTATAGGAGGTATTTAGGTGGGTTAATATTGGAGTTGATGGAGAATGCCTCATTAACCTCAGATTTGCTAATATCGCCTTGCTTAGCAGCATGGAGGAAGAATATATAGGAGGTGAAACTCCGGGCCTGTGCCAGCGTGCGTGATGGTCGCGATAATGTTACTTTGGGAGATGAGGAAGCTTCGAACATGCTGTCACACCTGGTGGCGGCGACTCAACAAACTAGTTTTGCTCTTCCCCTCTCCCTTCTGTGCTCGGCGAGGGACGCGTGCATCTGCGGTCTCTGACGGCGATGGGGATCGTCTGCTGGCACTCCGATGTCGGATGCTTAAAAAAATTTAATAAAAAGGAAAATAAGAAAACAAAAGGAATTGTCTGCGTGAGTGTCCTTTGCTTTCAAGGAATGAGGCATACGTACACCGCTTTTAGTATCAGCGTTCTACTATTTGTGATTTATCGTCTCGTTATTCGTACACAAAAAGGAGGAAAAAAGGCGTTGGTGCACTTCAGGGAGCAATCGATATGAGTCTGCCGCAGTAATTTGGTGGTTATGGTGCTCGACAGTGGATTCGAAGTACATAGGTTGAAATTCTGCCAAGGCATTATCGTTTTCCTTGGAAGTGAAAATCAGAATGCTAGAGACCTGTGCACTGTGCAATGTCAGTGCGCATTGAATTCCAGGCGATCAAAATTTGCGGAACCTTCCACTACAGCATTTCCCAACTTTTGCTCACTCATTGCCTTCCCTCTATTCCCACGGATGCTGAGCTGTGCTCTTGTTATGGGTTAATGAAAATAGTGTCCTTTTCTCGCTTTAATGACAATGGATATACCTAATGCATAGGCGGAGCCGCAGCACCAGACAGCCGCACGCAAACAGACTGCAGGAGCGACCGGCGCGTCCAAGCCGTGTTCTGCGCGACAGAGACATGTACTCTGCCGCAACATTTTCATTGCTGTGCGGTAGACGCCGTTGTCACTGCGTCCACTGCCGCGCTCTGGGGTGGCGTTATCGCGACCGGTTGAGAAGCGGAGTTGCACCTCTTGAAATATTCTTCCTCCATGCTTAGCAGTAACTTGTAGGACAAATGGCAAAGCATAATCACTGGTCTAGACAGGCACTATGGAACTGTGGGTTTGAAAATTAATATGCAGAAAACTAAAGCGATGTTCTAGTCTCGGAAGAGCATGGTTTTTGTGATAGGTAGTGACGTGCTGGGAGTGGTAAGTAAGCACATTTGCTTAGGGCAGTTAGTGAGCTGAGGTTGGAACCATGAAGCCGAAGTACAGTCAACGACCGATTTTTCGGACGCCCAATTTTTCGGACATGCCCGATATTTCGAACGTCTTC
Source organism: Hyalomma asiaticum (assembly GCA_013339685.2). Taxonomy (NCBI): domain Eukaryota; kingdom Metazoa; phylum Arthropoda; class Arachnida; order Ixodida; family Ixodidae; genus Hyalomma; species Hyalomma asiaticum. The sequence goes on along the minus strand of CM023481.1, from coordinate 137,162,504 downwards.
GCGGCCCCGCCACAAGCCCCATAGAATCAATGTATAAAGAAGTCCGAAATTTCGGACACTCGAACCCTCCGCCGTCCAATTTTTCGGACTGTTTGATGCGATAAAAAGTCCGAAGTTGTCAAAACTGCGTACCCTCAAATCTCGCTTCGAAGAAACTGACGGGACGCGCGAAAAATTCATGGCCGCGGAACTTCGTCGCAGCGAAATTTTGTCTAGAATACCAGGCAAGTGCGGAAAATATGATTGTTATGACTTGACCTCTTGTTCCCCGCAAGCACACGCTTCGTTTATTGGCATCGAACTCTCGCTAATTTGGACTTACTCGGCCACACAATGAGCTGTTCAAACGCACGACCCTCGGAGCGCTGCGGTTGCGCGTCGCATCACGTGCGCCAGAGGCCAACCGAAAACGGAGTGCCAAAGTCCGCCCCGCCGTAGTGATAGCGATCGACAGGAAAGCTATAACGCTTCGTGCCTTTCTATGGCCCTATTGCCTTTGAACTACCGCTGCGTTGGCCACGTAGTTTGGGAGGTACATAGGCGCTATCAATGATCGCGATGATAGCGAGAGCGTTCTCGTCTGCATTGGGCAGCAACCCGTAGTTACGTTTTCGCGTACGTGCCTTCATGAACTGCGTTACCGCTATCCGTGATAGCGACTAGCACGGTTTCTTTCGCAGCGTTTGCGGAAAGCAGCTTTGCTTCGACTCGCTGTAGTACATTAGGCGCGCACACACTTTCAGGCTGGTGGTGGCCGTACAAGACCGCGCTGGTAGCGACCGCGGTTTTTGAAATGGGCGAACGGTAAAACCTGCGTTCGGGCATTGGCCACGCGCATACTTTCAGAGTTGCGTCGCTGGCGTTCGTGACCACGGCGACCGCGATTTTGTCTGCAGCGCTTTCAGGGCGCATGTACTTTGTGTGTGTGTGGCGGCCGCCATATGTGAAATCGTCAACACGACCGCGATTTTCGGCAGAATTCGGTCCGGTTCCGCCCTGACGTTGCGTGCGTTGGCTGCGCCATGCCATCAAAACGGCGCATCAGTAACCCTTGACAGCAGGAAGCGTGACAACGAGCAGTAATTTCGTGTTGTCTCAGTGTAATGCGCCCGATCTCATACACATGGTGGGAGCTCTTAGCCATTCCACCGCGGCCCGCAGGCGCGTCACACCTGTTGGCCGCATGGGGTGGATGCTTCTGAAGCGTAGTATTTCGTCGTTGACCCCCTTGATAAGAAAAATATCAGTAAGTTAGTGCGTTTTTGCACGCATTCGTTTTTCCGGACTGCCCGATTTTCCGGACATTTTTGCGTTTCCGAGGGGGGTCCGAAAAATCGGTCGTTGACTGTAATTAGAATAAAAATGGGGTGGAGTGCACTTGGCAGGCATTCTCAAATCATGAATGGCGGCTGGCCATTGTACCTGAAGAGGAAAGTGTATAACAGCTGCATCTTACCAGAACTTACTCCTGGGCTGAAACTCTGGAGACTCAGTAAAAAGGTTCGACTTAAATTGAGGACATCACATCAGGCAATGCAAAAAATGATGACAGGTGTAACATTAACTGACAAGAAGAGAGTAGAGTGCGTAAGGGAACAAATGTATGTTATTACATCTTAGTAAAAACCAAGGAAAATAAATGGGCATGGGCAGGGCATGTAATGAGCAGCAAGGTAACTGTTGATCATTATGGGTAACAGACTTGATCCCTAATGAATTCAAGTGTGCCAGGATATGGTAGAAAATTAGGGGGTCGATGAGATCAAGAAGTTTGTGGGAATAACGTGGGTCATTTAGTATGGGACCAATTAAATTGGAGAACCATGGGAGAGGCCTTCAACCTCCCCCCCGGTTGGTGTAAACTGGCTTATGATGATGTTGCAGTCATGCATGCATTGATCTTTTTTTTTTTTCATTATTTCTTTTGCATGTTTTTCAAGTCCGGCATTCGATCAATTCGGACAGTTTTCCTTTTTTTTTCATTCCCTAGAAATGTGAATAAACAAGCTTTTATTGTAATGTTTACAAAGGGACTTGTGAAGACAACCAAGGTGGTGCTAACTTCACTATTTGGTCCTCCGAAGCAAACCTGTGGGGAACCAGCTCTGGAGTTAGTTCCACAGACATACAGCGCCACACTGTTGAGTATAGCCAGAAACACTTGGTAACAGAAACTAATAGAAATAGCTACTACCAAGAACCATGCCACTGAGTGGGAGGGCGAAAGTAGTTTTAGAAGCTTCGAGGGCAATAATGTGTTAGTTTTAAGTACCACAACCAAGTAAACTTTTAAATGGGGGTGTGTAAATACTTAAACAACTGGATAGTTTTTGACTAGTGTTTGCTATTCAATTAAATTTGCACCGAAATTTTACTTTTCAAGCTATTTGAAATGTGCGCTGACAAGTGTCCCATACCCTCATGTAGTAGGCTTTACTGCATAACAATTGTGTACTGTGTTAAAGCTAACCTTGCGTGCTGCGATGAAGCTAACATTTGTGCGCTTCGGTGAAGTTCACACTTACATACATGGAGGAAGGAAAAACTAAGGAGAGGCCATGACGTCACATTCGTGAAGCCTCCACATTGCTAACATTAGTAGTGCCGCTTATCAGAAAGCAGCTAAACAGGTTGTTTTTTTACATGACCTTCAAGACTACATACAAGCTCTCATATCTCGGAGGTTGCCGTGTGTTTCCGGCCCGTTGTTTTTAAGCACGGACTTGGATGCACATGGATGCATGGACTTCTGTGGATGAAAGCCACAAAACTTGCATAGTATTTCGCCTTGCAAGCGCAAAAGGATAGGGAATGCCCAGCCGTTGCGTGCACAGGCGCGTGGGTGCAAGTTGCGCTCCGAGAAGTGAGCCATTGTCTCTTGTCATGCGTAGCATTTACGTGCATGTTTCATTCCCAAGGCAGTACCGATGCCTATGCACGCGAAGCCCTGCATCGTTCACACTTTGTCCTCCAGACAAGAACGCACACATGTAAAGTTTCGTTTTTAGGGTTTCTCATGCAGCACAAAAGCGTGCACAGAGAGCATCACGCTTTTCGAGGCTGTGTCAACCATACTATTCCATCGGAAGGCGTTGTGTACCTGTGTTCTGTGAGGTGTGTGTGCGCTGCATGTTATGTACTGTGAGCACATTATAATCACGAATTCGTACATGTTTGTTAAGTGCACCGCAGCAATGTCCTCTTTTTATGTGTAAAAAGTGGTCGGATAAACGCACGATCACGTTTCAGGGAATGGTTACTAAACCGCCTCAGTGTTGTCGAGTGCTGCACGTGCTGCAAATATGCGCGCGTAAAAACGTTTCACCTCATACAGAAGCCGCAGCGTGTGCCAAGATTACTTCGTGAAACGAAATTAGCACTTCGAACAGCGAACTTCCACCATACGCAGGGAACGTCTCCAAGGGCATCTGCTCATTTGTCTTCCCCATAAACGTTGTCTGGCCCATAATTTTTGACGTCATTTCCGCCACATTTTCTGCAATGCATTGGGATACGGTAGGGCCTCTCCTCAGTTTTTCCTTACTCCATGCTTGCATACTACAGTGAAGTTAACACTTAGTATTGTGGCAAAGTTAACCCACACATCTGCACAGTTCTCTGTTGAACTGTCATAAACCCATTCGCTTCCGCGGCTTCTGTGCCCGTTACCATGAGCTGTACCACTCATTTTTAGCCATGACGGACCGGCGTGTGCGGCGTCGTATAGAAACCTGCGTAACTCATGTTATTACATCCCGATTTTGACTTTTTGTTTTATTTTGTCTGGGAATGTCTCCTGGAAGCATTGCACTCGACTGTCTTTCGAATTTTCGAATGTTGACGGTCTTGAAGCATATGGGCTTCATATATACACAGACTGCTTTCACAATCACTGCTGCTCTCACCGTCACTCTCATCCCCGCTACTTCCTTGGTCTGAGATATGTTCCGGATTTAGGAAGTGAAGTGAAGTGAACTTTATTTCTCTGCGTATAAAAGGAGGAAGCCGGGGCTAAAGGCTGGAATGCCTGACGAAGGCAGGACTGAGACAGCTGCTCATATTGCACAGTTTTGATACAATTCCGTTTTCCTGCTCCGAGCTGTTCCAAAAGCATGAAAATTGGGAAAATTGCTCCAAACTGCTCCAAAACGGCCTGAAAAACAAGTATTTTGGTGCTCACATCAGTTTCAATGGGGGGGGGGGGGGGAAAAAAGCGGAGTTGCGCAACGTGCATTGCGTGATTGAACCTCGGGTGTTCGAGATTTGCTGCAGACACTTCGATATTTGTGTCAGCATACGTTGACACGAAAATCAAGACATGTGCAACCAAGACACATTGAAGCCATTATCTACATGCAAGTGGAGTATCTTCCGCGATTAGTTGCCACCATAGTATTGCAGTGTTACAATAGAGGGCCATGCGCTGGTGAAAAGCTCAGATGAGCTTCTTCATAATGGTGTGAAGCAGGAAAATCTTGATAAAATCCAAAGTGACCAGACTCTCCTGACAAAAGAGAACACTAATTAACCTGCAAGAAGTGCTAGGGATCCTTCAGAAGCTAAATAAGAAAATATACAAAACGTCAAAGCACTGATTGGCAAAATCATGTAAGTGGTCTTAACTAAAAAGACTATTGTGTGTCGACAATTTTGGTGCACTGGCCCCTGGTTGTGGAAAAGATACTTGACTGCCTGGACTGCTCCAAATTCGACTTTTTGAGCTCTTAAGACATCACATTAACTGTTGCGAGCTGCTCCAAAATGAACATTTCGTTGCTCCAAAAACTGCTCCCAAGGCTGTTTCTGCTGTCTCACCCCTGCGAAGGCCTTGGCTCCCCTGTAGTCTGGCATAAATAGACACATACATATAACTGAAAATATAACAATAAAGTAACAATATAAATAAAGCAACAGTATAAATAAAGTAACATAAACAATATACCATTAGAAACAGTATAAACAACAATATAAATAAAGCAGCACTATATATGCAAAATTAGCTGCACTTGCAAGTGTCACATGTTACGAGTGAAAAACGGTGTTACACATAACAAAAACCAGAAGCTATTAAATATTCCTTTGTTTCTTTTTTAAAGATTTTCAATGAAACATCAAACTCATCATTTGGAGACATTTTACTAATATAGCCGCAGTTACCTGACAGTATTGTAATCACTCACAGTATAGTAGTAACTTTGAAAGAAGAGTTCGAGAATTTCCTCAGATGTGAGACCGTTCTTCTTTCGTGAAGCCACACTTCCAGTGCAGCGGACGACTTTGCAGCGCAAGCGGAGCCAGCAACTTTTTTTTTTTTTTTTTTCAAACAACTGAGTTCAAAAACAGCGGACAACTATGCCCATCTGCTGTAAAAAAGAAGAAACCATCTGACAAAAGTGTTGAGAAACGCGCCTTCTACCGGGATCTTCTACAAATAATGCTTTACCCGGAGGCCGGTGAATCATTGGCTTATTGCACTTTGGCCTTGGCGGAGGTGGCCGGCGGTTCGCCAGCTTTGGAAGCAAATGGGTTAAAGGCCGACTCGGTGATTTTTTGGGGTCAGTGGATCGCAATAAAATTCGCTAAGTATGTTTCGTGGCACAATTCTTTCATTTGTGCGGAACTACAGGCTTAAAAGATGTGTAGATTGCTTACAAATAAATTTTTAGTGATTACCTCTAACCCCCCCACCTGGCTTCCTACAGTAGAATCTCGATGATATGGTTACGGTTGGTGCGAATTTTGCGATATGAATTTTAATGTTGTTTTGGATGGAATACGTTGTATAAAATACGCCGTCATTCGGTGTTATATGAACAGTTTCCCCAGCCATTGCGGATGATACGAACGCGCAAAATGACCGCTTCACGCGAGCGATTGACTCAGATTTTTTACTGCAGATTTTTTCCGCGAGTTCCTTACGACTTTGGACCGGAAAATGGCAGCGAAAAACAGAAAAAGTTTGCTTTTGGTCGACCAGTGCTCGGCCCATCCCAAGACTGCAACTTCAGCAATGTCGCCGTAAGGTTCCTGCCCGTAAACACCACGAGCCGTCTACAGCCGCTGGGTGCGGTAAGAAAACCAAGAGCCTGACGACGATTTGTACATCGAGGGTTGGGAGAACCTTGAAACTCGAGCTTCGGCGCGAGACTTCTGTCGCCGCGGACGACGACGTAGCGACCTGTGGGCTGCAATCCAACAAAGGATTGGTCAGCGAGGCAAAGGATACCGAGTCTGAGAGTGATGGTGAAGATGCCGGTGAGTGTGATCTCCTACCGTCAATGTCGGAAAACCTTGACGCCCTCGATGTACTGCATCGCACCGTAAACACCGGCAGCGTGAGTGAAGAAACCGTAGCACGGTTTTATTCCTTGCAGGCGGCTTTCTTGAGGGACAGCGAAGTTAAACAAGTTCAAAAGAACATCATGGACTTTTTCAGCAAGTAGTAGTTGACCCCAATAAAGTTCTTGTTCATCTTCATGATCAGCTTTAACTTGTTTTGGATCATAAGAATTCGGGATGATATGAATATTTTACGTGCTTCCTACGAATTCTTATCATCGAGATTCTACTGTATAATTATTGGCTACACTGCATGTTGACGTCGGCAAAGTGACACAAGTGCACTGGTACCATACCATGGCCTTTGAGATCTACGCACGCCGGCCAACCTCCGTGACATTACCGTAAGCAAGGGGAAGACTGCGTGTGCTGTCACACCATGCAAAAGGTGGATTGACTAATTTGACGTCACTGCTGGGTTGGATATCGGTTTCTGTTTTGCACTTTTTTGCTTATTAAAAATTGTTTTCTCATTTTCTGAGCATCTCTACTATCAGGAGTGTGACAGGAGTGCCTTGGGAACATAGAGTTGCCATTACCTTGACATGTTAAAAGAACTGCCAGCATTGGCCTTTAAAGCTTCTTTCTGAGAACAACAGTGTAGGAGTAAGTGCAGCATCCTTTTTTTTTTTTCAGAGTTTAGCAGTACATTTAAGAATATCTGATCATTATTCAAATAATATTCCATTCGATTAACACTTGAACATTTTTATTTGAATTCACTTCGCACCCTGAATTTTGCTATTGGCACAGCTCTAGTTTTAATTTCTAGGAAATTGTCCAGAATATAAAATGTTCTCTCCTCTCAGGGTTAATTTCTGCCAGTACACAAGCATTGATACTCAAAAGGACAGAAAGTTGAGCGAGTTGGTAACAGTCCATAGTCAAAAGAAGAGGCGTGCAAGACACGGACACAAGGAGAGCAGTGAACAACACGAACGCGTTCGTGTTGTTCACTGCTCTCCTTGTGTCCGTGTCTTGCACGCCTCTTCTTTTGACTATGCATTGGCACTCTGTGAAACATCACAAATATTTTATTTCAACCTGGGGTTGAAGAACAATAAAATAAGTACACATGTTGCATAAAAATCATGCTGGAATTCTACAGTGTCACGTAGTGTTCTAGACACATTACAAAAGTAGGACTGCTAGAAAAACTGTATAGGAAAAGCACATTCCACTCCCAATCAACAATGCACGTCAACACCGGTGATGCTTACCTCCAAGAGGTTTCCTAATAAGCCCTCACCTGTCCCAGATGACATCTGATGGCTTGTTTGTAAGCGCTCAGTTGACACCAGCATAGTCAGCATTAATCCAAAGCTTGACCGCTGCAACATATTTGAAATATTCATCTACACTTTCCACGTTGCCCTAGACACTTCATGATTCACCATCAGCTTCACGAAAAGTGCTGCGAGACATTGAGGCCCACACTGTTCAAACACCATAAACAAAAACGGCTTTGCAATTTAAATAACATAGCTCTGACTGCTAGTTATGTAAGGTACTAGGTCACTCAAAAGAACTACCACTTGGCTAAATGCTGCCCCATTTATGCTGTGACACTAATTGCATGAAATTGGCCATAAATTGTACAAAGTGCAGAGTGCATTGTGATTTCTGTGCGCAATCTGAGCACATGGTCATATGAAGCTGAAGTTGTGAGTGGCACTTCGTAATACAGTCAACAACCGACTTTCTGGAAGCCCGATTTGTCGGACATCCTCATGGCACTGCCACAAGCCTCACAGAATCTATGTGTAAGGAAGTCTGAAATCTCAGACGCCCAAACCCTCCATCGTCCAATTTTTTGGACGTTCTGACACTGCGGAAGGTCCGAAACAATCAAAACTGCAACGAAAGTGACGAGATGCACAAAAAATTCATAGTCCCGCAATTTCGTCACAGCAAAACTTGATCCAGAAGACCATACAAATTCGGAAAATATGATTACGACTTGTCCTCTGGTCTCCAAAAGCACATGTATTGTTTATTGACACTGAAGTCTTGATACTGTGGAACCCCATTCATGTTTTTCAGCAGACCAGGAAAAAAAAATCTTTTTAACAGCCGCGAAAATGCAAGGTTGAGGAAAGCTCCGAAAATGAATGAAAACAGGGTCGCTTTGACTTCAAACAATTTATTTCAGCAAGGTGAGCATAAGGCTTAAAATATCGAGTATGGTAGACTGCCGTTTCTTTTGCTCGTTGGAAAGCACCAAGCGTTCGTCAATAGTCTGAAAGGCTGCATTGCTTTCAGCGTCACTTTGAGGTGCGACGTACCTGTGAAGGAGGTCCAGGGCTGCAATGGCATCTCCAAAGCTTCGATTGGATAACTCCACTGCCAACTCCCCAGAATTTTGTGGCTCGTGCTCGTAGTCATCACAGTCACCGGCTTCACTTGCAGCAGAGTTCGCAACGATCTCGGTGATGCTCTGGCACTCCCACATCACGAGGGCAGTATCCACGGTGACGTAGTCGTCGTATGTCACTCCCATGGCACCCAGCACATTCATAGCCTCTGTTAGCTGTTGCTCATAAAAGGCTACTTCCGGTTTTTCATCTTCGATGGAAGTCTCCACTTCGCCGTCCATAGGGAAGCCACATCTCGTAAAGCAGTGCTGTGCAGTTGATGCGTTAATTGCAGTCCACGCTGAAGTGACATAGTGCATGGCATCGAGTACAGAAATGGTTGTAGGCTGCTGTCCGTGATAAATACGCACGAGACAGTGCTTCACAATGCTCCTCCTGTATGAATGCTCCAGGATTTTTGTGATGCTGGCGTCGAACAGCTGCAAGTGGCTTGTAGTATTCGGAGGGAAAAACACAAGCTTGATGTTCTGAAGAAATGGCAGATCTCTCGGGTGGGCTGCACAGTTGTCCAGAAAAAGGAGAACACTCCTGCACTGGGAAACCCATCTTGTTGTGAAAGTATATAATAAACTCTTCAAACAAAGCAGAGGTCATCCATGCACGACGGTTGCTTCTGTAGTGATATGGCAGTAGGCAAGTGTTTTTCAAGCACCGTTGGTTCTGATATTTGCCAATCACTCACGGCTTCAGTTTATCCGAGCCATCCATGTTACAGCAAAGGAGCACCGTCAATCGGTCTTTGCTACATTTGCCTCCGTGGGGCACGCATCACCTTTCAATGGCCCCTAAACCACAGAGGTCAAAATTTAGTTGTGCTGTTGCTTTTGTGCCGATGTACGCAATGAACACGTAGCCATAAGAATTTTTTGAACGGTGCCGAAACAGCGGAGTTGCATGCATTTGATTATTAAAACGCGGCACTTGTTTCGCTGTCTCCTGCGCCATGCACTGATGGCTTGCGGTTGCCGGTGCCATCTTCTCACCGAGTGCTCCTCTGAATGTCACATGGTAAACTGTCCACTTCTGGTTGATGTGCCTCCGCCTGCCTTGGCCGGCCTTGGTGCTCGCGCAAGTGTTTTGTTGGTTCTCTGCCAATGCTCTGTTCTAGCGCTCCCAGTCGTGTTCTGCTTGCTGGTACAGTTGTTACAGTTTCCAGTCTACACAGACGACACTCGATGAGGAAGGATAGGCAGTGTGCGCGTGCAATTGCTAGCAGACTAACCAGGAGTTGCAGTTCTTCAACCAATCAGTGGAGCTCTGCTTCTGTCACTGTCGCCGAAAATCACGTTGCTGTCCGTTGCCGTTGTCACAGCTTGTCAAGCAGGCGTTGTCAAGCAGGCGGTGGGACACATGCGCCACTTGCGCCATTTTGATACAAACGTACATTCTTGCCCCAAACTGCACCAAACACTGAAAAGTGGCTGAATTTGCACCATGCTGCGTCAAAATGGCTTGAGGAGGTTCGTTTTCTAAAAGAAAGTGCTGCAGTTGATGTTCCGCCTACCTCCCGATGGCACTTCCCACGCAACATTGCACTTTTCAGCGTTGTTGACCAGTGGTCAGTGCGTATGCGTGAAAACTGGCGGATTTCGATCGCTGGTGCTCACAGAGAGGCGAGCGGACAGAGCGATGCGGTGGTGCATAAGAAATCACAAAAATGCGGTCTAAGACACTGAAAGCGAACTGGGTGCGAGTATGGTTCATATATAATTGGACCAGGTGCGTGCTGCTACGGTTTCCTACTACGGGGAACCATGCGCGCTCTTTTTAGACTTATATGATCAATGGCTCAGCGTGCATGGATGTGAAGGGCCAATGGCGGATTTGGAATGAAAAGTTTGGGATGCTTTCACGTTAACCAGCCTAAGGTAAATTGAGCAGAGTGGCGATGCAGGCTTGGTTTGCTCATATTTGCAGGAGTTGCGTGCGAAAGAACAATGAGGACAATAGGAATTGCACCAGTGTGTGTACATTTCTCCCTTTTGTGCTCGTCCTTCCGCTCTCAACTCGTACAGTAAATTGCACTTCTCTAGATCTGTGATGTAATAAACTGACCCAGAAATTGTGCTACCATGTCGATTGGAACGTGTATATTTTTTATGTTGTACACTATCGTCATGAGCAGCAGTGCGTTGATATTGTACTGAAGGACGTTGCTCAATTTTACCGAGAGACATATGCGGTGCCGCTACTCCACCAGTGCTTCGACTGCATTGCGATTTGATTGGCTTGCAGCAAGAAAAATCTTTCTGGTAGCAGTTGGAGCGATGTGGTCTAGTTGAGGGACAGTCCTCACTCTGGGGTCCCATTAGCGCAGAAGCCTTTCTTCGATTTGATAAGTGTACCTACCGAAGCGAGGAAGAACTTGTAATCTTATCACACTACCGTGCTTTAGCAAGTGATGCCAAAAAAGTATTTTGAAAGTATGGTTTCTTGAAGTGATACCGTGACACAGCACCTGAAATTACGCCAAAGCAGACGGATAACTTGTCTTGTGCTCCGCGACATGTGCATTTGTGAGGCGATCTGCAATACTGCTTATAAAGCGCAGTGCAGCTGCTGCATAGTCCAATCTTCTCTACATAATTAAGTGTAGCACGTCGCTTGCTCACACTGTCACTGCAGGATTGCTTCCTGTTCCGTGTTTGCTTGCTTACCTTGAAGTGTTCTTTGGGCACGCTCATCTCATGATCGTTCGCACCTCTTACTAGTGTGGCGAGTATCTTGGGTCAATACAATGATGCCGAGCGGCTTTCGTTTCTGTAAGCAACGTGTATTCTGCATCCCTGCGGCACTGTGGTAGTTTGGAGTGTCGCTTAATAAAACCATGCAGCTAAAGCACGTTGTGTTTCACGCACTGCCAAGCAAATAGCCGCATTTTCACATAGTGACATGGCTTTGCTATACAGGCGTGTTCACCGATGACCGTCATCACGCGTTTTGCTTATCTGCCTAGGCATTGTCGCACTGGTGCTGAGATCGGAATAAACGATAGATGCTGTCAGAGTCACAACAATTTTCGAAATAGCTTTTGGCATTGACTGAGAGAGTTGCGGTACAAGGCTCATTTTGATTTATTATCTTTTGTTGTTAATGGACAGTTTACTTGAGAGTACCAATATTGCACTAGTAAATTTTGGAAAGAAGGTGGAAGGTGATCTAATGTGGTGAACTTGTACTCAGCTCACACCTTCTCCTTTTTCCCTACTTCTTCACTTCCTCGAGGAGCCGAGCTCCTCCAGCTGACGTTGCCGCTGTGAAGAAGTATGGGAGGAAGTTTCCCCTAGTGCCTGTCCATTGTTGGTTGCGTTGTCTCTACTTGAAGGATGGAGACCAGCCTTTTTCTCACAAAAACACAACTTGACTTTATATACCAGACAGCATACACACATTTACAGACAGTAGCCTCGCTTGGTAGGACTTACGTGGGACCGTCGCTTCAATTCGGCAGAGCCGATCAGTGCATAGCACCGCTCCTGCGACCAGAATCACCAGCCCAACTCGTACTAGATGTCCTCTCTAGCACTATCCGCTCTGTCCTCACGAACCTTCAGCCTTACTTCCAGCCTCTCTTCCCAACCCTCAGACAGGGACGAGGGGCCACCTTATAAACACTGGTTGCTCCGCCCCTGAATCACTGACAGCCAATCACAAGTTTTTCACACTGGGCACTCCTCCTACATCTCCCTCTCTCTTTACCGCACACTGGGCGGAGGAGAGAGGGGTCAAACCCCATCCGATGGTGCCAAACCCCACCTGATGGTGCCAAACCCCAGCCAGGGTGGTCTAAGATGGTGCCATACCCCCTCTTAACTAGCTGGTGACTACATACATTCCTCGACAGGTTACCCGAATTACATATTTCCCAGGGACATTCAAACAGCTGTCAAGCCGATTCCTCATTGTCAACCTGTGCACATACCAATACAGTACCACGACTTTTAACAATGGTTGCCATCTGCACGGCATGTCCGCCACATGGCTGCGCGCCTGTGCCGGCGCAGGCCCCACCATATCGGACTACCATACTTTCCATCTTTTTCTGATGACCTTTACACCGCTGAAATTCAGAATTCATGCTCAAAACAGCTGCAAAGTGAAATTTTATCTGCTCCAAATCGAAACTTATTTTGCTCCAAGCTGCTTCAAACTGCAAATTTTTTCTTGGGCAAACTGCTCCAAAATGCCATTTTTTCTATGCCCGACTGCTCCGAACTGCTCCAAAATGCAATTTTTTCTGCACCACACTGCTCCAAAGTGCATTTTTTCTGCTTCAAAATGCTCCAAAATGCTCCAAAATGCAACTTTTCCTGCTCCAAACTGTACCAAAATACAATTTTGCTTGCTCTAAAATGATTTTGCACAATCCCACCATTGTATAACCAATACTGAGGGCGATCCTTTCGTTGCGCTTTAAAAAAGAGTCTTAAATATTGGTTGTCAGTCCTTTTAAGGGGGATGACTATCATAAAATGAACTTATCATCCTACTCTAAGGAAAATTGGCACACACATGGTCCATGGGATGGGGAATTCAATTCTGTGAGCAGATTTCTAATATCTCATTTAGAGAAGTAGTTATGATAAAATATGTTGCATTTAGGCATCTTATTGCAGATCATTATGGCTCAGTTTATGATCCAAAAGTTATTTTTCAGAAATATGTAGTTCTCCCCAATGGTTGGCCATTTAGGTTAAAGTCAATTATTGTTTTATGGCACTTTTTTTTCTTATCTCAAATAACTCTCAGAAGGTAGGTGGATCAGCTTTATTATTCTACCTACTTCCAAGTTTGAGAATTATTTGCGATCAGTAAAATTGCTGTATAAAAATAGCTTAGTATTGTCTGCTGTCTGGCTAGTTGGTGCATAGCTGAAGTTGAATCGATTGGCACAAATACTCAGACAAGTATGAGGAATGCAAGACGCAGACAAGCACTTGTTCGTATCTTGTGCACCATCATGAGTGTGATCTCGGCCACAGTGGTCTCATTTTTAGTGAGCCAAAATGCTAAAGGCCTGTGTAAACTGTGATGCCAGTGCATGTTAAAGGGGCCCCGTAACATTTTTTCAACTGCCTCCTGGAGCATTGGAGTGTGTGCAATATTGAATATTGAAATGAACGCAAAAACTATCGGAATTGGTGCATGAGAACTGAAGTTATTAGTCCTCGAAGTTCAAAACACAAGCAGACGGCCTAAAAAAAGAACATTCCCTTTCACATATAGCTCTCCCGTCAACGTTCATGGTTGCTTCCAATCAGTGTGTGCACAGATACTGGAAGTTTCTTGTCAGTGTGGCCTGTACAAATTACCTTCCCACTGCTATTTTTGACAAAGCTGTTATCATGGCTACAACAGGAACAACGAACCGCATCAGTCAAGGGAGGTAGTTGTTTTTAAAATATGACATTTAAAGCCGATTTCCTTTTATTTGTCAGGAATGTTTCTGTTGTGACACTGACAAGCTTCTAACACTTTCAACTGTGCCAGCACATCGCTACATAGCACTCAGTAACAGCATCGCTGCTGCTCCTGACCAGTTTTCAGCACCCCCTTCCTGCAGAGAAAAAAAAAGGGGGGCGGGGGGGGGGCGTCCCCTCGCACTTGTTGAAGGCGGATAATAAACAAGTTTCACCTGTTCGAGGCTATGCCTTTTAAACCACCGCAACTAATGCATGTGTTCATGGGCTGAGGAGCTCCTTCTTCTTGTCCTTTTTTTTTTGGCCTAGCAGGCATCAGTGAATGTAAAATGTCAAGCGGCACATCAAACCAATCGTAATGAACAGCCACAGTCACCGTCACTGCACTGCTACATAAGCAAATGTCACTTCTTGTAACAAAATTCACTGTAGTGTGTCACCACGGTTCAAATAGAACTCTGTAGAAGGCAATTTCTTTGTTGAAATAGAATTATGACCACTTTGTCTTCCACCCTCGCTGTGAAATCCCCGTGTGCCTCCACTCTAGAATGAGCAATAAAGTGGCATGCTTAGTTAAAGAACCCCAGGTCCACAGTGTCATGCTCTGCTTTGCTGTCGATCATATCGTAGGGTTTTGGCACGTAAAACCCCAACAATTATTATTTGTCTATGCCATCCCGTACTGTGCTGTGCTTCACAACATCATGCTCCGCTTCGCCATTGATCATATCATAGGGTTTTGGCGCATAACTTCCGAGCAATTATTATTTGAGCCATCTACTGCAAAGTATGGGACATAACGTGTACATGTATCCTCCTTAATAGGTGTGACTTTACGTCAACATTTCTTCATGCTGGCATGCATTCAGCGGTTCCACATACCTAACATTTTCATACTGGCATGTGTTGGACGGTTCCACATATCATTTCTTTTCTTCTGTCACAGCTCCTTGCTGCCTCTCACTGCTCCTTGCAACTCTGAAATAGGAATGAGGAATAGTGTCTCATACTTCACCACTTTCCTTTTATTTTTGTGCATAATATGTTTATTTTGATGTAACTGTTCAAGCAACCTTGTTGCAGAAGGCTTTCGTAGTGCTGTATTAATCTCTCCACTGAATGGTCTAAATTTACATTGGGAAATGTGTTTAAAGGGGTCGTGAAAAGAATGTGGAGCTGCCCAGTTGCAATTTTGATTGGTTCAAAAAGAATTCGACATGCTGGCTTGAAATACTTCAACGCAGTATTCAGTGTACATTTAATAACACCCATTTGAAATCCTAGCATTCTTGCGCCCCCGAAACAGCCATGCACCACCACAGGCCAACGTAGGTACTATTAAGTGACATTTCCATGACTTCAGCTTAAGACATTTAAAAACATAAATACATTTTAAACTTTCCTTGGCTTTAAAATAATAGATCTACATGAAAGCTAGGACATAAGGAAATATTTGGACCCTGTGTGGTGCCGCTGTTCAGGTGCTAGGCTGGAGCATCGTTTGTTTCGCCATGGCCTCCGAATCTTGGAGGCCATGGCAGCGACTAAGATAACGGCTGCCGAGATAAAGGGAACACGCACTGGGAAGCCAAAAGCGTGTATTTCATTGCCCTAATTCAACTCACAAGATACAACAAAAACAATGTATGTTATAGATTGCAGTGCCAGGATTCCAAGCACACATATCTTACAAAATTTTCTGGAAACGTTGTGTACCCCTTTAATACTCATGTAATTGCCACTTCTTTTATTGGTGTGTGTGTGTGTGTGTGTTTGGGAGAGAGAGTGAGTGAGTGAATAGAGCAGCAATTTGTTCTGTTGTTGTCTTGCAGTGCGGACTTCACCATTCCCTCGAGCCAGAATGTAGAAGAATATGCGTTCCTTTGGTCCTGGATAAGCTCACATGCACCTTGGAACCATATTGACACTTGTGTTATGGTTCTTGTTTGGCTGAAGTCCATAATCTTTAAATGATTGCCCATAGGGGAGCATGAGGCTGTGCTCTCTCATTGTTTTTATTTTAGTTTAGCACTGAGTCTGTGCTTCTTTTTAATGTATTCTGTGCATACACTGTGATATGAATAACTGCAGAATAAGTGGTT
The DNA here is from genome assembly GCA_013339685.2 of Hyalomma asiaticum. Taxonomy (NCBI): domain Eukaryota; kingdom Metazoa; phylum Arthropoda; class Arachnida; order Ixodida; family Ixodidae; genus Hyalomma; species Hyalomma asiaticum. The sequence continues at coordinate 137,146,268 of CM023481.1, read as the reverse complement.
CAGTATTGTTTGACAGCAGTTGGGTTCTGTACAATTCGAATTTTTTAAAGGGTACTCCTAAAATATCTTGGCTAGGTGGGAGGGTTAGGTGGTTATTAAAAGCTAAGGTACTTTAGCTGTCCTGCATTATACATTCCCATGGTGAATCTTCATTTCGCACAAAGTCTGTTGAACAAACAATTCTAGAAAGTGTGTCATTAAATGTTATTTCTGGAAGCCACGTGGTGGACACTTCTGAAAATAGTCATTTCTTTCTTTTTCTTCCAGTGTGTTGTCCAGCTTTATTTTGACCTTATGAAGTAGTATTTTAACTGTTCTTGATATTTCATAGCCTTTGTGCCACATGTTGACTCATTGCTACTACTGGTTTAATAAATCCACTAATTTTAATGACTTAGCAATATGTTTGCAGTAGGAGTGCTGGCATTATCCCCTGCTTTACCTCCACCTTATACTCTGTTTCATACATCAGGTACAACACTGAAGATTACGTAAGTAGTTCGTAAAGAAAAGGACAGATGTATTGCTCCTACTGACACGCCCCAGACATAAAATACTAATCCACATATTTCGATTATTTCCCCAGTAATAAGAGCATTTTTTGTCAAGCTGATGACAAATGTATTATGCTTTAAGCCTGGTGGTAAAGCATTTGTTTCTCGCCTTGCCAAGAGCAGTGCAATACTTTTTGCTTGCAAGGTACTTGGCACAAACAAGAGTGCTAGCTTTTGACAGTGTTGCACATGGTGTATGAAACTGAGTGTATATATGTATTGTTTCTGTACACAGCTTGTATCAGTTGGCCCTTTGGAAAGGAAGAAAGCTTTCTAGCAAAGCCAGGCCAGTGCCTTTGGCCAACTTGGGACAAGGTGTGGGTTGATGCAGAGCACTCTTAACAGAAGTCGCGTGTCACTCTGAGCAGTGTTACGTGCCATGCATATGGACCCTGTGGTGCATGACTTCCCCTCCATTTTGGAGCTGGGTGCTTGCAAGAAGAGGAGTAAACAATGTTCATTTAAAAATTTGAACGCTTTCTGTGCTGTGTAGCAATGCAGTTCTTGGGAGATGTCATTGCGAGTGCACAGTGTGTGCTCTGCACTTGTCCGCTCAATATGGCCAGAAGGGGTGAAGGGCCCTACAACCCTTGATTAAATGTAGTGTTATAGTTACAGGGGATAGACTGTTTACTGTGTGAACGTGTGCCCACAGAATGAAAAGTAATCAAATCAAGGTAGTAGTGAATGCAGGCTTCATTCATTGCATCTCGGCTTACGGAACAAGTCCGTCCACAACTTGTACCTGTGTCTTAGTACAGTATGAGTACGTTATCACTTATGCTCCCTTACATTTGAAAATGCATGATGCTATATCACAGTGGGTATGCAGCCCAATGAAACAAAGCTCTTTTGCTGTAAAATTAGAAGGATAGTTCTGATATTTTAGGGTGCAGTTCTGATACTTTAGGGTGCACCTTGTGACATGCCATAACTTGATAATTAAGTATATGGTGAAAAGCAGGATTCAAAAGGTTTTAAAATATATACACCTCGCAATATTCAGGCTTCTGCATTGTTGCCCTTGTTGAGTGCTTGGCAACGTGAAAGGTATTGGCATTGGCAAACAAGTTCTGCGGAAACCCGCAAGGTGGAGTAACATTTATGAAAGGGAAAACTAGCATCCACCCGTTTTGTAGCACAAGGCTACAAGGAAATCCATACGAATTTCTCAGAAATAAAAGATTCCTAGTTGCGGAAAAATTCATCCCGGTCCGGGGTTCGAACACGGGACCAACGCCTGTCCGGGGCGCTCGCTCTGCCAATTGAGCTAACCAGGAGGCTTTCCTTGTAGCCTTGCGCTACAAAACAGGTGGATGCTAGTTTTCCCTTTTGTAGCTGCATTTCGTAGCATTCCTGTATGAATGCAGAAATAACCGTCTTGCAGTGGTGCAACAGGAGGGAGCTGGGCACAATGTTGGAAAATTTGTACGACTGGTATATTGTATATATACATATAAAGATATGTGCACACAAATATGCATAGAGGGGAGCCTTGCCCCCCCCCCCCCCTTTGCCTTATTCCCCTCAAAGACACGGGCAACCAATCTTTAATGCACCTGTTTTTATTTCAGCAGAAAGGTTAATGGTCAGAGTGTGTAATCATGCATTGGCAACGAGGAAAATGCCGTGAAAAATTTTTTATCACAATTTTTTTGCCTATGGTGTCTTATATTCAACACGTTGCAAACTGGCCAACAGCTGTCGGGTATGTTTGTGCCAAGTTCTGCCATGAAGGAGCACATGTGTGCAATGCCAGAGAGACTCCACAGCATGTGTCTTCAAGTAAAGTTCTGGCTATACTGCAGTTTTTCCGTCAACTCCACAAGCACATCACATATCATATCATTTTTGCATTCTCCTTATTTTCATTTGTAGTAAAGATCGATCATTCAACTTCCAAGAGTTGTAACCATGAGTTGTAACTTCATCGAAAAGCTCCCAGTGTATTGTGTCCCAAAAAATTTTATATTCAGCAGTTATTTGGGTTTTCATATGACGAGAAAAAATTATTTAGCAAAATGTTGACTTATCGAAGGTATCAAATCAAGAGAACAGTGAGCAAATACTAAAAACATCATGTTTTTGTTTGCTGAATTAATCAGGAAGTTCTGTAAGAGTGCTGCTTCTTGGGCGAGTTGGAATTGCATACTGCTACCATTGCTGTTTTGAAGATGGAGACAAAGTAAGCTGCACAGACCAATACACAAGTGCTTATCATTATTCTTATTCATGTTTTAATGTGGGGTGTCACAGTTAAAAGTAACCAAGCTTTAAAATGATAGTGTGTTAATGGGCGGAAAAGAACTTGGCAGTGTTTGGGATTGGGCAACCTAGAACTAGTCTGTGGTAATAACGCGATAGCATTCAGGAGCACGTGTCGTAGAAAATGCGAAGTGCATGGCAAAAATGATGATCGCTAGCTGCTACTACTGCTGTTTACCGAAGCAACCAACCATGCAAGCCCTCCACCATGGCACGGGTGCTCTAGTGAAAAAATTCAGCTTGTCAAAGTGAGATTAGTCAGAAAAATCGTAAACTATGGCTTAACTAACACCTACAGACATGATAGCTTGCGCTGCAATTTGAATCTACGAGCGAATCAATGCGAACGGGGCCCAATGTCGCAATATAGCATGTAATCTTAAAGGCAAAGCTTAAGTTTCCTCCAACTTTTCTTAGCTAATTAATTGGCATAACTAATTACGTAACTTTTTAATCGTTCACTTCAGCCAGAAATTGCCAGTATGAAAGTTGTAGAAAACATTTAAAGGTAGCTGAAGGAAGTGTTGCAACTTCGTACCATCGAGTGAGCTTCTTATAAAGGCACTAAAATCTGACAATAAGCTGACTGCAGCATAAGCTTCGCGTGGTGGCAAGAAATGCTGTGATGATTTTTAACTCGGAAGTGTCGGAACGACGTCTGGCTCCCTTTTCTGGACTTATTGCGATAGCCATCGACAAAACGTCGCACCAGAGACCAAGAAGAGCGACATTGGATATGTTTATGGAGCAATCTTGCATTCTTTTGTACTCCTCCTGGAGGCGTCTGGCATGCAGAAGAAAGTGGGGAGACAACAAAAGAACCCAAGAAAGTGGCTCCTTTAGCGCTTGAGACTCGCAGTAAAAGCATGATGTGGGTCTTGGAGCAGAGAACAGGTCGGGTTGCTGTCATCACCACTTCAGTAATACACATGGTCTTGACGTCACTCGATACTTGTACATGTTGTCATTCCTAATTTTCCAGGATTTCTCAAATTATGAAGTGGGCCATATACATTGTGTAATATTAAATTATTGGCAGCATAATTGGCACACATATCAGCCAATACCACAGGTAATGAAATTACCATAAGAGATGGTGTCTACACTCTTTAAAGAACAACCGTGAGATACAAAAGCAACCATGTGATAGTGTGACAGTTTCAGTGCCAGTGAACAAGTGACTGATCAAAAAGCATTCACTTGTCTCTACAGTGCTGTCACAATCTGGTGCTCAAAGCAAGTACTTTGAGGGTTTGTCACTCATTTGGTGTGATGTGGCGCAAAGATATCCGCTACACTTCTGGAATGAAACCTGAACATAAGGCAACAGTGACAAAAAAAAAAAAATGGAGGAATCGGGTTTGAGTGAATGTTTGTCTCTGAACTCTTTAATCGAGAAGGAAAATGCAGTTGGTCGTGTTCTTTTATTTGTTCACAATTGCATTTTACTAGTTACTGCTGCTGACGCATATCGTGATGCCACTGCTTCCTGATCCGGTCCATGTGGAAGTACTGAATGGCAGTATCACAGGTTTTTTTTTTTTGTATTTCGCTGGCTCTCTTTAAGGTCAAGCATAAGAAACTCTGTCAGTGGTACTTAATTGCAATCACTTGGTTATTTTTTAGTGTGGTCTACAGCTTTCTTATTGGCATTCCCTCACTTATGCAAATAGTAAAAAAATTTGGCTATCAGTATGTGCAAAAATGAAAAAAAGAAAAAAAAAAAACTGGACTAAGTCGCTTGATCTTCAACACAACCGAGTTTGCTACAGCCTGCTAGCACACTCTGTCGTACTTAAAACCTTGGTTACTTTTAGCTTGTGCACACACACATGCATGCAAGTAGAAAAATACATGCAGTTAAAAAAGATGATGACTAATGTGCAAAACATTTACCAACATTATGGGGCTTGCCTTGGCACTCCGATGAAGGCACACTCACCTGCTGAATTGTTTGTGTTTTGCATGTACAAAGGGGCCTGCATTCTCAATCAGAAGGCAGATAGTGCATATTTGTGAAGTAGCAAACTCGCACAAAACTTTCTGACGCAGCCATAGTAAACACTGATATTGAACACATTCAGCACCTGTTGGCAAGTGGATGAAGCTCTGACGTGTGGATGCCTCGTTGTGTCATCTGCCAGCAGCTTCATGTTGACATGAGTGCTGATTTGTGCATATCCAACAGTATGCTTGTTCGTTTACGTTAGGTCAGTTTTAAAGGCTTGGATTTTTTATCTCAGCTGTGTAAACAAGCATTTCACATTGCAGTGCTGTATTTGCACTTTGTTGAGGTCATGAGGTGCAAGTGCTAGACTGCTTTCGCACAAACACAACAGTGATAGCTCCTCCTCGGTAGATTTTCCTTCATAGCCACAAAAACTTACTAATTTCTAATGCATTTGTGGGTGTAATGCGGTAAGTGCTAAAATCAAAGGTCTTGTTAGTGAGCTAGTGGTTGGCTGTTTGAGGTCAAAATTATGAACCAATGTCATTCGTGCCACACCTTTTGCACTAGAATAAAAGCTCGTGGACACCAATTTCCTTTACTGCGGTATCCGAGTAGTTGTCTTCTGCAAATGTAGCTTGCGGGATGTGTGTGTACAGATATACACACAGATGCAACTCGTTACAGTAGAACCTACTTGTAAGAATGTTGAAATGTCATAGAAATCACATCGTTATTACTGATAATTGCTCAAACAGGGTTGCATGAAAAAAAGAAAAGCTAAACAAGGAGACCCCAGTGCAGTTGTGTGTGTGTGTGGGGGGGGGGGGGGAGGGGAGGGGGAGAGGAGGAGGAGTGGCTAAAAGCTCCTTCCCACACACTGCATGCTTCCCAGAATGACAACGAGAACAACAGTGATCAAAGATAACACCCTGAACAACCTCTGAGCCGCACTGAAAGGACCCCTCCTAATCCGTCCCTGCACCAGTATAAGATAGCATAGAGGGCTTTCTGGGAAAGCCATTTGAAGTTCCTTTAAGGCCAGCTGTGGAACAACTGTCCTTTGTTACTTTATTTTCAGAGCGGGGCTCCTGTTTGGGAGGGTGACAGATTGGAAGAGGGACAGAGGCCCTGGAGGAGAAGGTGGTTTCTGTTGTTTTTTACAAGCCACAAGTGTACAGTGGCTAGAATATTGTTATAAGTGGGTTCAGCTGTATTTGCCTCCAGACTGAACATAGTCGACGCCTAGCGTCAAGTGGACGAAGCTCCCAGGTGTGGATAGCTCCTTGCGTCATCTGCTAACCACTGCACTTTTACATGTGCGTGTACGTAACACATATCCTCAAATATGTTTGGTCCCGGAGCCGGTGCTGTGTTGAATACTTCCATGTATTCTTATTCAAGCATAAAGTATTAGTTATAGTATTATTTGGCGTTGCGCTGTAGTCTTTGCTCTTAAAAGCACTGAGCACCTGTGCCGTGAGCGTGCTGTCACCGCCGCACCTCCGGCTCGGCACAGTTTATTTTTGCTGCTGTGCATTTCAAGTATCCGGCCAAGTGCACTTAGCGTCCTTCTGAATAAGTGTGAAACGTCAGCATGTAAATGCAGTGCTGCAGTGATATCATCTCGCGATATGTGATTGTGAGCATGACGGAATATTGACAGGTGCGGTTGTTTTGGTTCGTTGAAGGGGAACGCAGTTATCACTTTTGTGTGACACGCACGCTTGTTTTGGTTGTTTGCGTGGAGCACCGTTATCACTTTATGTTACTTGCAGCGCAGGCCGCGTTTATCTCGCATGTCGCTTCGGTAACCATGTTGACGTTTTTGCAGACCCCCCCCCCCCCTTTTTTTTTTGCTTGAAGAACTTTTTTTTATGTGCATAAAAAAGAAGAGCCTTGGCACAATCATATATGTAATTGTGCAAAGAAGGCAATGCATTTGAGTATTAAAACATTTAGTTAACATAGGCACGAGTCACATGTCGTAATAGTCCTCGAGTGGCCTGTACAGTCATGTAGCTTGACTAACGGAGCCAGTTAACTGCCCTGTATTCCATGGAACATGACAGGCAAGGCATTTAAATGCAGACATGTGCTGTGTAAGTGATACAGCGGAGTGCACAAACTGCTACTTCAACTCTGTGCACAGTAACAGTCCTTTTTTGTTGTAGCCAATAGGAAAAAAATGAGCGAGAACACAATACTGAACTCTCTGTCGTGTAACAGCAGTGCCAACATTACAGACAGAAGAGAACTTAAATATGGCGTAAGAAAAACACAGAGAACTGCCGAGGAAGTCAAACTGTTAGGCTGGGGGATGACAGTGCCCCGTTGAATGGCATTTCACGCTTCCTTCACATGCAATAAAAGCTTTTTGCGTGATTACTGCACTGGCATGAGATTGAAGGATGCATGTATAACCCTTTGGCTGCAATTATGCTTTTATTTAGGTATACAACTGCCTCAAACCGCTCACAACAGAGCGCGAGCTCTGTACATTTCAATGCGCACCGGTGAACGCCTATCCACATTGTCGCGGTGGTGGCGCTGCCATCTACCTGTTCATCTCGAGGCCAATAGCAAAGTCGGGGGGGGGGGGGGGGGGGGAGACTTGGAATTACTTCATTATATCGTTGTGTCTTAGCACCCTCTGCTGCATCACAGCTCTGACCGCCGCCGTTGTCAGTTGTTTCGCAACTACTGGGGACTGAGGGCCATAGGTTAATTGTCATATTGATGGAAGGTCATGGCCGTTACTGCACCAGGGTGGCCAATCCGGCACTGGTGAGGGAGTTCCTTATCGGCTATGGTCGCCTGGATACGGCCGCACCCCAAGCCTGCTTCTGCAATTCAATCAGCACGCTGATTTTTTTTTTTTTTTAATCCGGTGGAGACTTGCCCGGAACCGGGACTCGAACGACGGTCCTTTTGCACGCAAGGTGGATGCTCTACCTCTACGCCACCGCTGCACCTGGAGGCTAACTAAGAGGGTTATGCTTAAAGTGAGGACGATGCAGCAAGCTATGCGACAGAAAATGGTAGGTGTAACCTTAAGGTACAAGAAGAGAGTGGAGTGGGTTAGGGAACAAACGCTTGTAGGGTCATATTAGTAGAAATTAAGAAGAAATGGGCGTGGCCGGGCCATGTAGTGGGAAGACAAGACAACCGTTGGTCATTAAGGGTAACAGGGTGGATTCCTAGAGAAGGCAAGTGTGGTGGGGGGTGGCAGAAAGTTAGGTAGGCAGATGTGATCAGGAGGTATGCGGGGATAAATTGGGCCTAGGTAGCAAAGGACAGGGATAATTGGAGATCTATGGGAGAGGTCTTTGCCCTGTAGTGGGCATAGACAGGCTGATGATGATGATCGTTATGTCCTTTATTTCCTTGTGCCGATTGTTGCCCTTAACAGGGATATCGCCCATTTGTGTACGAAAGTTATTGCACGCAAGGAAGGAAACTGCATTGCAGCCCATGGTAACGCCATAGAGTCACTCATGCAGCTATAAAAACACAGAATGTTTATAGCTTAAGCACAGAAGGCGGCTCGCCACCAGTGGTGCAACAGCATTTATGGTGGCTGCATTCTGCGATAGTCTTCTGCTTCTATTTAACACATGGCTCGTCCACATTGTCATTTAGGAAATCTAAGGGAGGCCAATATGCTAAATGCAAAGGCATACCGGATAACACAAGTGTTGCTTAACTTGCAAACGTGTTTTAGCATGACACTTCACCCAATAGCATGCCCACAATGCCTGCATAGCTGTTTTTCACCATCTAGTGGTGGCAGCTATGGACATTAAACAGAGCAACTAAGCTTGTAATCTATGCCTCTGAGATTCTAGCAGCAACCTGTTAGGCTGACAGCATCGATAATTTGAGTGTGGCTCTCGGAAACTGTCGAATTCTCATGAATACATGACTGTGAAGCTTCACAGTACAAAGCTTCGGCAAATACAACCCTCATTTGGAAACTTCGGGGATACAGCATGCATGATGACCTCTTGAAATATAAGTCTATGGCAAACGCATTGGCAGTCGGCCATGCTTTCCTACTGCATTGGATGCTTGAGGTGTTTTCGGTGAGGCATGTGTTTTACATTGACAAAGCTAGCACTAACACTTAGCATTGTACTTGGCCGCCTTGGTGTTAAACTCTGAGTGAGTGATGCATCTTGAAGCAGCGCACAGCAAAGCATGAGTGAAAGTAGCAATGCTTTGGCAGCACTGAAATGTCTCGCAGTGCTGGTGACTTAAAAAGCACTGCCAGTGGTGGTGTAGGTATTGCATTTCAATGCTGCATGAGAGGCTGATGCATCACCGGCAAGCACGGCCAACACAGACTGCATGCTACTGCAGTAGAGGCTTGCAGTATAAAAGGCGCTGATGAATGAATTGTGCATTCTTGTTGCATAAATTGTTGCACCTTGTCGTCAACATAAATGCAACAGTAGTGACAAGGAAGGGCAATAGTGCATAAGTACAAACCCTCAGAATTCACACATGCGAGAACTACGTACATCATCACAGAGGCAATGCATAAATTAGCAATGCCCAATCATCTTCACTTAGGGTCCAGTAGTAGTGGATTAGCAATGATGCCACTTAGAATGGGTGAACAAGCTTGGCTGTGGATTGGTAGTCGGCCATTTGAGAGAGCATCATGGCTCACAAGTCAACAAGATTGATGCAAACTGCTTTCTTCATGCACTCGTAAAAGCCTAGTGAGATGGCTTGTGACTGCATTGTGAAAATTCGATAGCTGGTGGAGAATTGCATCTTTGAAATGTGTCCGGAACAGCGTTTGTAGTGTGCATGATGAAGAAAAGATGTACAACATTTACCGACAAGGGAAGCTTACACTGAAACATGCATCACAGCACCGACACAAAAAGCTGCCAAGAGAATTGGGAGCATACACTGTACAAATTGAGGAGCTGCAAATTGTATGCCAAAATACCAGTCCATAAAAGTTGCGGGAAAAGCAGGGCAAGTGCAATGTATGTGGGAGGTATCATGAGGAATTGCATTCATAGTAGAAATGTAAGTTTTGCACAGTATGCCACAATTGCAGCAAACAATGGCACCTGCGCCAAACATGCCAGTTGAGGGCCGTCAATGGAGGTCGTACCAGGACGGCACAAGGACAGTGGAAACTGAATAGGACACATGCGTGGACCCTGTTTAACATAGCTCTTCGTAAAGAAACCAACATCTACAAGGTTAGGCTAACTTGCAGTGACATCGGCTGGAGTAACATCGCTCTTGATACTGATAGAATGGGACCTCCCTTCCATGGCAGTGTTCTGCAAGTATGAGATGAAGTGAGTGCTGATGCAGGAAACACGCTGAAAGCTGTCTTACATTTTTCCTGAACGGCTGGTACCTGGACAACTGAGCATGATGGGCATGTGTCATAAAAAAGATATTCCATGTGAGGTCATGGTGATTGACAGCTCTGGACCATTCTTATGTGGCACAAAGCTTTCAATAACGATGTGTCGGTGCTAACAAGCATGGTTGCAAGCAAGTATGCAGCATGCCAAGAATAGTGCCAATATGGAAACTGGGGCTACTGCCTGGCAGATATGTAGACATGCTTGCTCGAGGACTCTGTACACAAGACCACTACTGGCATTTTAGCTGAATGAAAACGTGCTTCTGAGGTGAAAGCCCATATTCCTTGCTGAACAAAAGGTTAATTGAACGACACCAGTCATACCCATCATGAAGAATGATGGGTCGCTCTGAATTTGTGGGATTTTCGTATGAATGTCAATGTAGCCAGTGTTGGAGGTTATGTAACTTTTGTAAAGCTGAGCAGTAATGTTTTTCATGATGCTGGACCTTTGCCAAGCCTACAGCGAGCTACTGTTAATGAGGACAAGCAGAATATTGTCCTCAATGCAACTTTCGTGAAGGCCTCTTCTGGTCTAAGTAACTCTGTGAATGTAACTTCTACGTGATGATGTTGCAAAAAGAGTGACTTCTCAGGGCTGTGGGAGGTCCTGCAGAGGCTTTGAGAGTATGGCATCCAACTGCACGGGGGGAAAAAAGACAAAGCTCACCAAAGCAGCGCCCCATTTTTCTGTCATCATGCTGTTACTAACGGTCTGTTGCCAAAAGGGGACATTGGTGAAAGCATTTATAGGTCTTGTGAATTGTTGCTGAACCTCACCATGTGTTGGCTCTGTGAGAGGGCCACCCAGTCGAAGCTGCCATGTGACAGTGGAGGCAGGAACACAGAGCTGTGATAGCTGCACATCACCAGCTAGCAGTCTCAATTGGACAGTTTTGTTTCACTGCATAAACAGTGCAAACTATTCCTGTCCATTCCTCTACTCCATCATATTCCTGTCCAGCATATGTTCACAAGGGGAGAGTGTAATTGCTCACAGTTAAAAATAAAAGGTACTAACGCCTGTGTTCAGCACTGCACGGTTTTAAAGGGACGTGTATCGCTCGGAAAGATTTTTTAGTTTGTGCTAAAAGTGGGAAGATCGTGCGTCGCATTTATGGGAACGAGCACGCTTTTACCACACAAAAAATGAATTATGTTTTAATTTCGCTCTGAAAGTGGTGCTACAACGCCTCTAGCGTCACCCAACAGCGTGCTTGTCAATTTTCTAGTGTAACTCAACCAGCCACGCGGGCATATTTTGCTGAAAAACAATTATGCATGTCTAACAACTATACTTGTGGAATCGGCAATGGCTAAAGTAAAGACGCAGTACACCATTGTTATGAGGGACCTCAATGTTAAGGTTGGCAAGAAGCAGGCTGGAGACAAGGCAGTCGGGAACTATATGGCGTGGGTTGTAGGAATGACGGGGGGGGGACTTATCAGTAGAGTTCGCAGAGTGGAATAGTCTGCAAATCATGAATACCTTCTTTCCTAAACGGGAGAATCGGAAGTGGACGTGGAGAAGCCTGAACGGCAAGCATAAAAATGATAGACTTCATACTATGCGATGACCTGGCGTCGTGCAGGATGTGGAAATGCTGGACAGGGTTAGGTGCGGTGACCACGGGATGGTGAGATCTCGAAATGGGCTAGACTTGAGGAAGGACCGCAATAAGCTAGTGCGAAAGAAACCGATCAATGAACAAACAGTAAGACGAAAAGTCGAAGAATTCAGGATAGCGCTGCACAACAGATATTCAGCTGCTAACCGAGGGAGCAGACATTTGCGTTCAGGAAGTCGGCGATAATCTCACACGTATTATAACAGGGTGTGCATTAGAAGTAGGAGGTAAGATCGGTAGACAAATTACTAGCAGACTTTCCCATGAGATGAAAGACTTGATTAGAAAACGGCAAGACATGATAGTATCTGATGCAACTGACCGAATCGAACTAGCGGAGCTTTCGAAGTTGATAAGTATAAGACCGCCAATATATGAAAGCATAATGTGAAGAGGATTGAGCATGGTCTAAAGAATGAAGGGAGCCTGAAAGCGGTGGAGACGTCTATGCATAGGCAAAGATCAGACATATGCACTTAGAGACAAGAAAGGCAATGTCATCACGAATAGGGATGAGATAGTTACAGTAGCCGAGGAGTTCTACAGAGATCTATACAGTAGCCGCGATAACCAGGATAATATTGAACGGGGAAGTACGTAATTCAGAAGAGGTTGGCATTCCACCAGTAATGACAGAGGAAGTAATGAAAGCTTTGAAAGAAATGCAAGCGGAAGAGGCACCTTGTGAGGATCAGATGACAGCAGATCTCTCGCAGGACGATGGGAAGATTATACTAGAAAAGCTGGCAAGCCTGTATATGCAATGCCTAATGACTTCGAGCATATGGAATATTGGAAGAATGCGAACATCACCCTAATCCATAAGAAAGGCGACACGAAAGACTTAAAAAACTACAGGCCGATTAGCTTACTGTCAGTCGTTTACAAGGTGTTTACCAAGGTAATCACTAACAGAATTTGTGCCACCTTAGATTTCAGTCAACCTAAGGAACAAGCAGGGTTTCGTGAAGGCTACTCAACAGTAGACCATATTCACACTATCAATCAGGTGATAGAGAAATGCGCGGAGTATAATCAACCCCTATATATAGCCTTCATAGATTGCGAGAAAGCATTTGACTCTGTCGATACCTCAGCAGTCATTGCGGAATCGGGCCGTACACGAGCCCTACGTAAGGCTACTGGAGGACATCTACAGCGGCTCCACAGCCACCACAGTCCTCCGTAACGAGAGCAATAAAATACCTATAAGTAAGGGCGTAAGACAAGGGGACACTCGGCTGTTATTCACAGCATGTTTACAAGACATATTTAGAACATTGGATTGGGAACAGGTGGGTGTAGGGGGTTAATGGTGAATACCTCAGTAACCTCAGATTTTCTGATGACATTGCCTTGCTAAGTTACTCGAGAGACGAATCACAAAGCATGATTACTGACCTAAACAGGCAAAATAGAACGGTGGGCCTGAAAATTGAATATGCAGGAAATTAATGTTCAGTGCCCTTGGGCGAGTACAACGGTTTGAGATAGGTGGCGAAGCATTGTAAGCGGTAAGCGAATATGTCTACTTAGGCCACCTAGTGACCTCTGATCCGAACCGTGAAGCTGTGATAAGAATAGGGTGGAGGGCATTCGGCAAGCATTCTCGTGTAATGAATACCGTTGCCTCTGAAGAGGACAGTATAACAGCATTGTCGCGGGCGGGAGATGGCGCTACGTGTACCGCATCACGTGAGAAGCGGGACGATCACGCGGGAAGATGTTCTCTGGTGGGAGACTGCAGTGTGCGCGATTGTCTGTTGAGCTAACATGTAGCCGCGCGAGCCCGCGTGCTTCCTTAAGTCATTAAACAGTTGTCGTTATCCGTCTGCTCGTTCGTGTGCTCAGTTCTCGACCACGACATGGTGTCAGCGGTGGGATGCGTGGAAGTCACGACAACGCAGTGAAGAGGGCACCGGACGAGTAGGCCTAACAAACGCCGGCTTCGCAACAAGGAACTTTGCAGCACCCATGGCAACTCCTACAGTGCCCACAGCTCAGCCTGCAACGCCGCTCAACCCTTTTGTCGTCGAACTCAGGTTTGAAGAAACAAGACGACGAAACCCAGGTGAACACACTCATTTACGCTATGGGCCGTGAAGTGGAAGATGTCCTGGCGTCGCTCAAACTTTCCGACGCTGAGAAACTCAACTACGACGCGGTAACACGAGCGTTCGCAAAACATTTCGTGCCGCGGACGAACGTGATATATGAGCGGGCGAAGTTCAACAGCCGGAAGCAAGAAGCGCATGAGTCAGTCGACGCGTTCGTAACCGAACTCTACAGACTAGCCGAAACCTGCGAGTACGGAGATCTCAAAGAGTTGATCCGCGATAGGCTCGTGGTCGGCCTCGCAGACACGCAACTAAGCGAGAAGCTGCAACTTAACGCTGAGCTTACTCTCGAAGCCGCCGTCACCGCTGCACGCAACTCGGAAACGATCAAGCAGCAGCAAAAAGATCTACGGCCGCAGCAACAAACGCTTGCGGCTATAGACGCCATGCGTGGATGTTCGAAGAGCAAAAGAAAGCCAAATCAGCGCTCTCAAGAAACACAGCGCAACCAAACTGCGCCGACGTGCAAGTGGTGTGGCTCAACAACGCACCCACCATCACGCCCTATGTGCCCGGCGAACGGGAAAATATGCAGTGCCTGCGGCAAAAAGGGACACTTTGCCGCCGTGTGCTTATCTGCCTCACAGAGGAAGAAAAAGAACACCCACAAAGCTGTTTTGGAAGAGGTCTACTTGGGTCAATTGACAGACCAACGGGACTCTGGGCCGTGGAGGATTGACGTTACAGTAAATGGCTTGCCAATGAAGTTCAAAGTAGACACCGGTGCAGATGTTACCGCTATACCTACAAGCCTCTACAACGAACAAGTCATGGGCAACCTGAAGCAGGTCAAGAAACAACTGCTGGGACCCGGCCGGACCAAAATTGCAATAGGTCTGTTTAGCGCAACCTTGTGCTGGAATGGTCGAGTGTGTCAAGAAGTCTACGTGATCGACAAGTTACACGATTCACTTCTCGGACGTCCGGCAATCAAATCACTGGATATCCTTCCAAGCCTCCTCGAAGTCACAGCGTCAACAAGCAAGGTCAGTGACCCTGCCAACATTCTCTGCCACTACCCCAACTTGACTACAGGCCTGGGCCTTCTCAAGACAGAATACAGGATAATATTACTCCCCGATGCCAAGCCGAGTGCTATTACATACCCGCGGCGAGTACCCCTGCCCATGCTGCCCAGTGTCAAACGTGAGTTGGAGACAATGGAGAACCTTGGCGTCATCAGAAAGGTCGACGAGGCCACAGAGTGGTGCGCACCTATGGTAGTCGCGAAAAAGAGAGGAGGCGAGCTTCGAATCTGCGTCGACTTCGGAGGGTTAAACAAGAACATTCTTCGGGAACGAGTCGTAATGCCCACCGTCGACGAATGTTTGGCCAGACTTGCCGGAGCTACATGGTTCAGCAAGCTTGATGCAAGGGCTGGTTATTGGCAAGCTCCGCTAGCACCCGAGTCCCAGAAGTACACTACATTTCTGACCCCATTCGGCCGGTTCCAGTTTCTCCGATTGCCCTTTGGAATTTCGACAGCACCTGAGTTTTTCCAGAGAGAAATGCTAAGAGTTCTAGAAGGCATTGAAGGCCAAGCGTGTCTACAAGACGACATTATAGTGTTTGGCCCTTCAAGGGAAGAACATGACGCACGACTGCACAAAGTACTGCAGCGCCTGCAAGAAGCTGGCATCACCTTGAACGCAGAAAAATGTGTACTACACCAACAGTCAGTGAGATTCCTGGGACACATTGTGTCGGCGAACGGTATCAGTGCCGACCCTGAAAAGGTCAACGCACTGTGTCACCTAGCAGAGCCTACAGATGTAACAGAAGTGAGGTCCTTCTTGGGAATGGCCAACCACTTGGCCAAGTTTCTCCCGGGGCTTTCGCAGCTCACAGAACCATTACGTGTGACTTGCTTCACAGCGACGCCGAATGGTGCCGGGACAAGCCACAGCAAGGAAGCTTCAACGCCGTCAAGAAAGCATTGACAACGACTCCAGTGCTTACTCACTACGACCCTTATGGTCATCACACTGTGTCAGCGGATGCATCGTCATACGGTCTTGGAGCAGTCCTCCTTCAAGAGACAGCGGGTCGGAGACTTCCGGTTGCCTATGCCTCAAGATCTCTCTCCGACACGGAGACGCGATATGCGCAAATAGAGAAAGAAGCACTGGCAGTAACATGGGCCTGCGAGCATTTCCGTTCCTACCTGCTTGGTCTGCAGTTTCACGTGGAAACTGATCACAAGCCACTAGTGCCTTTGCTGTCATCCAGCCGCCTGGATGAACTTAGTCCCCGTCTGCAACGGTTCCGTATGAGACTCCTCGAGTTCGATTACACCATTGCCCACATTCCAGGCAAGGAAATGCATACAGCCGATGTGCTCTCTAGGAAACCGCAGAAGGAAACTGACAACAGCAGCCCAAGGAGCCTCAGCAAGGCCATCGCAGAACATGAAATTCTGGCAATGGAACTTCTGCCTGCTTCCCACGATATGCTTGAAAATATAAAGGCAGCACAAGAGAACGACCCTGTTCTAGCAAGAGTTAGGGACTACTGCACGACGTCGTGGCCTAAAGTGGCGTCACTACCTCCGGACGTGCAGAGGTATTCAGAATTTGCCCATGAACTGACACAAGTGGATGGAATTTTACTCAAAGGCAGCCGCATTGTAATTCCACCAAGCATGCAAAGTGAGGTGCTAGAACACTTGCATGGCGGTCATCAGGGCATTGGGAGATGTAGGGCTCGAGTCACTCAATCAGTGTGGTGGCCAGGCATTAACCAGCACGTCCAAAGTTATGTGTCAAGATGCTCTGTCTGTCAACAACACCGTAAACCACACGCTGAGCCTATGATACTCTCCCCACTTCCCAAACACCCATGGGAAGCGATAGGAATCGATCTCTTCAGCGTGGATGGAGTTAACTACCTCGTAGTTGTGGACTACTACTCACGTTTCTTTGAACTGAAGAAGCTGAAGCGTACCACCACAGTGAACATAACACAAGCACTGAGTCAGATCTTCGCGCGCTTTGGGGCACCGGCTATCATACGATCAGACAAATGCCCTCAGTTTGCTTCGGCACAGTTCAAAGCGTTTGTCAAGCAATGGGGATCAAGTCACGTAACCAACAGCCCCTACTTCCCTCAGAGCAACGGCGCAGCAGAAAGAACAGTTCAGACTGCTAAACAGCTGATCAAGAAATCGCCAGACATCCACAAGGCTCTGCTCGCGCATAGAGACACGCCAGGGAAAGAAGGATTCACACCAGCGGAACTCCTCATGGGAAGGCGCCTAAGAACTGACGTGCCCGTAGCACCACACGTGCTGAGGCCACGGTGGAGCACCGTAGAATTTACGAAACGAAACGAAGCCTACAAGGTCAAGCAGGGCCAACAGTATAACCGGAGACATAGGACCTTGGCAAGAGATCCCATTCAACCGCAGACAGCCGTCCGCATTCTGTCTGGTGCTCCAATAACAGGGACCGTCATTGGGCCAGCTCACACGCCTCGTTCGTATGTAGTGAGCACACCTGGAGGTCTCACAAGACGCACCAGTAAACATCTCCAGCCGCTACAACCTGCGGCGACAACAAGAAGTGGACGTATCGTGAGAGCTCCGAGTCGGCTTGACCTGTGACGAGCAGGAGGGCCACTTCAAAGAAGAGGAGGTGTCGCGGGCGGGAGATGGCGCTACGTGTACCGCATCACGTGACAAGCGGGACGATCACGCGGGAAGATGTTCTCTGGCGGGAGACTGCAGTGTGCGCGATTGTCTGTTGAGCTAACATGTAGCCGCGCGAGCCCGCGTGCTTCCTTAAGTCATTAAACAGTTGTCGTTATCCGTCTGCTCGTTCGTGTGCTCAGTTCTCGACCACGACAAGCATGCATCTTACCAGTATACTCACCTACAGGGCAGGAGCTTGAAGACGCAGCGAGTAATGGAACGGAAAATGGTAGGTGTAACATTAAAGGACCAGAAGAACGTGGAGTGGGTTATGGAAAAAATGCGGTGTTAAGGACATATTAATAGAAATTAAGAAGAAATGGGCGTGGGTGGGCCATGTAATGAGAGAACAATTACTATTGGTCATTAAGGGTGACAGGGTGGATATTCCTAGAGAAGGCAAGCGTGGCAGGGGGCGGTAGAAAGTTAGGTGGGCAGATCAGATCAGAAAGTTTGCGGAGATAAATTGGGCACGGTTAGTACAGGAGCACAGGACCGGGATAATTGTAGATCTGCGGGAGAGGCCTTTGCCCTGCAGTGGGCGTAGACAGGCTGATACTTCACGCTTGAGACACCTTTTTATAGTGTGCAAGAGCAATTCGCTCTCCTTTCGCTGCTTTCTAGGTGGCGCAGGTTGCGCTGCTTTGGAATTCGTCTTCCTGTACTGGCACGTATAGCGTTTCAGTAGTTCCATGCATTACTGTGGAAGCTACAGGCCCCTTCGGCCAATCAGGAGAGCAAACACGTGTAACGTATCCTTCCGCGCCATGGCATCTGCCAATGGTGGACGCTGCAGTGGCAGGAGCAGCCTTGGAAAGAGGTGGAGGAGGACAGAGTGAGGCTCCTTTTGGCAGTAGCGGCTAGCAGGTGCTAGAGTTACTGTTTATGCTCCCTACGGGAACAGAGTTGTGCATAGGTCCGCCATCATGCCCATCCCTTCGCGTTAAGCAGGAAAGCCGCTCCTCTCGAATGTAGGCGACGGCGCGGCTCAGCAGAGGCGTGTGCTTTCTCGCTCGTTCATCCGCGTCGCTGGCCAAAAGACTTTCGCATCCAAAAATGAAAAAGAGAGGTGGTTGGAAAAAGCAGCCAATTTACCAATTTAGACATAAGTGGTTATAAACTGTTCGATGGCCCTCATTATCGGCAGAAGCGTTTTCATTTTTTTTTTGTAAATATCAAATGAAAACACTATTCTGGACAAAATGTATAAGCTGAACAAATCTCTCATTTCACGTCGTACTTGACGCAAGTCTTTAAAATACAAAATGGTACATTGAAAAACGATGAGCGCAGATAACACAAGTAAAAAAGATTACCTTCACGGCGAATCTTCGCAGATATATATAGGTATATCCGGCGTAATGGAAACTGGATACGGCTTACAAAATTTTATGCTGCATAGCAGTCTGTGCTAGATCTATGGGGATGGTGCACAAGGCCAGGCGGCTCCACCGTCGCCCCCTGCGTTCAGCGCCAATGCAGGCGCTCCCGCGTGTCGTTGGGGTGATAAGGCTCCCCCCGGACCGCGTGCGCACCTGCTTGTGCGGGGGGTGGGCGTCGTCTGCATGCGTTCCGCCGCAGCTTCTTACTGGTTTTAAGACCGTAGAAGGTTTGAAAAAATTCTTTTGTAGGGCTAATATTGCTGAAGCAAAACATTTATACGAGGCAGGCCATGTGCATCAAGTTAAAGAAATTCTGCGGACGGAAGCATATGGTGATCGGCCGATGTGTCTCCCAAACGCGGGAGACAAAATACTCAAAAAAATACTCCAAAAGTTCTAAGATTGCCAGGCTGGAAAGCAAAAGTGATTTTTATTTGATCCTTGTTAATTTGTAATTATTTGTTATCGGTATGTATACACTATTATGAATATATTAGTCCCATAAAAGGCTCCACAATAAAACAGTGAAAGACTGTAGCTGTATCCATCACGTGTGAGCATAGTGCTTGTGTGCGCGTGTTGGAAAGAGCAGCTGTAAAGCCACGGACTGCAATACCTGATCTGTTTACTTCCGTTAATCGTGCTTATGCTAAGTGAGAAAACGCGGGGCCGGTGCCAGGAACCGCCGACAACGTACGTCCATTTATTTATTTCTAAATAATGAAGGCTGAACTAAGCAATGCGGTTCTAACTCGTTTTGAAAGATTCTGTTAGAAACCGAAAAGAAAGAAAGGAGTAGGACGCCTTTGAGTGGCTTTTGTAATCCGGTGCCTCAACTCCTTCGTGCGGCGTCTAGGCCGGCAGGCGCATGCAAGAGGCACACAGTCCGTTTTTAACGAGTTTTTCTTCCTTCCTACCTTTTTTTTTCAAGAGGCACTTCAGTAGACGGCGATCCTTCTTCTGGTCGGAGTACAAACAAAAGGAAAGACCAAACCATTCAAATGCGTGACGGGGCTCTAGGACAAAAAAGAGAAAAAAAAAAGAGGAAGAGGGCAGCGCGGCAGCAGCGCGGGCCGCGAACAAAATGTACGGAGCGCCTCAGTCCACGCGGCTATGCGTGTCGCAGCCTGGTAGCGCACACAAGCGGCTCGTTAAAAACAGCGCGAACCATCGCAAATTGACCACACATGTCGTCTGCTAGTAGAAGAGCGTTGCTCGAAAGCGCGCACCAACTCCCTCCCTTTGACAACCCACCTTTCACGTACTCCACGCAGAATGCCGGGGGACATAAATTCCCGTTGCATTGCAAACTAGCACCACATGTCGTCTGCTGAGTAGAGAGTCGACGAAACGCACGTGCAAGCGACCGCGCTTCTCCTTCAGCATTGAGCTTATTGGAAGCTATAAATATGTGTCCCTGGTTATCTGATATAAGTATTGTTATGGCCGAGGACAAACAAATCTTGTTGCTGAACATCGAGCCGTAGTACGACGACCTTTGGAAGAAACTAAAAACCGCAGGAAAACGCGAATAACTCGGTTCTAAAGCTACCGCCAGCCCTGCGACCGGAGCTTCTATCACCCCAACGACGGGCGTGCCGCCGCGATGGCGCTGCCGTCGGCGGAGAGTTACAAGTGCACCATCCCCATAATGCATATTCAAACGCGCACGTTTTTGTTCTTTGCGGTGCGATTTTTCTCACCAACTAGCCAGCTGTTACCAAGCGGGCGTGAAGTCCTACTTATCCTGAACGTTTACGATTTGACTATCACAAAAATATTACTAATGAGTGATAATTGCTGCTTATAAACATATCTTATGCGAGGCGTATGTAGGGATGTGCATTCTAAAACGTACAGCTAAGCTGAAATAAATGGTCGCATCGAGCTGCCGACATAACCCGCTGTGCCGATTTCGACGACCGACCACGACCATTTAATCATTTTGCTTCGAGTGTCACTTCCTTTTTTTTTCTTTTTTTTGGCACATGTTTGAGAAGACAGTTTCCAGCAAAATTAAACCACACATCACGCTGCCACAGCCAACATGATTAGATCACAGCTGAGCCAAATGAGCTATGCCTTAAAGGGACCGACAACCAATTTTTGTGGTACCTGCTTTTATCAGTGCAACTGAAAACTTATCCGGTCAGAGTGCCTAATCACCCAGTAGTAACGCCGAAAACGCCGCGAAACATATAAAATCCGAATTTTTCATCTGCGGCGACTATGGAGTCTTTACAGGCCACAGAGTTGCAAACAGTGAGAGGTGAGGCCGATAGCGATTATAAGGCGGCTGTGGGAAAAGGAAACTAGTGAAGCTCTAAATATAAAGAAATCAATGTTGCTATGACTTGTGATCTCACTCGCGTATTCGCGCTGCACACTCCGGTACCGGTTTCGCAGACACGAGAGAAAAACGGCGCGCACATGCGTCGCAGCCTTCAGCGACCGTTCCACGGTTGCGCCGCGAAGGCAGCGCCGCTCCTCATGCAGTGTCAACTTACTTGTTTCGTACCTCGTGGGCAGCACAGAAGAAGAGAGCGGGAATGCTTAATAATATGCGTGCTCTAACTTTGAGCACTAATTATGGTGCGTATAAAAGCATCTGACTGCGCACATCAAACCGAAGACTCCATATAGCAGTACGAAGTATCTACGGCTACGCTGCGCGACATACCCGTTTTTTGTGATTTTCAAACGTAAAAATACACATTCTACTCAAATCCCATTAAGTATGATTGAATCTGTCACCATAATTCATGGTTTTTTCATTTCCGCCAGAATCTAATCGCAGGTTCTGGTCAGTTGTCGGTCCCTTTAACGTCGAATCATGACCTCCGCGATCGCAGCTGCCGTCGCCGATTGCCGAGGCCACGGTCGAACATCGGACAGCGGTGGCGCGGCGGAAGGTAGCGGCCATGGCGGCACGCGCTGCCGTGAAGTTCCTTGTATTTTGCCTACATTCATAGCCATATTTCGTACTGTGTATCAACTTGGGCCAACACATATTTCACACACATTGAGCGTTTGTAGCGACTTCAGAATCAAGCATTCAGACTAATGACTTTCAGTCCATTTCATTTGTGCTGTAGCTATGTTATCTGAGCTTAACATACTCTGATTAAGACAGTTATTTTGTCATAGAGTGTCCATAGTCGCCTATAGGCTCATCACGAAAGACATCTCCATTGCATGTATCGATCACCATCACTTAACTAATACCAACATTAGTGAGTTTTAGTATATCAGAAAGCAGCAAACGCAAAGATTTAGCGTAAGGTTAACGTTACCGTGGAACACACCGCGCATGCGCAGAACGTTAACGCATACGATACCCTTACGTGCCTACGCTATTTTTGGAAGATATCGTTCAACGCTAACGCTTGCAAAGGGACCCGTACGGCTGGCAAGATGGCGGCGTCAGTCGAAGTGAGACCGCTCGCTTCAGATCTGTCGGGACATAGGCCTGCATTGTTAAGCTCATTCATTACCCGCTCATGTTCTTATTTGCCTTAGGTTTGGCTAAATAAGCTTCGCCAGCCGTGTATCGCCGTTTTCAAGATACGCTCTCAGTAAGCGGCACACAAGGCTTAAAATGTGAGTGCACTCGCTTTCACGGCCTTCGAGACTGCGCGTGCCGGCGCTCGAAATCTCACAGGCCATGTCGCTTT
This sequence comes from Hyalomma asiaticum, assembly GCA_013339685.2. Lineage (NCBI taxonomy): Eukaryota > Metazoa > Arthropoda > Arachnida > Ixodida > Ixodidae > Hyalomma > Hyalomma asiaticum. Next base: position 137,123,611 of record CM023481.1, on the reverse strand, counting down.
GCTCACGTTTACGGTAGTCTCGTCGAAGATGGCGGCACTGCCACCGGGGCTTTTTTTTTCTTTTTTTACATCGGCTGTTTCAAGCTACAACCAATTAAATAAAGCCGAGACGAGTAGTGGGGCGCATTACTGTATGTATAATGCTTGAAATGACAGTATTGTTTGCCGAAGCATTCCTTCAGTCACAAAGGCGACTTGGATAAGCGAGCCTTCAGTCACAAAGGCGACTTGGATAAGCGAGCCGCGGCGTCCGACGCCGCAGATAACAAGGAGATAACGCAAGCTGCTTGCGCGGCCGAATCGGCCGGAGCGGCGGTGACCACGGGCGAGTGGCGAGTGACGAAAGCCGTGGGGGCGGCGACATCGACGTCACAGACGCTTTTTTCGCGCCCAGTGTCGGTTTCAAGGAGCCTGCCATGGGGAAATAATTGTTCGCGTAGCTCCGACATGCACTCCGCTACTCAAAATTTGATCGTTGGGATAGGTAGCGTCGAGGACGGGCTCCAAAGTACTCATTTGCTGTAGTCACCAATTACTGATAATTAAAAGATTAATTAGCGTAATTTCGCTAATTATGCATACAAGTGCGGAAATTGTTCTGTATCTAGAGGCCGCCAATCCGTATACTCGTATGGTACTCAAGACACTCCAGCGATTTATGTTTTTCTAATTTTAAAAATGGGTTGAAACTAAAAAAGACACCCTGTATTTTCAACCATATCGTGGGAAGCAGGCAGAAGTTCCATTGCGAGAATTTCATGTTCTGCGATGGCCTTGCTGAGGCTCCTTGGGCTGCTGTTGTCCGTTTCTTTCTGCGGTTTCCTTGAGGGCACATCGGCTGTATGCATTTCCTTGCCTGGAATGTGGGCAATGGTGTAATTGAACTCGAGGAGTCTCATATAGAACCGTTGCAGACGGGGACTAAGTTCATACAGGCGGCTTGATGACAGCAATGTCACTAGTGGCTTGTGATCAGTTTCCACGTGAAACTGCAGAACAAGCAGGTAGGAGCGGAAATGCTCGCAGGCCCATGTTACTGCCAGTGCTTCTTTCTCTATTTGCGCATATCGCGTCTCCGTGTCAGAGAGAGATCTTGAGGCATAGGCAACTGGAAGTCTCCGACCCGCTGTCTTTTGAAGGAGGACTGCTTCAAGACCGTATGACGATGCATCCGCTGACACAGTGTGATGACCACAAGGGTCGTAGTGAGTAAGCACTGGGGTCGTTGTCAATGCTTTCTTGACGGCGTTCAAGCTTTCTTGCTGTGGCTTGTCCCAGCACCATCCAGCGTCGCTGTGAAGCAAGTCACGTAACGGTTTTGTGAGCTGCGAAAGCCCCAGGAGAAACTTGGCCAAGTGGTTGGCCATTCCCAAGAAGGACCTCACTTCTGTTACATCTGTAGGCTCTGCTAGGTGACACAGTGCGTTGACCTTTTCAGGGTCGGCACTGATACCATTCACCGACACAATGTGTCCCAGGAATCTCACTGACTGCTGGTGTAGTACACATTTTTCTGCGTTCAAGGTGATGCCAGCTTCTTGCAGGCGCTGCAGTATTTTGTGCAGTCGTGCGTCATGTTCTTCCCTTGAAGGGCCAAACACTATAATGTCGTCTTGTAGACACGCTTGGCGTTCAACGCCTTCTAGAACTCTTAGCATTTCTCTCTGGAAAAACTCAGGTGCTGTCGAAATTCTAAAGGGCAATCGGAGGAACTGAAATCGGCCGAATGGGATCAGAAAAGTGGTGTGCTTCTGAGACTCGGGTGCTAGCGGAGCTTGCCAATAACCAGCCCTTGCATCAAGCTTGCTGAACCATGTAGCTCGGGCAAGTCTGGCCAAACATTCGTCGACGGTGGGCATTACGACTTGTTCCCGCACAATGTTCTTGTTTAACCCTCCGAAGTCGACGCAGATTTGAAGCTCGCCTCCTCTCTTTTTCACGACTACCATAGGTGCGCACCACTCTGTGGCCTCGTCGACCTTTCTGATGACGCCAAGGTTCTCCATTGTCTCCAACTCACGTTTGACACTGGGCAGCATGGGCAGGGGTACTCGCCGCGGGTATGTAATAGCACTCGGCTTGACATCGGGGAGTAATATTATCCTGTATTCTGTCTTGAAAAGGCCCAGGCCTGTAGTCAAGTTGGGGTAGTGGCAGAGAATGTTGGCGGGTCACTGACCTTGCTTGTTGACGCTGTGACTTCGAGGAGGCTTGGAAGGATATCCAGTGATTTGATTGCCGGACGTCCGAGAAGTGCATCGTGTAACTTGTCGATCACGTAAACTTCTTGACACACTCGGCCATTCCAGCACAAGGTTGCGCTAAACAGACCTATTGTTGCGATTTTGGTCCGGCCGGGTCCCAGCAGTTATTTCTTGGCCTGCTTCAGGTTGCCCATGACTTGTTCGTTGTAGAGGCTTGTAGGTATAGCGGTAACATCTGCACCAGTGTCTACTTTGAACTTCATTGGCAAGCCATTTACTGTAACGTCAGTCCTCCACGGCCCAGAGTCCCGTTGGTCTGTCAATTGACCCAAGTAAACCTCTTCCAAAACAGCTTGGTGGGTGCTCTTTTTCTTCCCCAGTGAACCAGATAAGCACACGGCGGCAAAGTGTCCCTTTTTGCCGCAGGTACTGCATATTTTCCCGTTCGCCGGGAACATAGTGCGTGATGGTGGTTGCGTTGTTGAGCCACACCACTTGCACGTCGGCGCAGTTTGGTCGCGCTGCGTTTTTTGAGAGCTCTGATTTGGCTTTCATTTGCTCTTCGAACATCCACGCATGGCGTCTATAGCCGCAGGCGTCTGTTGCTGCGGCCGTAGATCTTTTTGCTGCTGCTTGATCGTTTCTGAGTTGCGTGCAGCGGTGACGGCAGCTTCGAGAGTAAGCTCGGCGTTAAGTCGCAGCTTCTCGCTTAGTTGCGTGTCTGCGAGGCTGACCACGAGCCTATCGCGGATCAATTCTTCTTTGAGATTTCCGTACTCGCAGGTTTCGGCTAGTCTGTAGAGTTCGGTTACGAACGCGTCGACTAACTCATGCGCTTCTTGCTTCCGGCTGTTGAACTTCGCCCGGTCATATATCACGTTCGTCCGCGGCACGAAATGTTTCGCGAACGCTCGTGTTACCGCGTCGTAGTTGAGTTTCTCAGCGTCGGAAAGTTTGAGCGACGCCAGGACATCTTCCGCTTCACGGCCCATAGCGTAAATGAGTGTGTTCACCTGGGTTTCGTCGTTTTGTTTCTTCAAACATGAGATGATGCGGTATCTTTCCCATCGTGTAAACCACCGCTTCCACTCCTCGGGTCGCCGAAAGTCGAGCTTTTCCGGCAGTTCGACGACGAAAGGGTTGAGCGGCGTTGCAGGCTGAGCTTGTAGGTGTTGCTATGAGTGCTGCAAAGTTCCTTGTTGCGAAGCCGGCGTTTGTTAGGCCTACTCGTCCGGTGCCCTCTTCACTGCGTTGTCCTGACTTCCACGTATCCCGCCGCTGCCACCATGTCGAGGTCGAGCACCGAGCACACGAATGAGCAGACGGATAACGACAACTGTTTAATGACTTAAGGATTAAAGCACGCGGGCTCGCGCGGCTACAGACACGATCGCACGCACTGCTGCCAGAGAACATCTTCCCGCTGTTATAAAGCTGCTGCAGGTGTGCTTGCGACTCTGTGGCGCCGCCAGGGGACATGAGTTCCTGTGCCGCACGTGCGCGTGTGCTTCGTGTGTGCGAACGTTTTTAGTTAGCACAGAAGGAAGGCCAGCCGGGAAGAACGTCCCGTCCCGAGCCGAAGAGTCGACCCCGTCCGGCACATCTGGAAGTGGTTCGTCCGGCGAGTGTCCACCTCATCAGCATCGGACCACACAAACTGTTAACCGGTGTGTGTCTCCGCACGTGCACGTGGGATAACGGTGGTGCTGGCCGCGTGACGTGATCGTCTCCGGCGTCGTTTCCCGGACTTTCGGTAATTACGGCCATGGGCGGGTCAAGTACGGACACCTCCCATCCTCTCCCTCCTCCCTCGCCCAGGAGCCAATGGGGGAGAAGCCCGCGCAACAAAAAGCGCGGGACCCAGAGAAGGAGACTCCGGAGGAAAGAACTCTCTAGAAGAGAACGCCCTTGTAAATATGTAAATAAACGTCTTTTAAGTTTTTCTCTACCTCTGCCTCGGCTCTCGACTCCCGAAGTCCAAGTGCCTGCGAGTCGTCTTCGCCGCTCCGCACACGCTACCCGCTGGTCGGCTCATTGAGCAGGCCAGTCGCAACACCGCCTAATCGTCCCGCTTGTCACGTGATGCGGTACACATAGCGCCATCTCCCGACCGCGACACCACATTAACGAACTTTTCAAGTTAACGAACTTCCTCTAAATTCCGCGCTGACTGCTAAATGTAAAATGATTTCACTACCACGTACTTCAGAATACTGAAGTTTTCAGAATAACGAACGTTGTATTTAGCTCAAAAGGACAGAAAGGACACATATTTAGTTCCGCGTCATGTTAACAACGCATCAATACAACAAAGTCATACTTGGAAACTCGTAAATTGCAGTGAATTCGTCACGGCAAGCGGAGCGTTTGTTTAGCGGGCGTCACAGCGAGCGGACGCCTTGCTACTCGCTCCGCAGAGAGAGAACAACTTTATTTAGTAAAAAAAAAAAAATTCACGGAGATATAGCGGTCAGGCGGTGCCTCGCCGCCACCTCCTCTGCTCGTCCGATGGCCTGGAGTTGTTTCACCAGGCTGGAATCGCGGAGAACGGCGTCCCACGCTCGAGGCGAGGGAGTGGTCAGGAGATCGGGCGGGGGTGGGTCGTCGCGGCAGTCCCAGAGTATGTGCGCGAGTGTGGCGACGGACCCGCACTGTGAGCAGTGCGGGCTGAAAACTCGACATGGTGCGAAAGATAATAAAAAGCTGAAGAACGACTACTTGTTTGTTGCTGCTGTTTAAACAACGGCATGTGCAGATTGTTGCAGCGTAAGAGAAAGGAAGGGGGAAGGAGTGCAGTTTAATCGTCTCTCACGCGAGGACGCAACTGCGCTACTTAGGGGAGACAGGGACCGTAGCAACTAAAGTCTCTGTATAACTGCTAAACTGTTATATGGTGGATTTAGTCCACGGACAATACAGGGACATCATGCAAATTATTCACGATGCTGAAGTTAGCGACGACGGCGGAGTGAATGACTGTGTCACATACAATGAGGGTGCTGCGGCAATACCAGAGGACTGCGATGAGAATGTAACGACCGCAGATATGATGGATATCATGCGTAAAGTTCGTATATTATTGAGGACAAGCGCTACAGCCACAGTATCGCTCCACGGGAATATGGATGAGTTTGAGTCTATCGTTCTGCAAAGTTTGTGCTGCACGTGAAAAAAAAAGATAAAAGAAAATCACAGATTACTTTAAATAAATGTCCATTGTTTGATGCTAATTTGTGCATCTTTTCTTTGGAGGGGGGGGGGGGGGGACTGGGCCAGCGATTCACCGTTGTAAAGGTAGGAAGCTTTGTTTGCTGTAAAATAAGTACTTATTATGAATTTTGGAATTGTAACTATAACGATCTTTCAGAATAACGAAGAATTTGTTGCTGCCCCCTGAAGTTCGTTATACCGAGATTTCACTGTGCAAGAAGTCATAAGCATTGTGGAAAACTTGCATACATCTCAACAGGCTCGACAGGAACTGCCGTTGGCCTAGTTGGTGCTTACTGTGAGTCTATTTTTACACGAAAAACATATGCGCTGAAAATCGCTAGATATTGCCACAGACGACAAGTCCCTAAGCTCATTACAAATCCTGGACCTAGAGGTAAATCTCGAATTGGCATTTGTAGAGGCTGTACCAAACTAACCAGGCTGCTTCCAAATATGCCCAAATTGATCAGCTTGTTGCGGTTAACTGAAAATAATGTGGAATTGTCTTGTGGTCTTCGAAAGTGTATGCTCGTTTTCTCAAGTGAGAAGTGTTGAATTAAAGATACATATTGCACTTTCAAATCTTACCTGTTGCACAAAATCTCTCTACTGTAACGTAAGCTCACGAAGTTCTCCGTGCGATCTGCACAGTGATCAGGTGAATTTCTGTCGTGACCTTGTTCATTTCTAAGTGTAAGGTGCCAATAAATTTGTTCTTGGGCCCTAAGCCCCTCCTAAACTGTCAGAAAAATAGGCTGATGATGATGATGATGATGATCGTGGTTCGGTTAAAGGGGCCCTGCGACACTTTTTCAACTGCCGTCTGCAGTACTGTAGTGTGTGTAGGATCGAATGCTGAGATGAACGCGAAAAGAATTATGCAAATCGGTGGTCTAGAACTGGAGTTATTAGCCCTCGAAGTTCAAAACACGAGCAGACAGCATGAAACCAACATTCCCTTTCGTATTTCGCTCTCCCGCTGACTTCAATGGAGGCGTCCAATAACAACGCGTGTCTTATAGAGCGACACCGGAAGTCGCGCCTCATGGTGGCCTGTACAGTTTCCCTTGCCACCGCCATTTTTGACGGCGTTGTTACCATGGTTACAACTGGTTACAACAACCCACGTGCGCCAGCTAGCAGACGCTCCCGTCGTGCCATTGCACAGCGCGCCTAGTGTCGTTTTGCAAGTAATTTAAAAACGCGATACTTAAAAACCAAATTTGCTTTCTATCTTACGAAGCATAAAAACTATTTTAGCACATTTTGGTACTGAATAGCGTGATCAAGCAGACACCACACGTGTGTAACAAGCACCTTGGAGCGTCAAGCCAATCAGAACGCCGAGCCTGGCCCCTCCAATGTCGTCACTCTACGTCACTTCCTGTAACAAAAATCTCCGCTGTGTGTCGCCTCAGTTCAAACAGAAGGCGATTTTGGGCGGTTTGTTCGCTGAAATAAAATTATAACCACTTTGCTTTCGGCGTTTCTACTCTCGCTGCGACATCCCCGCGTGCAACAGTTCTAGAATCAGTGATAAAAACGGCCTACTCAATTTGTGTCGCAGGACCCCTTTAAGGAAAGGACGCTAATTTCTGCAACCCATGTAGGGAGCACGGATAAGCGTCCATGAGGGTAGGGGGAAAGGGACTGAAAGAGATAGAGAGGAGAGAAAAGCCGTAGTGGAGGGCTCCGGAAATTTTGACCACCTGGGGTTCTTTAACGTGCACTGACAACGCACAGTACACGGGCCTCTGGCATTTTCGCCTCCATCGAAAATGCGACCGCCGCGGTCGGGATCGAACCCGTGTTTTTTGGGTGGCAGCCGAGCTGTGCTGATGCATAAACATTGTATAGACGGTTTCGCCAGCAGTGGCCGTTCTCTGGCAACATTGTGCGTTCACCGGAAACGTGCCCTAGAAAACTTCCTGTTTACCTTGGTTTCGCGTGGTTTCAGCGTGCGTTGGTGGCCGCGCTGCTTGTGTTCCGATGTTTTCCGCTGATATAATTATTGCGATGAAGCGCTCGCGACTCGGGCGCTGTTGTGTGGTGCCAGGATGCAGTGTGCGGTCCGCAACTAATTTGCTATCGCAAGTCAGAACGTTATGTTTCGCGACAGATGAGCGGAAAGAGCCCAGCGACCAGGCGAGAAAACTGGGATCCCACAAAGAGCGCGCAGATTTGTTCTGCCCACTTCATCAAAGGGAAATAAAGTTCAACGCATACTCTATAATGGCACAGAGGCGATGCGCAGACGTTAGTCTAAGGCCCCCAATTACAAGGTACACGTCGGATGCCGTCGCATTCCACCCACGACAGACAATAGCGCTGACGCCTGAAGTGGATAGCAAAACGTGAAAGCTGGCTAAGGCCAAAAATACATCGTAAAGGTGTTTCTTGCAGTTGGAGCCCTATCAGTGATGTGTACTGTTGGAAGCAACACTCGGGACACCAAAGCAGCCGCTCTCAACATGAATCGCCGTACAGTATACGTCGCGGTGCCCACGTTTTGTTGCCGTGCATTTGCTTTTTTTTATGAGAGCAACGCCTGCTAGTGATTTGGCGTCGTTGCGAGCAACTGACTCGTCGCCTGTCGTGTTGCTGCCAATGGACATCGTCGCACCCTAGCAAATTTACCTTTCGGTGTGAGCTTGGACCACATGAAGGCACGTTAACTTGAAAGTTTGATTCGTAAATAGTGTACTCGTAAGCAAACCATAGTATTTTGCGTGACTCAGCCGCACCTTACTTCATTACATAATAAGTACGTTTCATATTATTTCAGACTCACCGAACACTTTAGATCGCGATCGATTCCGATCGGCGCCGATCTCTCGGATCAAAAATGTACCCTGTGTGACATAGGCGCACCAATATAATGTTCCATCGTGATGTGTGCCTATACCAAGCCTTTGCGTTTGTCAACTAGCCCATTTTAGGCAGCATAGAACACGTGTGATAAAACGTAGGGAAAATTACGCGTTTATGCGATTTGGGGTTTCGTACACAACTCCCGCCCTTATGTGAAAAACAGATGCTCATTATTACGACCTTTTTAGATGGTCATAGTAAAGTATTTAAGTTTTTACAGTAAAGTAAGCCATCTGTTTAACCTGCGATTTTAAGAAAACTAGGCATGCTCCATCACACTCGACTTGGTCTCTGCTTGTTGCCTTTTATTATAATTTTATTGCTCTTTAACAGGCTTGTCCTAAAACAGGCAATCTTGCTTACATTTCGCAAGAATTCTGCAGTTAGCGTAACTTTGCTCAGCAACATCGGCTGACATGCGTTCACACAGATCGTTTGTCAATTACCATCGTCACCTCTCATACCTCCCTCTATCTCTATTTATCCCTTTTCCCCTTACCCCTGTGAGGAGTAGCAGGTCAGAGACTCACTCTCCAGGCCGACATCTCCTCCTTTCCTCTCATTAAATGCTTTCTTCTTCTTCTTCGTTTGTCAATTCATCGCATAGCTGCCTTTCAGGCTACAACTTCCCTATCCAGCGGATCAGGCAACTCTTCTCCTCGTCACTGCAGTTTATGCTTGTACCTCTCCTGTGCGACGTCGTCGACCCCCTTCATGTAGTCGCTATACATCGCTGTAAACACACATGAACCAATGCGCCAGAATTATTAGAGCAACAAACTCAAATGCGCCAGGGAAACACCCTCGAGTCCATTGAAAAAGTGCTACCGGAAGTACCGCACCGGAAGTCCTCTTGGGCACACCGTTCGGTGCATTCCTGTTTGTTTACAAACAGCAAACCCGTCTATACCACGAAAAAGCTAGAGGAGGTGGGAAAAAAAGGAAATGAAGAAGAAGGCAGTGAAGGAAAAGAGGAAGAAGATCCATAAGAAGAAGATCCATGGATCCTTACCGAAAGTTGAGCGAGTTGTTGTTGTTGTTGTTGTTGTTGTTGTGGCCAACTATAGAGGCCACAACAACAACAACAACAACTCGCTCAACTTTCTGTCTTTTTGAGGAAGAAGATGGAAAAAAATGTCGAGGAAGGCCCGAGCACGATGGCAAGTACAAAGATGACGACGAACTCTAATAAGAGGGAGGCGACGACAGCAAAGAAGAGGACGGAAAAAAAAAGCAGACAGTGGAAGAGGAAGAAGAGGGGGAGGAGAAACAGGAATAGATAAGACTGAAAGACAGGGATGAGCTTTTTCTATTAAGTGCTTTCGATGCAAGGTTTATAGTAATTAATCGATACTTTGGTGCGCGTTGAAAAACGATATCCTAATATTACTGTAGCTTTAGCGGGTTCCTTGGTTGGCGCCCCCGTTTCAGCTACTCATCCAAAAGCGCATTATTCACACTTAAATGTTCAATGAAACGTATGTTATGATTCATGAAAGGGTGGCCACAAGTACGTGCAGCCAAGAGCCCCGGCCAGTCGCGCCAATTTGCGCGTTCAGTCAGCCACTCTGATACGACGTTGAAGCCTGGTGACGTAACACGTTGGGCAGGGTACCTTCGGCACCGCTCACAAGAGTTCTATACCACTGAGTTCAACCTTAGCATGGTACATTTAGCTTCAAAGGGAGACGTAAAGAAAGGCTGGAGTAACAAAGTATGAAACACGAATTTGCTGATAGGAAAAGAAGCACTACATATTCAAGTGAAGAAGGTATATAGTCTACGCTGCGTTGCCATTGTGGTAATCACGCCAAAACTCCCAGGAAATGAAACCCTTGGTGCCTTTGGAAAAAGATTTTAGGGAGGGCGTTTTATCGGGGCTGGTATTGGAACCCTGGACCTCACCCTATGAAGTCAAGTGCATAAAGGTGAGCAAGTGCGTAAAGGCAAGTGCATAGAAAGGTATCTCATAGGTCACCCTACGGGCACCTTTCTATAGCGTTCAAGAGAAATCCGCTCTTTTTTCTGCTTTCGGGGTGGCGCAGGTGGCGCTGCCTTCGAATTTGTGTGCCGCGTAGTACGGCGCTTCTCATGCATGCGGCGCTGCATGACCGAGGAGGCGCACCCCAGCGTGCGGACTTTCCCTCGCCTCTCCTCCTCGTCACCTCTGCAATGTCGTCCTTGGAACCGGTTCCTTCACAGAACACAAGACCTTTCTATCGGCACTCTCGCACCGGCGAGCAGGAACCTGTTTTTGTCGTCTGCTAGTGCGCGGGAGAGAGCTCTCCGCGCCACGTCCCCTTCGTTGGGCTACAGTGTTCTACAGTGGTCTAGAACACTGTAGTTGGGCGGTTTGTTGCGCCGAGCCGCCCATACATTTTGCCGTGCTTGCACGGTGCGCGCGCTGTTTTTCACTCACTAGAGCGATTTAAAATGTCCTTTAACAACAGCCTATCGACAGGGCATCACTGCATTGTTTACGGTTCCACGTACAACCAGAAGAAAAGAAACGCTGCACGTAAACAGCTGTGCAGCAAGCACAACGTTGCGCAGGAGCAGTGCGGCTGCGCACTCACTGACGTACTCGTGCCAAAACGCCGCACCGCTCATGTTCCCACGTGGTCTAACGCTAATGTCGCCAACACCCCCTCAACCCCAGTCAGTGCCGTTCTTAGCATATGGAGCGAATGTCCCAGATTTCTTCTTTCATTCTCTCCCTACTCGATTTGCTTCAACCATGAGAGCTAAACGCGTTTCAAGGTACTACCAAAGCAAGGGGTTTTAGCACGGACATTCCTTTTTTTTTGTTTCTCTTGTCCTTGCTGCTGTATGCCTCCAGCCTGTGGAGTGCAAACCAGGTGGGCATGTTTTGTTGAACGGCAAACGTGCTTCAGCACCTTATGTGACACAGACGCTTCCTTCAAAAGAAAAAAAAAAGTGGAGAGCTCGACGGAAGTCGATAATGAACTAGGCTGCGAGAACGGAGCCGAATGATTGCTCCTTGACCATGAGTGCGATAAATGGGAAACCCGGCTAGAAAAAAAAAAAAAAATCCAGGTCTCACGCACCGTGGTAGCCAATGTTATGCCAAGATACCAGCGATGTAATCGTAAGTATTAGTCAACGTTATTCATTAAAGAGAAAGTCAGCACACAATAGCCGACAGTTGAAGGAACTCTAGGCAAGAGTAGCTATCTAGCGCTGGTTTTAATTGAGTAAATGCCGCACATATGCCATGGCTTATACATCATGCCACATTTTTGCGATGTTATGCATACAGATATACGTGTGGCATTTACTGACTGACTATCACACCTTGTTAAAGTTTACTTGCTTTATTATCAGTGTCCGAACGCCGTTGCACTACTTATTGAGTTTTGTCGTTATGTTGAGTAATGACCATATCGAGCCACGATCATGTCGTGTCATGAACATGATTATAATATATCACATCCCTCGAGCAGTACCTGTAGTTTGACACCCATTTCAACCCCCTTAAAGCTTTCATGTTGAGTCATAATCATGTCGTGCCATGACCATATTGTGTCATGAAAATGACTATAACTCATATCACACCTCCTCCTGTGCCTTTCGTTTTACAACCGGTATCAAACCCCCTTTTACATGATGATGATCATGTCATTTCATGTAAGCGATGTCATGAACATGATTATATCTTACATCCCTCGAGGTTTACTTTTCCTTTGACACCCATCTTCACCCCCTTCCGTTAATTTTCGCTCTGTCATGCTCCTGTCATATTACGTATTTCATGTCATGAACATGACTGACTCGTATCGCCTCTCTCGATCTATATCTTTCGTTTGGCACCGATCTTGACCCCTTCCCGTTAATTTTTGCTACGTCATGCTCATGTCATATCATGTATTTCATGTCATGAACGTGACTAACTCGCGTCTCTGGACCTGCATCTTTCATTTGACACCCATCTTGACCTCCTTCCATTACATTTGTTTTTGCAGAGTTCATGCTCACGACATGAGCACATCATGTCATGTCATGAACGTGACTATGACCAATATTACATTCTTCGACATGCACCTTTTGCTTGACACCCATATCGACCCCCTTCCAATAGTATCATGTTTCCAGAGTCATGCTTATGTCATGGCATGACATGAGAACATCATATCATGTCATGAACGTGACTATGACCAATATCACATCCTTCGAGATTCACCTTTCGTTTGACACCCATCTCGACCGCCTTCTTACAGTTTCAAGCTTTTCCTTGTATTATGTGTCATTAATAACATGCCTTGCAAAATCAGGGCATTCTTTAATCGTGATTCGGTAATTATCACGGTGCACTCTCATTATTGTAACCAGTCTAACCTACCTTGTGTGACTTACAAACATTAGTTAGCGATTTTCAATCGTTGATTTCTGGACTGCTCACTTTCATAGTTATTTAAAGCCTGGCTATCATGCTGATTATGCCCGAGTCATGTCCGCGTTAAATTAAGGGTTCCTTTGGTATATCGTGTTACGTGATTAGTCATTTATTTCTCGAGGCATCGTTTCTTGTGATACTTTTCCATAATTTTGAAACCACCCTCTTTTAAGGTGACTGAAACATCAAGGTTACTCTAATTGAGACATTAAGGCTCTCGCCTTAATGAATGGCACCATTGTTAGCAAAAGCAACAGTATTTTTATCATGAGACGAGTAATCTTACAACAGTAACTCAAACAAAGAAGAGGCGACAATCTTCCCGGTTTCCCAGTGTTACTGCTACCGACCAGCCCCGCTGATCCCGCCTTTGCCCGCGCAATAACACGCGAAACAATGCCGATAGCAACTGTCCTGCTAATCAGTCAGATCCCACATACTCACAAATGAACCTACCTAACGATCGTCCTCGATGTTTACAAAGAGCGAAAGCAAGATCTTGCTGAAACACACACAACGAATGCACGCACCCGCACGGAGAGCCCGGCGAGCAAACAGCCCAAGATGGCGCCGCCGCTAGACGTCGCTAGCGGCACTTCATGGCGGCGCCCAGAAGGGCTCTATTGGAAAGGTCTATACTATGGTTCCTTTTGAGAAGATGCCTCCCGGGCCCGAAAGGGTTACCAGGGAGACGACGGCGCATCGTGCGCACTAACCGTTGTTGGCCGCGTCTGTACACGTAGGAAAGGAGCGACTTCGTAGATGACAAAAATGGCCGATCCTCGTGCAGTGGGAATCAAGGAAATCGAAGCACGCATCAGGAACGTAAAATGGATCAGCATTGTTGTCTCGCTATACCGATTTTGGTACATACGAAGTTAACGAAACGCCCGCAAGAGCAGCAAGACTGTGGCATGTAAACCATGCCGCTCATGACACGCATATCATGATTGTAATATTATAACCTGTCATTTACGTTCTTCATGCAGTCATGTTGTGCCATACCAATTTTAGTATACATCCCATTAACGAAACGGCCGCAAGAGCACAAAGTCGTAGGTGGCTGGTTAGATAGATAGATAGATAGATAGATAGATAGATAGATAGATAGATAGATAGATAGATAGATAGATAGATAGATAGATAGATAGATAGGCACGCTCAATGTCGCCGAAGTGTGCTAAGAAATGCTTCGCATTTAAAACATGCCGCGCCCACCGCTCTCGGGGCATGCACAACAAGCGGCCACGGTAGGCAATCTTGCTGACCGCCTCTCGAGCTTCAAAGCTCGACCAGCCGAGCTAAAGCCGAGCTTGGTGGTACCGCCATCTATGAATGAACGAGCGAAACAGATTGTCGTGCTAATGCGCGCCAGTAGTTAACGCGTCGATCGCAGCAGAGGTAAGCGACGTGGCTCCCCGGCGCCCTGCCGGCGCGTTGATTGGACAAGGTACGTACAACTATACGGCCGCTATACAAGTGTGTGGCCAGTTGTGTTGCGATGCTCTCTGCTCCAGGAGCACAAAGACGGCCATCGACAAGCAAATAATGCGCATTTCGCTGCAATGGACTATGCGTTCACAAAACGATCCGCTGACAACCCCTTCGGTTTCGCTTGCAAAGTTCCTCCGTTTGCGGACGCTCCTGGTTTATGACAGATTTGCGCAGGGCTCTGGCGCGCGCAATGCAGTTTATTCGGATAAATGTGAGTCATTCGACAACTTTCGATTGCGTACAACTAGCTAGGATACCCGCTCAATGACGAGGTGCCGCTGATGTCTACATGCAACGAGTTCAGATGTCCGGAGTACCCAATGCCTTTCCGCCCTCCGATTCGCCAGATTGCCGCTTATGCATTGCACAGCTTCGCGAAGGAGGTCTCACTTTCGTGTTACACCCATTCCTACGACAGAGGGATCAACCACATTTTTAAACCTTTGCTGTTGCCCCGAGGCGCGCTCGTGTCCTTACAGAGTATGGACGGCTACCTCCATCTCGGGGAGCTTGAAACCGACATCTTTGTTTTCTTTTCCGCTCAGATGTAGAAAACCGCGGAGGCACCGGAGGTTAGCCGCATACAGCTTCGCTGTGAAATTATCCTTAAGTTTTTGGTTTACTTTATTTGGTCCCACCTCACGTAGCCGAGCTTTAATAAAATGCAATGCGTTAGTGTCTATGGCGATATGTTTTCCACCGCCTTCTGTTCCAACTTTTGCGAACGATGTGGGGTACTATCCTGGACAGTGTCAAGTTCCGCCATCTTGTCAAATTCTGTAATCGCGGAATTTTTTTTTTTTTGCCACTCAGGGAGGCCGTAGCTGTCGTCTGCGGCAATCGGAGCTGCCAGTTCAAATGGCGAAATTTGACAGTGCCTGGCATAGCACCCATAGATATCTAGCTTGTACTTCTGCTGCCATACATCGCGACAAGTGGCGGCATAACGACGCTTGTCGCATGCTCGTCGCGTGGACACTACCACCGTCGTCGCAGATGGTCTGATTCATATTTTGACTTTCTACGATCGGGGGTGTTTAGCCCGATAATTAGAACACTCGGCTTCTGAGGGTGAGGTCGTAGGTTGGAATGTGAACCGGCAACATTAATTTTCCCTTGTTTATTTGGACAAGCTCAAAAAGTCGACCGTTCGAGCCCCGACGCATATTGACTCGTGTCACGGGTTTGAGTTATTCACTCTATTGTAAGCACTATGTAGTCATTCTTATGGGAAAAGCAGAAGTTGGACGTTAAGGTCAGATTTGCTCCGATAGCAGAGGCTGCTTACTCAATAAAACAAAATTTACTGGTGTATATTAGGTCATACGAAAATTATTGCCGCAAATTTTTAAAATACCTTTAACTGGAACAGAAATGCGTTGCGCTCCATAACTGAAACCGGGTATATATTAAAAATTCTACTAGCCCAACTTACACGGCGTCGCCTATACTGATGCTCGATTTCCATTTCCGATTCCACTGCGGTACCCAAAATACATGTACCCTGCTCGTTTTCCATTTCTGCGTTCAGTATGGTGATTAAAATCCAGGCATCTTTGATTTTTGCCGTTAAGAGCAGTTACATGGAACACTAGTGGGCCGGCAAAAAATCTTATTACAAAACTGCAAAGGAAATTTGACTGTCATGAAGATGACTCAACTATGAAATAGAGAGAAAACAAGATCCACTTGAGGAAACGAAAACACAGCGGGATATATTTTTTTCTTTTTGGCACGCCGTCCTCCACACGTCTTTACCACTTTCTTTCTTCAACCCGGCCAAGCATAAGGGCGACGATATCGTTTAAAGTCATGCGGGAGAAGCCGCCATGTGAGCAGCGCAAGTCGTCCAAGCGCATGCGGATCTCCTGTTCGGTGTACTCGGGCTTCTTTTTTACCATCTGTACTAGCTTCTGCATCTACTCTTCGGGCTTGCTCTTAGCAGGTGATGCTACATCACTTGACGATTTGGGCTCTGCGTCCAAGCATGAAGTGTCAACCTGCTTCTCAAGCGCGGGCTGCAAGTCACCACACACACGTATGTGTGGCTGCTCAGTTGGCTTCCTGGACCTCTTGTCCACAGGGTTTATGGGCCTGGGCGTTGTGCCCAAGGAAGTAACTTCCTTGGATGGGCCATTGGAGGACAAACGCGGCTTTACCTCTGGCTTCGGCAGAGGTGATGTTCGACGTGTCGGAGACACTGGTCGTGCGGTGGGTACAAGGGGAAGCGCCCGGGGCTTAGCCTTGAACCGAGCTGATGATGTTTCCCGACGAATGATGTTTGGCCAGGGCGTTGGGCCCAAGGAGGTAACCTCCTTGGTTGGGCCATTGAAGGGCAAACGCAGCTTTACTTCGGGCTTCAGCCGAGGTGACGTTCGACGTGTCGAAGACACCACGGTCGCATTGTAGGTACAAGGGGAAGCGCTCGGGGCTTCTCAGACTTAGACCGAGGTGATGTCTCCCGATGAATTGGAGTCACTAGCCGGCAGCTTGGTCAAAGGGAAGCGCAGGTGGGTTGCCCCCGTCCTTTTGTCGAAGTAAAGGTGTCCTGTGACGCGCCGGTGATATTCGTCGGGTGTTTGAGCCAGCAGGACCTGCCTGTGGCGTCTTCTTGGCCTTAGGTTGAGGTAATGGGGTTTCCCGAAGCAACGGGGCATTTTGCGGGGCCGTTTTCCAAAAAAGTAGCGAACCCGGCTTCCCTTTACCCTTTCGTTGAGGTGATGGCTCTCGACACCGCGGATACGGTGGTCTACCAGTTCGTCCTCGGGGAGCGCTCGGGGGTCCGCGGCCTTGCGCTGAGGTGATGGTCGTGGTCGGCGAATCTGGGTTCGGGCTGTTTGTCTAACCGGGAGCACACAACTGCTGCCCTCGGTATTTCGCTGAGGCGAAGGCGTTCTGCGACGCAACGGGGATAACAGAACGGCCTTTCGTCCAAGGGGACGTACTCGTCGTTTCTGCTCGACATTAGGTCGGGGTATCGTTAATACTCGCTCAGCAGTGTGTTCAAAGGGGAGCCCGCGTGAGTTTCTCTCTGCCTTTCGTCGAGCTGACGGCGTCCTGAGACCCATCGGGGGTAATTGTGGGGCCTTTGGTGCAGGAATGTGCGCTCGTTGTTTTCCCTTGGCTTTGGGTCGAGACGATGGTGCTTCTCCACGCATCGTGGGCTTTAGCAATTCCACTTGTTCACATAGAAGCGTACGTGGTTTCGCCTCGGCCTTTCGTCGAGGCGAAAATGGCCCGGTATTTGGTTCGAACGTAAGCACTAACTTTCCGGCCTGCGATTAGAATCTGTGATTTATGGACATAGGTCCCTTGAGCAGTACTGATCTTCTCGCTGAGCTCGGCAATTCGCTTTGCTCGCTTATGCGGTGGGGACTCAGTCTCGGTGAACCGGGCAATGTGGCTCGGCTTTGTCTGGACCTCGGCTTCGCACGATTTCTGAACAGTCCGCAAGGCTGGGGAGCGGTAGCCAAGTAGCCAGTTGACTTGGCTGCAGCTCTGCTTCATTCTGCACTTCTCTTGGTTATCGCCAGCTTCGTCCTTGGCGGACGCGTTATAGGCGCTGCCGGAATAAATGGCGTCTGGTTGCCTACCTCCACTGCTACCAGCAAGCGAGTACTGGAATCTACCTGCGCTGGAGCAAGTATTTTAATGACATGCCAGTGTCATCGTCCAGAATGTCATTTTCGCCATCGGCGTACTTGTGGTAGACGATGGTATACATCTCTTTATAGATGACCTCAAATCCTGGCAGTCGGCCCAGAAAGACAGTCAGTGATCATGCCGCACAAGCTGATGATTATTTGTTTCGAGAAGTACTCAGAACTTCCGGCAAGTCGTCCTCCTGGGATCGATCGTTCTCTCGCAAGACTTCTCGTAGACGGCTTGCGATATGCTCCACGTCCGAATGGGTCAGGGGCGTCGATTCTGCTGTGTTGCACACAACTACACCGTCGTGGATGGAAGAGGCTTTATCACCGGCAGATTTAGACGAGCTTACTTTGCAGTTCTTCCCTTTAAGATGATTTATGATGGGTTCTGTTAACTTAGGCTTGCGTTTTTCACTTGGCAGCTTCTGTTCATTCGGGAGAACATCAGCCTTCGAATGTAACTGGATAGCATCCACTTGCCTGGAGTTGCCGATGGCAACGGTGCGTTTACGCTCACCTTCAATGGCTTTCTGTGGCATCGCGAAAAAAGCAAGAAGTCGCGCAAAAATGGTCTCCGTGTTGGATGGTAATGGACTGGGGCCGCTTGTTGCCGAGCCGGGCGTAGAAGACAGCTTGGGCTTGCGCTTCCTTCTCCTGTTGCGTTTTGAAACAGCGATGATTGGCATGTCTTGAAGCTGGCGAGGCTGTGATTGTGAAGGTGAAGTGCCCGGGGCGCTGGTTGTGACAGTCAGATTTCCGTGATAGGGTTAGAACGTATCCACCGCGAAGACAGCGCGCGGCTCGTTCTCGAGGAGAAGAAGATGATGATGATGCTTCTTCACATTTGGCATCTACCCACTTGGGGGCATTAGCCAAGACTGAGGCTCGAGAACCGCATATGTTTCCTTTTCTTCAGATTGTTAGCTTCTATCTCCTAATGAGGACTGACAAAACTCGGGTGGATAAAATCTCTTGCAGATTGGCAAAAAAAGGGCCATGCATCCAAATATGCAGTCAGAATAGGGCAGTTGGATACGGCTGGTGATTTTGTGCATCACAAGATTGCTTGCGCAACGTTCAATAACGATTGTTTTGATCTTATTCCATCGAATGAGGGCAAATTTCTCGGTACAGACAACTCGTTAACACGCGCTCTTATTAGTAGAACTATCATCAGCATCACCCTGTCTATGCGCACTGCAGGGCAAAGGCCTCTTTCATATAGTTTTTCGATGGACCTTTTACGAAACTCACGGGTCCTCCTTGCAAGGGTCGGCCAAACTGCCCGAATGAAAACGCGCCGCCTTCACTATGGTCTGCCGCCGCACTTGAATGGGCGTTGTGACGGACTCCAGCGCCATGAAGCGTTTTCTTGCTGTTTTAGGTCAGAAATTAGAAAGCTTCCTGGAATTTTCTAATGCATACCAATTTTCACTCACTATGCTTATGGACATGAAAAAGCAAGTAAGTCAACCGTTTTCCTGTTTCGCAAAAAACGCCTAACCAGGTGATACTTTTGCTCATTGCAATGGACAGATGTATGGGGGAGAAATCTAAATTCGCATCAAATGTGCATGGTTGGCATCCTTCAGTATAACACTTAGTATAGTTAATCGTTTTATTTGTAGAGAAAAAGAGTGCGCGAATGTCTTCATCTGCGATGGTCGCTCTGGATCAGTGTAAGAAAAATGAGGCATATAGGCCCATCTTTGCGTTTGCGCTCGGTAAAGCGTAGCGTTCGAGCTCGCAACTTTACCAGGCACCTTTTAAAGAGATCTGAAAGGGTTTTGGTAATTTTGTACGAATGCATTGCGCTGACAGCTCAATTCGTTCTGATCAATTGCAGACCAATAACAGAGCTCTGCATTAAAGGAGCCCTGCAACACCTTTAGAACGTAGCTAGAAAGCGGTGACGATCAGTCGAACGTGCGAGCCAAATATTATTACACTGCACACACCAGGGAATCTGCAATTCTGTTCTAAACACAGCTAGAAAGCTCCTGCTCTTCCCTGAACATATCAAATAAATCGTTTGAGGCAGAATTCGCGTTGCATTATTTAATGATCTCGGAAAGGTAATCTTGTACGCTTTGTTCGTTTTGAATGTAATAAATTAAGAAAGAGCGTGCGTAGGGCAATGAAAAAAATTCAAGCAAATTACTCGATGCCACATGTGACTTCATATTGACTTCACATTGGCACAGGGATGCGCTTTTAATGGGAGTGTATTTTACTACGAGGAGATTAGCCAGTGCAGCCCCAATGGCGGACCGTCAGCCTGCGCCCACTGCGGCGTCTCCTTTGTTCTCCTCGCGATAGTCGTCTTCGTCGCTATTCTTGCGCCGTGACAATGTGTTCAAAGATGAACGGGCGTTTTCCAGCTGTGTTTGAAAAAAAAAATAATAATAATAAAACTGCCGTGGTGCGTGCAGTGTAATAATATTCGGCTCACATGCTCACAGGAGCCTCCAGGTTTCAGGTTAAGTTAAAAAAAAGTGTTTCAGGACCCCTTTAAGTGTGTAATTTACTACACGGTTTTAGATACGAGCATCGTTAAAGATCCACGCGACTCAACCTAAAGAGTTTTCAACCGCCCATGCCCATGGGTCACGCAATGGGCATGCAACGACTGAAGCTATTGAAGTTCCCTTACTAACGTACTGAGCACCGGGGAAGACAGCCACCTCGGCTGTACCGATGTCAACACCGCATCCCGCTGCAAGGTGGTGACGCTCCTTGCCCTTGCTGAGCGTCTCCTCCACATTCGGCCGAAGTAGTTGACGTGGACGCCGCCGCTTTTGAGGTGAGGCGCAAATATAACAACAGGCGCATGCGTAAAACTAAAAAAAAGGAAGAAAACTAGCGTTAATAGGTTTAGCAAGCCCAGACAATAAAATTAACGTGTATACCATACATCGCCCACCTGCGTGCTCCAACACAATATGGCGTTGCTCTCGGACGTGGCAGCACCCTATACAGAGTAGCGTGGATCGCGGCACCCTACAGCCACCTATAAGGTCGATGAAAAAAAAATGTTCTACAGCTACCTAGGGTTACGCTAAGTTGGGGCTCAAAAGAATAAATAAATAAATAAATAAATAAATAAATAAATAAATAAATAAATAAATAAAAGAACTATGATATCCATAAAAAAAGGCCCCTCCCGTACCACTAAGGATGACGGGTCTTTAAAAAAAGGAAAAAGAAAAAAGAAAAAGAAAAGGATAAAAAAGAAAACAAAGGGGAGTACTACCAGACAGCGGCGGCCGTGGATACGGTCCAGTGAATCATCGTAATTACTAATGAGTAGCTAGTCTATAAGTAATGTTCTTTCTGTGCTTGTGTTTCTTCTTCTGCACTGATATTCTTTCTTTTCTTCTCCTAAGGCTCTCTTGCCTTCTCTGTGGCTTCTCCTGTGGCTTGGTCTTCGATGGTGAAATGTTACTTTTTCTTGTGAGTCAAGTGTTCCTCCATCGCCTTGTACTTGGAAAATGCTTAAAGGATGTCTAGTAACATTTGGCATTCTTAAAAATATTTCATATCGTCATTTCTCTGGTTTGAGCATTCTATTTTAGTGCACCAGATATTTATATATGGTTTTGTAGGCTTAAAGTTGACATGACTTTGTTGACAAGTTGCCTCAGCGATTTCGTTATATTGTTTGTCTCAATAGCCACCTAGGGTGTCTCAATGTCCTGCTCTCCCGCCGCTACGTGCAGAGTGGCGACATTCATTGTTCGGTTAACCGCCGCTGATTGTAAGCGCGTCCGCCATGACGGTGCCCCGGCCTTCGCCCGCGCGTGTGCCAGAGGAAGCTCCCGCAGTGGTTTCTCGACCGCGCTCCGCGAAATTTGCACGGATGTTCGATGTCCCTGCACTACAGAATCACTCCAGGAATGTTTGGAGTGGATAATGTTTGCTTTTTTCAAAGAGACAAAACGATTACTTTTGTGGGTGTCCTATCACGCAGGGCCTGCAGAGCGTACGTAATAAATAAAAAAAATCGACGGGGAAGCTCTTGAGGGCCCATTAAAAGTTAAAGCTAAATTCTGCTGCAAGGGTGGCCTGCATGGTATGTGTAGGTTCAAGTCGAAACTAAATCACGTCATTATTTAGAAAGTCAGAAGCTTGCGTGCACGACTCACTAATTTTTGGTGCACCTCTCATGCACTTCGTGACAAACTGTTTCGCATAGAAATAACGTTCCTATTTCTTCGGGACACCAACTAAGATGCCACATTCGAGTTAAGCGATGATCTACTCCTTCGCTTTTCTTCTGTGTATCATTTTGCCCTGCATCCTTTAATTGCTGAATTTTATATTTCCTTGGTATGTCCAAGAGCCCTTTGGCGGCCCTAACATTATCATTTATTTCTTGAAAAGTCGAATGACTCGTGTGCTTCCTGGAAGTACTTACTTGCTACCGGGATTGAATAAAATATAATAGTTTTATTCGATTTGCAAGACCGTTTTGAAGAAAGCAGTTTTGGGAACAGGATAGGTCGAGAAAGTTGAGGACAGGCACTGTGGAACATGATGGCACAGCAGCAATACATACGCTGGCGCTAGGCATGAATGAATTTTTGTATGTGCACGCTTCATCGTTCCTGGTTAAAAAAAAAAAAAGAGAGGCAGAGAATTTATTCGAAACTATGTCCTCGCCGTAAGATGCCATGGCAACAAATTCTTCAGGCAACCAAGACTGCGGTCATGGTCAAGCACTGAGCTAACACACATGCACTCACTGAAGAAGCGTGCTCTATATATATACAGGTCGTCCTCCACCCATAATAACTTTCCCGTTTTCTCGTTTGCCTCCATTTTCCCTTTATTTCTGCGTAAGAAACAAGGCCGGCAGTTTATTGACGAATCCGTCATATATTTACCATGTCCTTGTACGTGACCATGCGTTAACCACTTACATTTATGCAAATGTGCAAATGGGCCATAAATGGTGCGCAATACGGACCTGCCACATTGAGTACCTTTTATTTTTATAAAAACAAATGGTGCGCAACGTGGCAGGTCCGCCACCAAAGAACTTACACTGGCTCTGCCGCGTATTCTTTTTCTCCGGAATATTTTATAACCATTACCTTCTTCTATACACGAACCCGCTGGCTCAGCGCTTCTCGAGTCGTGGGTGTCACCTCAGTCGCTATACGGGCTAAATTTAATTGGGGCGAAATGTAAAGGCGCCCGCGGACCTCGATCAGCGCGAATAGTTATAAACCAGTGATACTCGCTAGAACTGACTATATATATATATATATATATATATATATATATATATATATATATATATATATATATATATATATATATATATATAAACTAAAGCCGAATGCGGCGTTCCTTCCGCATTTACGCATAAGCCGCAGAAGTGCGTTCTATAAGCGCTAAACGTGTTCCGCATTTTCTTAAAAAAGTGTGTATACGCGATACATTATTAAAGTAGGCGTGCATGTTTCAGCAATGTTGGCGCTTTTACCAACTTTTTGAGGCGCTCTTTAACTGAATAAAAATGCAGAAACGTTAGGTTTCTCACGTTGTGAAACAAGTTCCAGACTGAGGAAGTCGTTCACGCGCAAGATGTTGGAAAAAGTGTTTTGTAAATGTGACACGCCAGTGCGCAGTTTGTCCACCGCAAAACGTGAAATGATAAGGCACCGACCAATCACGAGCTGTCTTGGAAATCTTACATGCGAACAGCTTTGTGAATTTGCACTTGGAACAGTCGCACTTCAACGCGCCGCATGCGATCACAATGGCAGTCTCCGGGCACTCTTTACGGGCCTCGCTCATTAATTGCGGCCGAGAGCGAAGGGAAAGGAGGAAACTGCGCGGAGAGAAGGAGTTTGCCCTACTTTAGAAAAACACGGGCACCTGACACGCGCTATGCCTGCAAGACCATTGATGGCAAAACCTAAATACTTGCCCTTAGTCATCGCTATGTTTAAACTGCAGTATACCGTATACGCGGAAGTCAGAAGCGCGTTACACTGCTCAGAGAACAAGCAGGCGATCCAAACGTTGTACCTGGAAATGGCGGACGGAAAATGCAGACGACGGATTTGACGTCAATTGCAAGTTACGTATAAAGCCAAATTTACAAACCAATTTCCGCGCATAATGTAAAAATGTTTTGCTGACATAAATGAGCTGTACCACGTAGTGAGGGAAACAGGCAAAACAAGAAAATATACGCCTTATTTGTGCGCCATCATCTCCTAATGTCATATCAATAAAAAAAAAAATATGCAATTACCAACTGGCGGCATCGGTACGGTCGTTGTCTCCGTCTCTCTGTTTCTCGGAGCACATGCTGCCCTGTTAAGGCATGGTGTATGTGTGTGTGTTCGTGACTCAACGATGCGTTTTTGAGAAACATTTGCGGTGTTACTCAGTGTTGTTGCCTACACAGACACACTTGTGCGGCAGTATATATGATTGGACAGTGTCATCTGTGGAAGATGTTGCGACGTAAAACGACACACGCGGGCGAAGCATTACGCATGTGACAGCTGCCTTTCGGGTGGATATTTAATGAGAGCGGAAGACATTGTTATTGTGTTCTCATCGACTTTTGGGAGTGAGCTCCACTGACCTTTCGCAGCTAGATGTCACAGCGTGGTCGATACAAATACAAAATACTCTCCGTACCAGCGAGAGAGTCAAGCTTCCTGCATTTGGCGAACCGTTTCGCCCAACAACGGAGGCAGGCCCGTAGCCAGAAATCTTTTTTTCGAGGGGGGTGGGCCCATTTACTGAAGGCCCTGAATATTAGATGCGAAGCAGCTTATGGTCGAGCCTCACTGCGCATGCGCAACGACTGGCCCAAGCTTTCTGCGATGAATGCTTTACCAGCTCGCAAGGAACGAGAACGCGCCTAGCTCGCCCGCGAGAGACAACGCCGACGAAGGCAGCGTCTGCTAGCAAGTTTCTTGATTGAAAAAAACCGACTGCTCGCGCGGCACAACCGTTCATCGGCCACCCCGTATATATAGGCACTGGATCTCGACCTGCAATGTAGTGCCGGTGGGAGATTTCTCTTGTGCGTAGTTGAACCATAAGGATTCGCAGCGTGCGTGTTGTTAACTAAATGTAATCCGAAACTCGGCACGATCTACGACGTGGGAGCGCAGGAACCACATAAAGACCACGAGTATAAATGACAACGCGTGTGTATATTTACACACGCGTTGTCACTCATTTACATGCATGAGTGGGCAATGTCGCATGTGATTTACGGTAGCACCGAACGATCCCCAGTGCTTCGCCCACTCTTCATGGCGAATTTTTTATAAAGACATCTATTTCATTATTCATTTTTGGTAAAAATCGCAGTATGTTATTAAGTGACTTTTTGAAGGCAACGTTATTAATAGGATTAAATTTTATGTTATTGGCACTACACTTTTGAGAGGGCCGTGGCGGCCTAAAATTATCAATGGCGACTTGGCGAAGTTCTGGCGATTTCCCGCTAGTGTCTCGATTGCGTTACGGGTCGTACGCTCAGTGAGTGAAACAACTTTATTGTGAAACAACTTTACTGTGAAACAACTTTATTGTGTAACAACTTTATTGCGTACGCTCAGTGGCTTTCCAACGAATGGGAGACAACATTCTCCCTATTCTCTTTTTCTTAGGTTTAGGCCTTTCTAACGAATGGAAGACAACATTCTCCTTATTTTTCTTAGGTTTAGGCCCACATATAGAAAGCACACATGATGCGCCATTTGGCGTATCGGTCTTGCCACTCGTGTGTATCTCCTAAAGTTATCGACATCTAGGACGTTCTGGCACGTCCTCCTGTGGCATTCCTGCAAAATGTAAGTCAGCGGACTGCTTCGTGTTCCGCGAGGCAGCGACGTTTCGCTACTTTCTCTAAAGCTTCTTCTTTGCACTTAGACAACGGCACAACGGGTTACGTCAAACTACGTCGTTACAGAGGAAGTTCTTCACTAACCGAAGGCAAACTACACTCTTAGCACTTTAACCTTTAGTTTATTTTATAGGTACACAAAATTGTGAAAATATGCTGCCTATAAAATAAACTAAAGGTTATCGTGCTAAGAGTGTATTCCAGGGATTGCGGCATATAACATGAAACTCGGGAAGTGCGTCGGGGTCACGTAGGGATGTTCACGCCCGCATGCAAGACGGACAAATGGTT
This sequence comes from Hyalomma asiaticum, assembly GCA_013339685.2. NCBI lineage: Eukaryota > Metazoa > Arthropoda > Arachnida > Ixodida > Ixodidae > Hyalomma > Hyalomma asiaticum. The sequence goes on along the minus strand of CM023481.1, from coordinate 137,097,589 downwards.
TGGTTGGTGCAAACTTTACTCAGTGTACTGCGGAGGCCTTAGCCGACCGTGCCTTGGGTCTCCCACGAGGGAACGTCGAGACCTTGCCTCTTTGCCGCCTCGAGGGCCTGATGGACGGCCCAGAGTTGGTCACCGAAGCTGGGGCTGCACAAGGCAGAGGCCATCTGTGTGCGCATAAAAATTACTGCTTAAGGTATTTTCCACAGTTCGCGGTGCGCATGCGCAGTAAAAGCAATTCCTTATAATATTTTTTGTGGTTGAAGTGTTTGCTTATCATATGACTCAGACAAACCGGATAGATGCGTGTAGACATAAATCACAATAAAAAATGGACAGTGGCGCCCGGTATCATATTACTTCACATTGAAGGGGTGCAAGGCTAACTAACGATCGGTTCCTATAGGACTACTTCTATATTACCTTTAATAAACTCTGTATTTAAATAACACTTTTCGCCCCGCCACGGTGGTCTAGTGGCTATGGTACTCGGCTGCAGATCCGAGGGTCGCGGGATCGAATCCCGGCCGCGGCGGCTGCATTTCGATGGAGGCGAAATGTTGAGGCCCGTGTGCTGTGCGATGTCAGTGCACGTTAAAGAACCCCAGGTGGTCGAAATTTCCGGAGACCTCCACTACGGCGTCTCTCATAATCAGAACTGGTTTTGGGACGTTAAACCCCACAAATCAATCAATCAAATAACACTTTTCATGATAAGACTAAGCGCACAAAGCGAATTCATACGCGGGAGACTGACCACTGTCTGCAACGCCTTGACGCTTTTCACCCACGCTTTACCCCGCTGTTTCTTTCTGAATTTGAAACGATCGGACAGGATGTCATAACATCCCCTTTTATGTCGGTGTAGTGCTTAATGTCGAGGCGGTGTCCACGGACCGTCGTGGTGACCCGCTATGGCAATCGGCTGCTTATCTGAAATCGTATCCCGGCCGAGGCGGCTGCCTTTCGATGGAGACGAAATGCTGATGCCCGTGTATACTGTGCGGTGTCTGTGCATGCTAAAGAACCCTGGGTGGCCGAAATTCACGGATCCCTGTGCTACACTCTTAGCACGGTAACCTTTAGTTTATTTTATAGGTACACAAAAATGTGAAAATATGTTCCTTTACTAAAGGTTAAAGCACTTTAACCTTTAGTAAAAGAGCATATTTTCACATTTTTGTGTGCCTATAAAATAACCTAGAGGTTACCGTGCTAAGAGTGTACGGTGTTTGTCATAATCATGTCGTGCTTTTGGGACGTAAAACACCAGAAATCAAGCCGCCGGTGTCCCCGCGCCACCACGTCTACCTTGACGCCAGTGCTGTACACGTTCCTCCAATACAGGAACGAAAGCTCGTTCTTCGTTCCTTTCCAATTTTGTAACGAGTTCCCCTTACAAGTTCCTTTAACGTGAGAGGAACGCGTTCCAGTCACACTCCGGAAATTGGAACGTGTCATTATAGTTACGTTACATTTGATTTTTAAAATTGAAAATAGTGTCAGATAATTGTGGATAACCGTGTCGAACAATAGGGGATGGATGGATGGATGGATGGTTGGATAGATGGATGGATGCTATGAGCGTCCCCTTTGTAATGGGGCGGTGACATGTGCGCCACCAGGCTCGTAAGAAAATTTAAGAACTTTTCTTTTTTTTTTCCTCGCTCTTTAAGTTGCCCTCATGCCTTTTAAATCTACTTCAATTAAATCGATCATACTACAGCTAAAATGTAAATTGATAGCCCAGTTCTGTGTCCCTTATGGCAGAAAGCTCTTATTTTTCCCTATAATTATTTTTGTCCGTTATCTCTGGTTTTCTACCACCAGTATTCTAACCGTCTCTTATATCAATCGCGGGTATGTTGAGCTTTCCATTGCTCTCCTTAAAACCCAAGGCTTCATGTACGGTAGTGCCCAAACGTACACCTGGGTGGATATTTCCGCATTCAATCAGAACATGCTCCGTCGTTTCCCTATCTTGCTCACAGCATGTGCATTTTTCTTCTTCTTTACTGAATTTCGCTTTATATCTACGCGTCCTAAGGCAGCCTGATCTCGCTTCAAACAGTAAAGCGCTTCCTCTTGACTTATCATAAGATGCCTCCCTCTTTATTTCGTTTTTGCCCTTTCGGTAGTTATTCAGAGTCGGTTTTTAGATGCGAAGCAGCTCTTTGACTAGTCTGTGTAACGCTGTCCCTCCGTGCCTCCGTACGATTGCGCCGCAACGCGCTCCCCTCGCCGCAGGTGTTGGAGCGGTGCCAAGTAGGTCACGCCGCAGCTGCGCGTTGACGTCACGCTCCCCTCGCAGTGCGCGCTGACGTCACTGTCTCCCTCGCCTGCCGCGCGCTCGCGGCAGCGCCCGCAGCTGCCGCCTCGTACGTTCGCCCGCAACACCTGCCGCTACCGCCGCTCGCTCCGCTACCGCCGCTCGCTCCGCTACCGCGACCGCCGCTCGCTACACCGCCGACTCGTCGGTTCACGCACAAAAAATTAACACCATCTTCCCAAAGGGACCCTGATGGGATGCGAAGCACCCGCGTTAGCGCCGTTCAACCCGTGACGCCACCCGTGCGCAACGCTGCTGCTTCGCATCCCATCAGGGTTCCCTTTGGGAAGATGGTGTTAATTTTTTTGTCCCGTCGCTGTCACCCAGTAAATCTTCTCCAGCCTCTATGACTTTTCGCTTTACGCTCTTTGTTGTCGGTTCTCTTAGAGCAGTATATTTACTGGTGAGCCTCCTAGTTCTTTTCTCCACTGCGTGTCAATGCTCTTTCTATATAAATAACGGAACACCTTCACTGCCCAGATACTCTCTTTCATATTCCTTAGCCTCTCTTCAAACCTTATTTTGCTCTTCGCTTCCCTTGCCTCAAAACTCGCCCATCCCATATCGCCCTTTACAGCCTCATTTGTCGTTTTCCAGTGAGCACCAAACGCGAGGCGTTCACAGTTCTTTGATACACATCCATTCCTCATTGTACCTCTGGCCTCATGCACACCACTGAGTTCCCAAATGTAAGCCCCGGTACCATTACCCGTTTCCACAGACCCCTAAGCACCTCGTACCTATTGTATCCCCATAACGCTCTGTGTTTCATTATTGCAGCGTTCCTCTTTCCCTTTGCTGCCAAGGCTTTTTCGTGCACCTCCATGTACCTATCACCCTCATTTACCCATACCCCAAGGTAATTGTATTCGCTTACTCTCGGTATTTCTTGGCCCTGTACGGACACCGCCTGGTCGTTGGGACCATTGAATACCATCAATACACATTTTGTTACACAAAATCCTAGTCCTAGAGCCTCGCCTTTCTTTCCGCATATATTCGCCAGCCGTTGTGTATCACCTCGACTGTCCGCGAATAAGACAATATCATTAAACGTCTAGACTGCGAAAAAAAGTGAATTCGAATAGACGGAGAATATCTAAGCAATTTAAGATTTGCAGACGACATTGTGCTCTTTAGCAATGATGAAGACGAACTGCAAAACATGATTGATGACCGTAAACAGGGAAAGTATTAAAATTGGATTAAATATGAATAGGCAAAAGACCAAAGTTATGCTCAATAGCCTAGCTAAGGAACAGGAATTTAAAATCAACAATGAACCCTTACAATGTGTAAACGAATACATATACCTGGGACAGTTAATAACATGAACTCCTAACCATGAAAAAGAAATTCTCCGTAGAATGAGGATGGGCTGGAGCGCATTCGGAAAGCATTACGAAATCATGACTGGAAAGTTACCGCTCTCACTAAAGCGAAAAGTATTCAATCACTGCATTCTTCCAGTACTAACGTACGGTGCAGAAACGTGGAGGATAACGAAAGAACTAGAGATGAAACTAAGGAGCACGCAACGTGCAATGGAAAGAAAAATGATAGGGGTAACGCTAAGAGATAAAAACGAGCGGAATGGATCAGAGAACATACAGGAGTAGCTGATATTATTATACCAATTAAACGAAAGAAGTGGACCTGGGCAGGACATGTCATGAAGAGGAAAGGTAACAGATGGACAGTTAAGAGCGACGGAATGGATACCAAGAGAGGCAAAGGGCAACAGAGGCAGGCAAAAGGTTAGATGGAGCGATGAAATTAAACAGTTTGCGGGCAAAAAGCGGAACCAACTCGCTCAGGATAGGGTGGATTGGAAATCGTTGGGAGAGGCCTTCGTCCTGCAGGGGACCTAACAGGCTGATGATGATGATGATGACGACGGTAGTATAAAATAAACCCGGAAGCATCTGCTCAATCATCACGCCGCCCTGTTTGTGTGACAGATTAAAACCAATGTCGCTATCTCCTAGCGCTTTTTCCATTCTAACCATGTACAGCATGAATAACAGCGGCGACAAAGGACATCCCTGTCTCAGCCCCTTGCTAATATCAACGTTCTCTATGCTACTGATTCCTTCCCATTCTATGCAAACTGTATTTCTTCGATATATCTCCTTCAAAAGCTGTACACAATCGTCGCCTATGCCCCACAATATTCCCCACAATATTTCCTGATTAACATTGTCATACGCTCCAGTGATGTCTAGAAAAGCGACATACAAGGGCCTGCTTTCTACTTTAGAGATTTCTATACACTGAGCAAGAACGAATACGTTATCGTCTAACCTCCTGTCTACTCGAAATCCATTCTGATGTTCTCGTAAAATATTGCTACGTTCTGCCCACGCTTCTATTTTTAATTTTACTGCTTGCATAGCCATCCTGAGTACCGATGTAATGGTTAGCGGTCTATACGAGCGAGTGTTATTCTTTTCCCCATTGCCTTTACAGATTAAGTTCATTCTGCTTTTTCGCCAACTGTTCGGTATTTGCCTCTCCTGTAAGCATTTTTCTACGGCTTTCAATAGGGATATTAAAAATGTAGAGCGCCATCTGTCGACATCCCCGCAAGCGTCATCTGCCATGTTCATCGGGGCGCCGGAAACCGAAACTTGCGGTATCTAAGCATGTATCGGCTGCTACCTGCAGCTTGTCTGCGGTCGCTCCGCGACGTTCTCTCACTGCTATGTGCCGCTGTGCATGCAACGTGCGCCCCGCCACGGTGGTCTAGTGGCTATGGTACTCGGCTGCTGATCCGAGGGTCGCGGGATCGAACCCCGGCTGCGGCGGCTGCATTTCGATGGAGGTGAAATGTTGAGGCCCGTGTGCTGTGCGATGTCAGTGCACGTTAAAGAACCGCAGGTGGTAGAAATTTCTGGAGCCCTCCACTACGGCGTCTCTCGTAATCAGAACTGGTTTTGGGACGTTAAACCCCACAAAACAACAACAACATGCAACGTGCATCCGTGACGCGCTGGAAACAACGCAACACCTCTTTTCATCCAAATAGCTTCACTGTTCTAACGACGAAAAAAAAAAATGTACACTGTCACCGCCGCGTAGGTAATATCTCATCGAGGATATTAGCATTGCGTGTTCTAGGAACGGTGGTTAACGTTCGTAAAATCGCCGTTTAGCCACGTTTCTATTTCCCCGTGAACGTGAGTTGCTTTCCCGGCGACAAAAGCGGATTTAGGACGCGCGTGTTTAACAGATTTTCAGCGTACCGGTACAACCATGCACGCACGATCGAGAGAGCATGATGGCACGCTTTTTTCCTGTATTCTTTCCACGGACGAAAACGAGCGTTTGCCGGAATAAATGTGTGTAAGTTTGTGGCGTAGTTTGAGTGTACACAGCATTTGTTTCAAAGCAGTGCGCGTATACCGTGCGTCCGCGAAGTTGTGCGACATTCAATTCTAAGAACCTCGCGTCACTAGCACAATAAGCATGCTATGCATGCTTTTGCTATTAGCACAGTGCTATTAGCGCAGTGTACTATTGTGGTATTAGCGCAATTAGGGCAGTGTGTGTCTACTCGTCTCGTCCCTTGTCCTTTTGCGCTTTAGGTGTTTGGTATGCTATCCAAGTTCCTTGACGCTGCACCATAAATCAACGTTCATCAAAGCTAGATTCTGTATATGCCATCAAAATTTTCAGGTTGTGTTTTTGCTGTTTTTGATGCGGATGTATGTGGTCGATAGCTCAAGATATCTACGGCCAAGCAGCTTCGGCCGTCGATCGGCGCGCTCATTGCCAACTGAAGTAGGGATTCGGCGCGCGCCAATTCTGAGCATCGCATTGCATCCGTCAACCTGATCCTTGGCGCACCTAATCAACTGCTTGGCGACCATAAGATTAAAGCAAACAAATTTAAAAGCACTTGGAAAGCTGGTATACGGCGCACCTGCACGTGAGGCAACGCAGGCGCGGTCATGTTATTTCTCCTAAGTCCCGTATTTTCCTCTCTATATGTAATGCCCTTCCTCGAAAAGGAAAGCTGCGGAGAAAAGTAGCGTTAAGACGACCTTGTCGAGCCTCATTTTTGTTCTGTTCTCTGGAACCAAGCGACTACTTTAGCCGCGCGTACCTCCACCATTTACTAAGGAAAATATGGCAAGGACTTGGCGACACTGGCAATGAGTTTTCATCCTCTGACACACGTACTTGCCACATGCACTAGTCCTCAGCAGACTTGCTGACATCAACAGGCGAAGCAGTGGATAATGTGTACTAGCGTATCAGAAGTGAAACGCCGGCCGCACATGCAAACTCCAAAACGCGACAGTCTAGTTTTTCCGGGACGTTCCGGGCTCATGTGTCCATGCACTGCTTATTTCTAGAAAATATGAAACACACAAATGCGAAGGTTACATGTTCCTGCGGCTGGAGAAACGAGAGGTAGAAAGCAGCACTGCGACGCTCAGAAACAACGTGGTTTCGATATCTGACGCGAGTTTCTAATCGCATTGGTATACAAGTAACATGGAGCATTGTATTTCAATACGAGCTTACCTTATACATTCTACACTCGGGCCTTCTAGAAAACCAAGAATTCCATCGAACTCTTAACTCCCATTAGAAGTACGCGTCGCAAAATGAGAAATCTCGGCCTGCTATTTCCGTTACGAATTTCCGTTACGAAGCAGTGTGCCTGTAGCTGCCTTCCGGGTGGGTACTGAAGAGCGCAATACTCCGTTATTGTGTTCTCGTCGGTTTTTGGGAGCACAGTGAGCTACCCCGACCTTTCGTAGCTGGATGACGCGGAAAATTGCTGTGTTTTCTTGGCCCGAAAGCACCATCAGTGACAGCCTCCCAGCCTCTCCCAATGCCAGCAATAGCAGACGGTTCCTCGACGGCGCCCTGAAGAACATGGCGGGCGCGCCCAGTGTCGCCAGATCACAATGCATTATGAATGTCCCCTATTAAATTAAGTGACTTAAAGGGGAACTCCCGCGGTTTCTTCGCCATATTACGATATCGCTGTTTTCCAGTTGTAGTGATAGTCCTGTAGCAGGCAATGTGGTTCAATTTGCTGAGAGACTCACCAGTATGTTGAATAACAAAATGAAAGATGTGTTGAAACCGAAAGCGAAACGGATAGAAGCTTCGAGCAGCGTATGCGTTCACGTCACAGCCTCCCCGCCATCAGAAATACGAAGCTGGTGCTACAAAAATGAAAGTGCGAAAAAGAACAATAAGTAAACCATACCTGCACGTGCTTCTTCAAATTTCTCGCCGATCTTTCCGACACTTCAATCGCATTGTTTGACGGAGCGCAAGTTAAACAGTGGACAAAACATGGGCGTGCAATGTTTCAATTTACCTTGTATTCAGTCGGTTTAAACATAGGGGGTAGCCGTGGTCGGAAAGCAATCTAAAATTCTACATCGGCACTCATTGCAACAGAATCTAGATTACCACGGAATGGCAAGAACGGTGTTCCGTGATTTTCAAATATCAGGTGAATGAGCTCTATTGTGTCCAGCCTTCAGAACGACCCTTGCTTGCTGTTCAGACTGGCTCAGACAAAGGGAAAGACTGCTGTCCCTTCCCACGTCGTCGGTCTCGCACCGCTTGCTTCGCTGCGCCCCTGCTGATGCCCGGGAGTTGTTGCGCCTTAACTACGGCCCTTTCGTCGACCCCCTTCGTAATAGCTGGAGGGTTAAGTTTTCCCGTTTTCGGCGGACGTTCTTATCCCATAAGTTGAGGCCGCCATCGTGCCGAGTAGAAGACGTCGCGTGGGAACGGTCGCTTGCTCCATGACTTTCGGAGAATCCTGCAATCCCCCACCCACGCAAATCGGGAGCGTCCGTGGGAACACAGCAGCCGATGTCTTGCCAGCGACCTCCAACTGGACGTTGGGCAAGAGACCGAAACGCTATTTAAGGCCGTACCGCCCTTTTGTTAACAGGCCTCAGCAGACTCGGTCGTTCTGGCTGACCCTGTATTCACCCGTTATAACCCGTCGCTATAAAACTGTTTTGTTCTCCAAACAACGCTCGTGGTTTACCTTTCCGGCTGCTAAGCTTTGCTAGTCCGCGCACAGCTACGTCAATGGAGATCCTGCCCGCCCGTTAGCCACATCACGCTATCTTTATTTCACAACACTGGCTAACTTGCCTTCGTAGTGTGACATCTGCCGCTGCTCGCTTGCTTTTCCGAGCGGTCTCCTACGTAAAAAATGCCAGTGACGCCGAGGCTCACACATGGGAGCCGTAACCGCATTCTCAGAGCCAAGGCGCTGAGCGGCGATAGTAATTAAAGCGCGCGTTGACAGTGTCTTAGTTCGAAGGGAGCCTTGGCGGCTGGATCTGAAGGGACGAAAGGAACTTCGCAGTTGGCTGTTGTTCGGCCTGCGTTGCCGCACAAGGCTGGTTGACAGCCGGAAACTTTTTCTCCAGCCACAGGGTGCGGCCGCAGTAAAGGAGTAACGGGATAGACTTACGGGGTGTGCCTGCATTGGCGAAAGAGAAGCTTCGCCCTCATCGAAGCCTCGAAGAGGGACAGTAAAGGATCGAATGTCGTTTTGCGTGTGGTTTTCGTTTAAGTGAGGGAGACTGCTAACAGGAAAGTGGGGACTCGAGGCTCGGCCTCGGCGGTTGCAGCCCGGTCTATCCGCCCTGCATCTGGAACCCATGTGGGACGTTTACAGAAGGAACGTCGTTCCCTTTGCCGTTACTTTTAAATGTAACGCGTTGGTGTTACAGTTCCACCAACCCTTACAGGAACGATGACGTTGCCTCGTTCCTCTAAAAAAGAACTAGTTCCAAGAATGCCCTTCCTTGGAACGACGTTCCGAACACTGCTTGCGGTCAGTCGGATCACCCAGCCGCCCGGCGTTCCAAGTACTCTTATTATGAAGCAGGCGATGTGGCTACCATGGAAAGCGTCGATATAATTTCAAGGTTTTGGATGGTACGTGCATTCTACGGTTCTATTTAAGGCGATAGTCTTTCTTGGGATACTTGAACGCATAAATTTTGGTCTGTCTTTCTGTTTGTCTGTCTGTCACACGATTCAGCCACCCGGCCAAAGTTTAAGCACTTGCCTAACGCCCAGCCATCTTGAATTGGTAGCTGCGTTCATACTTAGGATCACTGTCGATCAAAAAGCACGTATAACGCATATCTGAGGTGCAACATCAATACGTAAGCATTAGGTAGTGTGTTGCTTTACTAGAAAATACATAGATACGTAATTCTAAAGACCCTAGTGTTTCTTAGGCTGCGCTAAAAATGCGACGCTATGCACGAAAAAGGCCTATATGCCGACGATTTGGTGCTGCCACCTGACAGTTTCCCAGGTATTCTGCACAAGCTCATGTTTCCCGACGGCGCTGCCAGATGGCGTCCATATCTTACGTAGCGGAGTACGGCCGGCAGAAGATCGTCGTCTTTCGACTACATTTGCAGCGAAGAATGCAGATACGCGGCCAATTTTTATAAAATAGGAGGCTTTTATTACTTGGTATGCCGTACGTAAGTAGTGTGAAGAGCTCATTGCGAAATTTGACGAAATATGGCGACTTCTTGCTCGTCGTTTGACGTCGTTTGGCGCACACGCGCACACACACACACACACACACACACACACACACACACACACACACACACACACACACACACACACACACACACACACACACACACACAAAGGAAACAAGGGCCCCGCCACAGTGGTCTAGTGGCTATGGTACTCGGCTGCTAATGCGAAGGTCGCGGGATCGAATCCCGGCTGCGGCGGCTGCTTTTCGATGGAGGTGAAATGTTGAGGCCCGTGTGCTGTACGATGTCAGTGCACGTTAAAGAACCCCAGGTGGTCGAAATTTCCGGAGATCTCCACTACGGCGTCTCTCATAATCAGAGCTGGTTTTGGGACTTTAAACCCCACATAACAACAAGGAAAACAAGCCTACACGAACGTGTGAGTATTTTAAACCTGATAACAGTGCGAGCTGACGTTTCCATGGCGGGAATCGTATACAGGCTGCTGAACTGCTTTTGGCCAGCGAGGCCGTTCGCGTCAAGCTCGGTCGCTTATTGAGTCTGCGCGTGCCGACTTGCCGCGTCCTCCTGAATTTTTGGTTGCACCGCTTCAACGCGCAGGTCGTCAACTCTGTGAAGCGCTCTATTTTAGGCGCAGTTCCCCGGACTCGGCGCGATCAAAAAAGAAAAGAAAAGGAAAGACAAAAAAGATCAGCGCATACGTAAAATCTGTCCCGCGGGTCCGGGTGATTCATCTGTGTAGCAGGTCTTGAGAAGAATAATAGATAATGAAAAAAGCTTGGGTTACGTGAACCTAGACAGCCACCTAACCACCCTGTAATTAATGTCTCGCGGGTTCTTCAAATAATAATAATAATAATAATAATAATAATAATAATAATAATAATAATAATAATAATAATAATAATAATAATAATAATAATAATAATAATAATAAACTAACGAGTGTGCTTGATTGAAAATCAACATGACACCTTTTCCATCCAACAGACCCTTGCAGTAAATTCGCACACGTAGTACATGACCGCCAGAACTGTGAGCTAATTGTACACTGACGCCAAGGACGAAAAAGAAAACACTCGAAAGATGCTTTCTCCAAAAATTTGCATTACCAGCCGTACGAATAGGTCCCCAACATGAAAGGAGCGGGAATATGCACGCTTAATTAGGGCAAATTATCACAAGCACAGTTCATTGTCACCGCCATGACTGACATCATGTATGAGCGCATCGGGATAATGCTTATACGAAACTATGGCGCATATATATATATATATATATATATATATATATATATATATATATATATATATATAATGCACTCGACTTGGCAAATGGAGACACGATGCCCCAGATTATTCCCGTCCAGGTTGACTCGTCTGCTTCCGCCCTCTTCTCTCATTTCCTAGTTGCTTTGGCACAAGGCCTTTTCTGCGCACAAGCAGGGCGCTGTGGAAAGGCGCGCCAAATACTCTCGAGTTCTTGGGAATAGTCACGGTGGTGATGTAGGAGGGAGCGGAACGGATGCTGCTTCCTCCATACGTACGCTTGCCAAACGTTGAGCGAGATGACGACTATAGCAAACGGAGTTGAAGGGGGTACGACAACGTCATTTGTAAGGTGTTCCGCTGGTGTCCAAGAGCCATTCTGTATGTGGTGAGCCAAACAACGAGCGAATGATCGCATTTTATGTGTCATCCGTGCTTACACTCGCATTAAACCTCGCCTCTGCGTTGTCAAAGGTACAAAATTACCTGAAGATACATTGGCGACTTGTCAAGTCCAGTCGTTAGATTTCCATCCGCATTAGCACTCTTTGCGATAGAACCATGTCACGACCGAAGCTGCCAGACAAGCTGAAGTTATCTTCGCATTCCCCGAGTTTTTCGGATGTATGGATTTGGCTTCAATATTAATTATGTTGTCCGAAGAGATTGATTAAACGCTTGTATGTTTCTCGGAGTATTCCAAAAGAACGAAGATTATTATTCTTTATTTTTCTGTCCAAAGAGAGATACGGAATGAAATAAAACGCACTCGCACGTTGCCCTCTCGAAGCTATCGCATAAGGGTCGAAGTGCATGTGCGCACTACACTGCCTGCTCGAAACAAAGAAAGGAAATTGCTGTAAGAACGGCAGTTTCCTTCCTTTCTTGTTTATGTTTCATGTTATACACGTTTGGTTGTTAACAACCTTAGTGATAATCCTGCAGAGCTTTCGCCGATCGTGCCATGGGTCTCCCACGTGGGGCCTCCACCTTGAAGAGCAGACGCCGGGAAGCACCTGTACTCCGCAGGGCCATGTTCTCCACGTGATCGCAGCCCCGCCACGGTGGTCTAGTGGCTATGGTACTCGGCTGCTGATCCGAGGGTCGCGGGATCGAATCCCGGCCGCGGCGGCTGAATTTCGATGGAGGCGAAATGTTGAGGCCCGTGTGCATGCGATGTCAGTGCACGTTGAGGAACCCCAGGTGGTCAAAATTTCCGGAGCCCTTAACTACGGTCTCTCTCATAATCATAGCTGGTTTTGGGAAGCAAAAGCCCCAGAAATAATCGTCATTCACGTGATCGCGGAATAATTCAGAACGCTCAACCGGCTGAGGCTCACTGGTGACGTGCGCCGGTATAGAAATATAGTGCCATGATCTGTGCATACGCAGCAAGCGATGATCGCTCCCTATAGCGCGTCTTATAGATTGGGGTTGCTGGCTTGAAAACGCTAGCGTTGGTTGCCATCAGTAGCTTTCTGTCGAGCCTTGGCTGCGCGGAGGGAGTCTATGGCGTGACCTAGCTGTACGCGCGCGTTGCATCAGAAGCGCTCATATGCGGCGGGCGCGTTCATTTGCTTGAGCGCCTTTTATGCATTGTTTCGTTGCGTGGCATTTATCTTTCCGACGCCATTTATCTGATTGGTCAGAATATTTACTGCGTCCCGGCCTACCCAGACCCAGGGGGCCTTATTCGCGCGCTCTGGGCGCTCATCGAGGTCATTGTAGGTGCACAAGAGAGCGAGTCTTTCTATGGTGCCGCGTAGGCGCAGATAGTGGCTGCATATTTGCGCCGGCGTGCTCCGTCCGCTCATTCGGCGTTCCGAGTGCACGGCGTTCCGAAGTATTCCGTGAGCGGGTGCACGCGTTGCGAAGCGTCATGATCATCATGAGAACGACCAGGTGATCACTTGTTAGCTCTGTGGACAGGTGGGATGGGAGTGTTGCTCTCTGTCACGTGGCGTGTACTAGATCACTGCACGAATCATAACTATTTTTTTCTGACGTGTATTTCTCTGACTTTTCTTTTTTTTGGCAGTTTTTTTTTCTGTATATGTAGGACCAGGTCCGAAAGATTGAGGTCCGGTCCGACATATTCAACTTTAAGCTAAACGAAACATAGCTGGGTTCTCGGTCGTTGTGAGGATAACAAGTGCGCGCATGCAGATTTTTCGTATAAGGCATGAAGACCACACTACGTGAGGTGATGAAAAAGAAAAATCCATTAAGCAAAGCGAAGGGAGAGAAGAATAATGGGGGAGGGAAATGTAGGGATGTTAACCTGCTCAGGACAATCGGAATGCTACCCTACGCAAGAGAGAAAGACAGAAAGCAAATAGCACAACACATGAACATTCGAACAGTCACAATCCATCGGTGAAATCACTGTCACTGGCGGCGAGGCACCACTTAACCGCTATACCTCCGTGAATTTTTTTTACTAAAATAAAGTTGATTCTCTGCCGCTTGTCCAACTCTGTTGCTTAAAAAAAAACACTTTCTATACCTGCGCAGAGGACGCAGCACAGTGACAGCGTAAGCTAGACTTTGCTGCGTGCTCTCCCATTCTTCTGTTTCGGTCTTCTTCCATTCCTGTTCCTACGCACCTCGTATTCTTCCTCTTCCATTGCCCTTCCTGCTTCCTTGTCTCATCGTCGTGCGCTTCGTCTTCTTTTTATTCGTCGCCGTCCTCTTCCTCTAATAGCAATAATTGTAGTTCGGTTTAGGAAATGAGGACGTGTCTTTCTGCAGCCTTTGTCGGGAGCACGGTCCATCGTCCGTGGGGGTGGGGGAAAACGAATGAGAGAATAAAAACAAGATGAACGCCGTTGTCTAGGGCTATGGAAATTTTGACCACCTGGGATTCTTTAACGTGCACAGATAATGCGCAGTACACGGGCTTTTAACGTTTCCCTTCTTATTCATCTCCATCATCGTCGTTTCCTTCCTTTTTGTTCCTTTTTCCTCCTCTTCCCTTTTCCTCGTCTTAGTCGATGAAACCACAGCCGACGACTGACAATGTATACTGTCCTGAAACACCACTCTTACCTTATCAGACCCGTGTCTACAGAACAAAAGTGCTCAGCTATGTGGTGAGAGTCAGAGATTCATATCTTGGGTTCATATCTTGTGTTGATTGCTGTTGTTTTGTGGGGTTTAACGTCCCAAAACCAGCTGTGATTATGAGAGACGCCGTAGTGAAGGGCTCCGGAAATTTTGACCACCTGGGGTTCTTTAACGTGTACTGACATCGCACAGCACACGGGCCTCAACATTTCGCCTCCATCGAAATGCAGCCGCCGCAGCCGGGATTCTATCCCGCGACCCTCGGATCAGCAGCCGAGTACCATAGCCACTAGACCACCGTGGCGGCGCATATCTTGTGTTGAGCTCGGTCTAAATCCGCGCAGGTTCATTTTTTTTTCTCTTGTGAGCGACAGCCGTTACCGACACCGGCAGCGGCGGCGGTGGCGGCGAAGACCATCGCCAACAATTTCGACCATTGTAACGAGCCCATAACAGTCCACGCTGTAAAACTTGAGCACTGCCTTTGTCGCCCTCAACTGCCGGTACTTTTATCGACGACATTCAAGAATCGTTTCAATAGACATAGGTCTATTGCATAGGTGCACTAGAGTGGAGGAGGCCACTGATTGTATCTGAACATTATAACATGCGAATTGAAATAGATAGATAGATAGATAGATAGATAGATAGATAGATAGATAGATAGATAGATAGATAGATAGATAGATAGATAGATAGATAGATAGATCATTGTCAATCTTGATCGCGTGTGAAAGTTTGGTATGAACGGTCGTGTTAGAGTTGCCCAACAGTTGTGCTGCAAAATATGTATGGCGTAGACATGCATATAGGCTTACACACTTGTGTGCAACCCACTAGCTATTTCTCTCGCTTTTGGATATCAATGAACAAATCGCAAAATACGATTTAATCGTATTTTGCGATTTGTTCATCGATTCAAGCATCCATCTTCCCCTGAGCTTTTGGATATCAAGTAATTGCAATTCACAGTGATGGATGCCGAGCAATGAACGTCGCGGAACGGTGCACGTTCAAATATACGCTATTCGATTGTCCTTGCAAGAACGCCTTAATATGTTGCCGCTATAAAGCTCTTTTAACTCTCTCAAATAGAAATCACTTACACGTAACGGTAACGCTAATGCATAGTCATGTGTTGTCACATGGAGCATGAAATTTATAGTTGCTTTCCGTGGCTTGTTCTTATTGGTGTCGACGTTTCACTCGACATTTTCAGGCATCCGTATTTTATAATATGAATAAATTGGTCTCCCTCTACCAATGCTTCAACTTCTTGGTAGCACTATATATCAACGCTATTTATGACCATACTTTAGGATGTACGCGTCGTTCCGGTGAGTTGACACGAGTTTAGATCAGTAATCAATGGTATGTATCCAGATTCTTATATTTTACTGTTTCGGCATTCGCATACCATGCCGTTGCACGAGACCGTTATTCCAACATGATCAAATCAATGATAGTTTGCCCAAAATACTGCTTGGCATATCACAGTTTGAGCATAAAACACTACTGAGAGTAGAGGTAGCGTCTACTAATCCGTCGCGTTCGCCCGTAAGGTTCACTGCCCCAGACACACTTAGCAGTATCGACAGCGTTTACCTCTCATGTACTTCTAATGTAGTAAAACGCCAGCGAAATTTATTAATATTTCTGTGGAAGTAGTAAATGGAGCGGTCACTACCTTTTTTTAACAGTGTAGGGTAAACATCTTATTGTTTGTTATTTTTTTCTCATAAAGTCGGTGATGCGTGTCTTCTTTGAGTTCATTCCCAGGTAAGCCACGTGATGCAAGAAAAAAAGCGGTGGGTTGATAAGTTGTACTCAGTGTATGAAAATATTACTAGCTACTAAATTTACACCTGAAATTTCGAGTCTCACATGTTGGTGGTCAAGACTCTATAAGGGAGATGAAGGTCCCGCTTCTGGTGTATATATACGCGGAATAAATATTCGCTTGATGCTTAAGTAGAACGCTTGAAAATGCAGCTCAAGGTTTTCGTGAAGGCAGGAGGGCCAAGCGGTGATCGGAGACGCGGGATATATGTCGTATGTGCACTCTGAGGCAGTCAACAGTGGTGCACGTCATCGATGAATGCTCTCTGGCAAGCATGCAGTTGTTACATAAGCCGGTGCACATCGGGGCAACCTTAGACAGACCGTTGTAAATATTTGCAACATTAACATTGGCCTAATGCATTTACTGAGAACGGTAGGCACTGAGACATATCGTAAAATGAACCTCCTTAGACTGACTTGCGATAAGGTATATAATTATATAAATACAGAAACTCCCTAGAACAAATGCATATACTCAAAATATCATGCAGAAAACTATAACGAGTGGCACCGCTCCCTGGCAGACATCTAAACTTGTACATGACTATTCCAGGATATGCTTGCTGGTACTTTGTTTTATTGCCCTCAGGACGTGTTGAGCATTAACACATTGCACCATTTTTTTACGAATTACGACGACCACACGCAAGTCAAGGCAGGGTGAAACATTAATTGCTATTTCCAATTACTGCTGGACGCGAAAAGGGTAGAGGTCCGTGTACTGCGCATTCTCAGTGCACGTCATAGAACCCTCGGTGGTCGCAATTTCCGGAGCCCTCCACCACGGCGTGTCTCATAATCACATCGTGGTTTTGGTGTGTTAAACTAGAGCAGTTATTATTATTATTATTATTATTATTATTATTATTATTATTATTATTATTATTATTGTTGTTGTTGTTGTTGTTGTTGTTGTTGTTGTTGTTGTTGTTGTTGTGTTGTTGTTGACAAATTCAGAAACGTGATTACGTTCAACGACCGTCTTTCGCTCTTGAATATTGTAACAAATGGTACTGAAATCCAATCTGTTAATACCTCTTATGTGGCTGCTGTGCGAGAAACACCTCGGCCAAATAACGACAATCTAGTATTTTTTGAAAGTCAGACTTAATTCCACCACTCAGACGCTTTCGCGACTATTCAACGTCATTGCATTGCTTAGCCATTTTGTTCCAACACTCTGACATCTTGCCGCTCTTGAAATTTACGTATCACTGCCACATCCTGATGATATAGACATTTGAGAACAATACAAACAATAAAGAAGCACTAACAGTACTTGACGAACAAGGCGCTGCGTCAGTGAAATATTTGTAAAAGATATAAGTACTAACAATTACTAACAATAATTAAACTACGAAAAAGGAATGTGTACAAAATATGAAAACAAAACAAAACACCACCAAGATAAACGATGCTCAAAGGGCACGTTGCCACGTCAGCAAGTTGCTCTTCAAGCAACATTACACACTACGTACCAGAAAGTTAGCTTCCTTGTCACTAACTTATAATAGAAGGCGTGCTAATACACTAGTCATTCGACTTGAGGTCAAGAACTGCTTCTATACTTTCTTTTTCTGGGCTCACATTCACAAAAAAAAACATACAATAAAAATGTTCGTTGCAGGAAATTTCAGGCCAATCCTGATGCTGGGCATATCATTAGAGAAGCCGGTCAGCCAATGGCAAAAAGCATTTACGAAACGGAACTTTTGCGAATTCGTGCCCCTCTTCTATATTGGGAACGTCCAAGAATGTGGTACGCGCAAATTACGGAATGCACCCGTACTTTTTGCAGTGTTCTGCTACGTGGCCACCCGAGTTTTTCTTAACTGACAGAGTCCTCTTGCCCTATCGCTAAAGTAGCTTCCGGTCTCTCCTATACACATTATCACAAATCAGAGGGCCCTTAACACAACATTAAATGCGCATTCAGTGAAACTATGTATGCTTTTTAGTTGATCGCCTGTCCTGTGTCTCCTCTTATCGTCCCCGTTTCTATAGCGCTCAATTTTTTCCCCGTTTCAACTTCATGACTCGTTTGCTCCCCTTTGATGACAGGAAAGGAGGCTGTCATTTCCGCTACGGTACCTCTACTCCAACATCGCGACGTCTGTCTCTCGTCTCAGCGCATTGACTTGTTAATCTGGGAAGTTGGAACGCCATTGGCCACTGTTCTCCGTTGCTGAAAAAAGACGAGGAGGGGGGGGAGGTAGGGGAAGAAGCGCAGCGTGTATTATAGCGGGCGCAGGTTATCACTGGTACCATTTCCTCATGGATCCAGAAACGTCGCTGATGTGCATTATTGTTTTCAATTTATTGCTGCGGTGTCATGGCTTCACATACCCCAGATTTCTCAGAAACCAGCAGGAGCCACTGATGCGAAATTTCCACGTGACTGGCGTTTTCATAACACGGTTTTGCAAGCAGCGTGCCGAGGACTGTTACGGTCTCGACTGAGGCCTTGCTAGGATCAAAATCCAAAGCTGCTATCGGGCCAAGCTCTGCCTGAGCCCGGCCCAGGCTGGTTCTGTCTTTCGGGCCAACCCGGGCCCCTGCCATGCTTTATGTTGTGTAAACCCATGCGAGCAGAGTTTCCGTGAACTAGTGAGAACTAGCTGTGCGCTGTAGATTTGCTTGTTGAAGCTAATCATTCGCTTATCGTTGGTTAATATATGACCGCAGGAAATATACCACGGGAGCACTGATCATTCGCGTTTTACAAGAGACATACCCTTCCAACAATTTTATTGAGAAACTATTAAAGAACTGTTGACCAATGTAATCACACAGAGGTGTCGTTGTCTGTCCGTTGAAATATCACTGAATTCAATATTGATATTTCTTGAATATTGGCCACCGAAATATTAGTCAAAATCGGTTGAGCAAGTTGTGGTTGACTTGTTGTTGAGTTATCTTTGAAAGTACACTGTACACAAAAATTTATTGTGGTACCTTTGTTCCATATTTATTGACCTAAATTTCAAGCAGCATTGAAATTATAGGTACATTGCACTTACGTTGAATAAAAGAATGGCAAGGCGTTCTCGTGGTTGTTTTGTGCACTCGGCAGGTCTGAATAACCGTATACGGTTATTCAGACTTCTCGAGAAGGCGGCCCTTCATCGCCAGCACTTGAACAAAAGCTATTATTTGCAAGAATACACGTATTAGCAACACACATTTAAGACGTTACACACATTGATCCATAATTATACAGCTATGAATATCAACAAATCTGAACACAGCCGCTCATGCACACTGCATATACAGAACGCTTGGAACGAAGCGCAACGCGGAGCTTATATAGACAAAAACATTCAATAATTACCTTGAAAACACGATGACATTCATTTTATATTTATCGCTAGAGCACACAGACAGAGTGATCTAAAAGCGCATAATAATACGCGGTTTAATTACGAAACACTTTCATTAGTGTTACCATCACGGACCGCGTTGTATTCGGCGAGAAACAACGTAGCGGGCCGAGTTAAGGTGTGTCACATTGATGGGGACAGTTAGACGACCCCAGGGTTGGTTGCGTAAATTTTTCGGATGCAACTGCACACAAATGCAAGTATGCGTCACCGCTTAAATTGACTGTCGGATTCCGGTATAGGGTCACGAAAGTACACTGGAAAATCAATACAAAGTTAATGGGTTTTCGATAGAAAAGTTATGGTATTCGGAACAACGAAAATTTGTCTGCATTCTAGTTGGACAAGCTCAATGGATATCGAAAATCCAATGCATACGGAATAAGTTAATCAGAGCTCAACAATTTCGCAATGAATGTTCAACACCCTGTTTCACAAGGGACGAACGTCCAAAGAAGCGGAATCGTCCGCGATAAGATTTCAGGCCACACTCGCAGAGCCTTCGTCGGAGCCATAGCGGCTACAGCGTATGTGCTGCAATGTGGGTGTAGGCAGTCCCTCTGTGGGCCACGCCTAAAATATAATTTTCCGCATTCGAGGGTTCGAGCATATGACCACAACAGTACAATGAGAAATCTATGAAGAAGCAATGATTTTTCAACGGGAAGTTATGGAATTCAGAACAACGGAAATCTGTTGGAGATCTTGTACAAGCTCAATGGATATAAAATTCAGTGCATGCAAGTCGATTGATTGATTTATGGGGTTTAACGTCCCAAAACCAGCTCTGATTATGAGAGACGCCGTAGTGAAGGGCTCCGGAAACTTCGACCCACCTGGGGTTCTTTAACGTGCAATGACATCGCACAGCACACGGGCCTCAACATTTTGCCTCCATCGAAATGCAGCCGCCGCGGCCGGGATATGCATACAGGTCGAGTCAACTAGTGCTCAACAACTTCGCAATGGAAATTCAACACCCAGTTTCATGAGGGATGAAAGTCCAAAGAAGCGGCATGATCCGCGGTAATATTTCATTGCGGACTCGCACAGCCGCCATAAAAGCTATCGCAGGTCAATCCTGTATACTGCAAACGCACCGGTGCATGGTGCATGTGGTGCTGCATAGTGTTCATTGGTGCGCAGTAGTATTTACTTGCTGTAAAGTGCCATGTTTGCCAGGCACTACAAAAGACAAATGAAGCTAATATATGTGGAGCCATCTATTTGTGCCGTAATAAGTCAATAGGAGTGCCCATCATATGAGCTGTGCCGTGAAAATCTTTCACTGCCATTCACACATGCGCTCAATTAGGTACGCACCAGCTCAACCACTGCACAGCAATAAATCAACAGATAACCATTACATTATGCAATATGTACTTAATGTTGAAAAGTATCAGCGGTATCTTCGCTGTGTATTCGTCGAGGGAACTATAGACTTTTGAAATGTAGTTGAAAATACATTGATTCAACTATTCTTCAACCGTTTCTCAACAATAACTCAATATTCATTTTTGTAAGCTTCTGAAATCATTCTTCTTCGATCATTTTATTTCGTTTTCCTTCTAAAAGTAAAGAATGTCGTGTGTTTCGGAAGCAAAATCAATCGCGCTTACAGGAAGGCACACATTACCCGTCTAAAAGGCTTCGAGCGGTGCCGTCATTGCTACCGTTCGACATCGCTGGGGTTAAATTGAGGCATTGGCTGCGCCAGTGAGAGCGTTTACTGCGCACTCATTGGACAGCCCACGCCCATGGATTGACCAATCGTGTAGTCCAAATGTGAATAGTACCGCGAGGAATGAAAAGTACAACGAAACCGGCGTACGGAGAGCCATGTTGCGAGGTGAGGGAGCAATGTTTTTTCGAACGGAACTCTGCAATCTCCCTGGACACACACTCACGAGCACGCAGCCCCACGCGGCGACTCGCGTTTTGTTTATAGGCCGTGCGTTCCAAACCTTCTCTCCGCAAATAAGACGTCCGCGTGGCCGGCACCCAAGGCAACAACTCCGCGACCGCACGCGCTTGCGCACCACCGCGGTGATCAGCTAGCCAAGGCTATACAGTCAACCTACAGGAGGAAAAAAAAAAGGGGGGGGGGGGGGGACCAAGGAAAAAAAAGAAAAAAAAAAGAAGAGGAAAACCGGAGTGGATGCGGCGCGCGCACAAAACACACGCCAACACCTTTTTGGCAGGCTCCCGACGTGGCCGCGGGAAGGGGGGGGGGGGTGGGGGTGGAAGAGGGGTGGGAAAGCCTGCGCCGGGGCGTCATCCCTCTAAAAACGGACAGACGAAGCCGAGGCCCCAAGTCGAAAAACTACGGCGCGCGCCGAGGCTAGCGCTCTCGAACCCTTTTTCCGAACAGCCGCCGACCGACGGAGCGACACGCACGCAATCCGAAGAGGGACGTTTCGGCAAGAAACAGTGGTCACTGATCTGACCACGTGATCTCTCTGCTTGCGGAAGCTCCGAACTTCTCAAAAAGAAAACGCGACTCGCTCCCCCCTCCTCGCGCCAGAGTTTGCCGCGTCAGCAGCGAAGACGAGAAAAGAGCAGGCAGCCGTACGACTAGCAACGCGTCCATCTCCGAGCAAGGACATGGCGTTCCAGCGGCCATTCCTCATCATCCTGAAGCGTGAAGAGCCCAGCCAGCCCTGGGGATTCAGGGTCTCCGGTGGTGCCGACCTGGCTGCGCCCCCCAGAGTGGACAAGGTAGGGTGGCGGCATATGCGTGCCGGCTCGCACGATAGCGTGCACCCACGGCGCCGGTGAGCGCGCTACGTTTATGACGTACAAATTAAAAGGCGGATACATTCGTGGACAGAAAGACTGTCCTTGTCTTCTGCGTGTTCCGTGCGACAGATGCGCAGTGCCAGTGTCGAACGGATCACTTGAAGTCTTTTTTTTTTTTTTCCTTATTACGAGGACTCTTGTCTTTTGAATGCGTCTGTGTTTTTGTATATTAGTTTTAAAGTTGCCTAGTAAAATACGAACTCACTCTCAGTGGAGTCCACGGCATGCTCATGCTACGGCCTCCCATACAAGTACCAGATTTTTTTAGAGTGGCGTAGTGCTTTTTGTCTTTACGAGTGTTTGGAATACCTTTAACTGGAGGGAGGAGGAGGAGGAGGGGTGGTCGCGTAAATGATGATTTAAAATTCTGAGGTATTAGGACTTGCACTTTGCTGGGAGAGGGAGTGGCAGGAAGGCACGTGTTATGTCTAAGATAGCTATGCATATTTTCGCAAGTGCATTATTTTACTTACGGTTTTCTGTGTGTAAAAAAAAAAAAAGAGCAAGTAATACTGGTGTTACACGGGCGCTTCGAAGGCCTTCCAACCGACGGTCCCTCGACTCAACAGTCATGTTTGAGCTGCTACATGGGCGGTTTCGGTAGCCGTCGAGTCGATAGTCTATCGAGCTCGATAGTCTGTCGACTCGACGGCCATCGAAACCGCCCCTGTTGTAGCTCAGACATGACTTTTGAGTGGATGGACCGTCGGTTCGAAGGCCTTCGAAGCGCTTGTGTGACACCGGCATAAAACAATGTAGGCGTGAAAATATTTTACTAAATCTGACGATCCGTGATGGTCACACGACAAGATCCACTTCGGTTATCGGCGCGAGAGCGTGCCTTACGTTCCATACATGAGGGCTACGTATACGTGCATCCCCTTTAACGCGCTGTTAAGTATATGCTTAACCGGTCTCGTCGCAGTACAAGTACATAGAGCTGTAAAGCTGTTATCATAGTGATGCATGTGTTCATTTGGCAAGCAAAGAGAGTATAATTAGAAACAAAATTTCTACCCCGAAACAATAAAAAAGGAAGTCAAGCAGCCGGAAGCTGGTTGCTTTCGCATATTTCGCCCTGTCCCGCGGCCGACTTTACCTGCACTCTGCTACTGAGCATATATTGCATGAGCGGATGAATTCTGGGTGAGATGTGTTGCAAAAGCTCCCAGGAGACTTGCTCGCCTCGGCTCTATTTTGAGCCGAGTCGGCTACGTGTCTACTTCACACCTGTGACGAGGGACAATGCAGCGAAGCAACAGCAGAGCTCAAAACAGCGGTGAAAGACGCTCGGCATAGGAAGTTCCGTCTGCAATTTAAACGAAGTTTGGTGTGTCGACGTAAGGGGGTGTGAAATTGCCGCGAGTACCGCGAGGCACTGTTTATACACGCGAATTATGACCGTGGCTGTAGGCTCTTTTCTTTTAGCTGTGCAGAGAACTGTTATTAAACGTTTCTTTTTCTTTTAAAAAATTTTCTCTCGACCTCTTGAATTATGACTTCCTCTTGAGTGTAGCTAGTCAGAGCACACCGCTCGACGTTTTGTTGTGCGCCCGCAGCCTATCAACTAGCAGTTGTGATCGCAGAGTTACTGCATGAATACCGCCGCTTACTGACCGTTTTATCGTAACTGATGAAAGAGAGAGAAAGAAAGAGGGAGCGAAAGATGTTTTATACGCAAGCCTCATTCGCGTCACATGTCAGCACCCTTGGCGTCATGGAGCACATTCTAACGCAGTCTTAAGGCAAGCTACCTTGTAATGTTGTCGTCGACTGGTAAATAAAACGTTTTAATTCATAACAAATTCCAGAATTTCTCCTACGGCTCGTTCCTTTCTCATCTAATAAGAATATGCGCTTTTACATTTAAACTTCAGCGTGTTGGCTTAAAGACTGCATACATCTGTAAATTGGTGAAAACATATGATAAAAAAACTAACATAAGTAAAGAGTAAACTTATCTTTTTGGCTGTGTTATGGAGGGGGATGCAAAAACAGAGAAATAAAGAAACAGAGAAATAAAGAGAAATAAAGAAACAAGACAATGGTCAGGACTGAGGACCTCCAGTTCAATATAATGACTGGAAGGCGTTCACGCACAGAAGGGAGAGCAGGTTTTTATATATTATTAAGGCGAAAACATTATATGTCGCTCGCATGCTGAGGTGATATTAAAAAAAAAATGTGGAAAGAAAAATATGGCACAAAAAGTCGTCAACTCGCGTGTCATTCACTTGGATGCCGAAATTGCACGAATGGATGCACGAATGGATGACTAACATGACTGATAGGTCACTACAGTAATAACTAAGATTCTTGCACTTTACGTCAAGATTAACGATAACAAAACGACGCGTGGCTTATATCCGTATTGGGCATGCGGGCATGAGTCACACGTAATTAAATGCTAACCTTTGCAGAATATGCCAAGTCACATTCAAGGGATATTCGGCAGCCAGTGGCTTCGGGTTCGGCTACCAAAGGTCTTGGCTTTCGCCTTCAAAAGGGTCCTGCAACACTTTTTCAGAGCAAAGTCATAAAACAGTGCCTATCAGTCGCGGAGGCTCCTGAGAACATGTGAGCCAATTATTATTGCACTGCGCGCATCATGGAATCCGCAGTTTGGTTTCAAATGCAGGCGGAAAGTGCCCGCTCTTTCAACAGGTCACGCCACTGGGAGGGAGCACAGACTACGTCACTTGAGGCAGAAATAGCGATGGCTGATCGCGGAATGATCATCTGCTCTGCTTTATTTGTTCGTTTCGAATTCAGTAAATAAAGAAAATGTGCGTGTATCCCTTAAAGAGCAACGAAAAAAAGAAGGCGCGTGACGCTGTAAGTGCTCCCAGTGACGTCATTTGTTGAAAGAACAGCGGGCCCTTTCCAGCTGTGTTTGCGTGGAGAAAAGGAAAGAAACCTAGGAGAGGGCGTCAATTGACAGTCTTGAAGCCTAGTCATAAGAAAAGGAGAAAAAAAAACTGAAAGAAGGAAATTATGGGAAACAGGCCCCAGTCACGTGGTAGGTAGAGCAATGCACCGGTCAAGCGCCACTAAAAGTTACCGTTTCCAAACAACCTCGAGCTCTCCGGCAACTATGAAGGGTCTAATTCTATACCCGAGAAGCATTGCGCACAGTCGTCAGAAATGGTTAGATTGCCGAGGCTGTAGCAGAATCACGTGACTCCGCCTCCTAGTTTTCTTTCCTCCATGCGTGTTTGAGACCAAATTGCGAATTCTTTGGCGCGTGCAGTGCAAATAATATTTGACTCAGATGTTAGCAGGCGCCTCCACGACTGATCTTCACTGTTTTATGACCATGTTCAAAAAGCGTTGCAGGGCTCTTTTAGGTCTCTTGAGCGATAGCTAAGGACTCCTAGGAATTCCTTATCTGCAGCACCGAAAGACATCGAACTTTCGTTTTGAGGTACTGTACTTCGATATCGGTGAGGTATGTCAGCTTTCAAAAGCGGGAACGTCACTGAATGGATCTCTAGATATAAAATTAGGAGGTTTTACGTGCTAAGACCAATACGTGCACTGTGGTGAGACACGCCATTGTGGGGGACTCCGGATTAATTTTGACGACCCGGAGTTTCTTAACAAGCACTTAAATCTAAGTATACTTATTCTTGTGTGTGCGTGAGTGCGTGTTCTTTTTTAAGTGTTCCACGTCATCTAGAGGAAAATGCGGCTTCGAGAGACGTCGGTCGTGTTTTTGTATAGCTGTCACACTTACTAACACACGAACCACGAGTGTAAACTGACAGACATCTTTCCATTATTTTTAGCCTGCCCTCTCACTCTTTCCATTCAAAGCGCATCGTCACACTCTGCGATGAAAGCGTCTTTGCCTTCAGATGCAACAACATATGGGATTATTTGGTGGGTGAATAATTACTAAATGGGTGATTCATCAGGAACGTTTAAACAAATCAAGAAGCAATATAAATCTGGGAACTGTTCTCACAGAACAGTCAGATCAGAATGCGAACAGCAACGTGACGGCCGGTGGTGGACAGCTTCCAGCAGTGTAAAGGCAACAGACGAAGGGCGCTGAAAGCATGGGCTGCTGTTTCACGAAGCGCCACGTTGCCTTTCATCGTGCCGCAGAGACAGTCACACCGGGCCTCTCTACAAAGAACGAGAGCGAAAGAAAAAAGAAGACATTACACTTCCGTTCATTTGTTCTTTTTCGTCTGACTGCGTAGGCACTGTGATGAGACGCCATGCGACAACTCTGCGGGTGGACCAAAAAAAGAAGGCGCTCGGGTTGTCGCGGCATCGCAAAAACGACAGTTACTCGCAGTCTGTCTCACTCGTTGGGCCTTGCTGTCAGGTGTCCCCGTCCAGAGATGTGCGCGTCGGTACAGCGGGTGCGGTGCTACTCGCTGAGTGCGACAGACAGACCGGCCGGCAGAAAGGCGCACATAAAACACGCTTCCGCGGCGACAGCGACAGTGGTTGTCAATAAAATATTTTCCGCGGTGATTCGGTGTGTCCTGGCGTGCACTTGCCGACAACACGATGGCCACGGATTTAATGTTTCATTTCGGGACAGGGGAGGTTTACTTTTCCTTTAACTAAATGTGCGTGCAGGAAAGCTTGGTATCCCGGGTTTTTCCAGCTATTCCATGTATCTCTCGGGCAAACGATTGGTTCACAGCGAATGTAGTCCGGCCTAAAACGAAGAAACGAGCAAACAGGAAGAACAGTCCGCAGAAAACATTCGCTTTCTTAAACAAACAAACAAACAAACAAACAAACAAACAAACAAACAAACAAACAAACAAACAGGTGCATGGAATAACATACGAACAAGAGAAAAGTTTGACTGAACGCGCTAGCAAAAATGCACTTCGCATAAAGCTGCTAGTATATTTTGCGTGACAAAAGGAAGTTTTATACAAATCATCGTTGACAACAAAAGCCCCGGGCTGCACTCACTCACTCACTCACTCACTCACTCACTCACTCACTCACTCACTCACTCACTCACTCACTCACTCACTCACTCACTCACTCACTCACTCACTCACTCACTCACTCACTCACTCACTCAGGTACACACACGCGTCGAGCTTTTCCGTTTTGTGAACTGCCACTTACTAGTGGCGGCCGGCCGTGGGAGTTTTGCGTCAACTTAGTAATCTAAGTTCCCAGGCTGGTATAGAATATTCTTTGTGACACAGCATGTCAGGATCTGACAGTGTAAGCTATCCGTTCGTGTAGTGCCTTTCTTTTGTGTCCGTCTCCGTGAGCCTTACTTTTTTTCTACGCTTAATTACGCCGGGAAAGCGTTTCCTATAAGCTCGCTTTGAAAGTAGTGTTGACATGCTACACTGTTAGCGCTCAGGTTCGTGCCAATGCCGCCAGCGGGAAGTCGGGCGCTGCGTTCGTTCAGCTACCGCGGGAATTAGAATTAAAGCATAGATTAAATAGTATTATTGGCCTGGTTGCTTTTCTAGACATTCTACTGGCTTTGCTATATCCTATTTCCGGCCTTATTAGCCTGAGTTTTGAAACAATCTTACCTTTATTAATGCAGACGGCCATAAGACACTGTGTACACGGGATAATCAATGCGACGTGTGGCATTTGGTAACGTGCTATTTTTCTAAGTGATCAGTTTTTAATGTCGTAAACTCATTTGGAGCCATAAGAAAAGTTTAGGCAAATCCGTATTGTTTCCGTGCCGGCGAAATGACCACATGGAACTCTAGTTTGTTGAAGCTAATACATGATTGCCTTTTATGTCAAAACCGGCTGTGATTATGAAGCGCTTCCCTTTGTAAAGGGCTCGGGAGTAATTTCGACTAACTGGGGTTCCTTAACATGCACCTATATATAGGTCCACATAGAGGCATAGCCTCCCGGCTCCATCATGGGATTAGCCAGCAGCTAGCCAAGGGTCCTCTCTGGGGCTTCCAAGGCTGGCTCCTCAGGACCTTAATAAAAGTTCACTGTCTGTCTGTCTGTCTGTCTGTCTGTCTGTCTGTCTGTCTGTCTGTCTGTCTGTCTGTCTGTCTGTCTGTCTGTCTGTATTGATTCTGTCCTGTGGCGTTGTGAGTGGCAGCCGCATGTATTCTACTCTGTGCTCACATAAACATTCTTTGTTCGCTTGCTAGCGTATGCGTACACGGTGCTTTTTATTAGCGTTTTTATTTCGTCTTCTTCGCTATATCTCTTAGTTGAGCGTTGATTTCATGATTTTCGTGTAGCCCGCTCTTATTAAGCCAACTTTTCTGTGTTTTCACATTAAAAAAAAAATGCCATGGCAGTGTAACCTTCGGGGACGTGAAACCGAAACCTACTACCGGGAAGGTATTGGTCAGTGTATCCTATGATTTTCTGAAATTTTAATGGCCCGGTCGTTCGCTTGCTCCCTCCTCTCTCCCTTTAAAAAGCAGCCTTCAGAAATATATCAGTGCTCATTTCGAATGGTTCTGGGACAAATATGGCCCACCCACCGAGGTAGGGCCCTGGGCAGAACACGAAGTTTAATCTTTGAGTAATTTTCTCATCCATGCAGTCCCATTCTTCAGGCTCGGCCGTGCTGCTATTGAGGCAGCTTATCCCTCCATCGTTCTGGCTCGCCCCCGCGCAACTCCCTTCGAACGCGACTTACGTAAGCCAAGCTCGGGCTTGCGCGCGTGCTTGCAGAAAAAAAAAAGAAAGAAATGAAATTATCAGTATAACTTTTCGGCAGAATAGCTGTTGGGTAATCTCAAAATATGTCGGCAGCTAGCGGCTATACACCTATTCGTTGACCCGGCAGAAGCAAATAATAATAATAATAATAATAAAACTGCTCCAAGAGCGCGACGTCTGTCCACGTGCCGCTTCTCTGCGGTATATAGTTTCACCCTCTCGAAGCATTGTGAGGTGAAGAGCGGAGGCAGGCATTTGATGCTTCTGCTGGATAACGACGTGGATCAATGCCGTGACATTGCCGACAATGGAATCCAAAGGAGTGCCGACGCGTTTCACTCTGTTGCTGACGTTTGCCATGTTTAGCAACGTGGCCTTTGTTAGTGACGCAGGCAAAGTGAACCTGGTCTTAAAAATTTCGGCGGATCACACGCATTGTGGAAATCGATGTCACGCGAAGCGATCGGCAAGGAATTTACATCTGTCGACTGTTTGACATTCAGGCCAAGTATTATGACAAAGATTAACGTCTGTGTGCAAACAGAGCACAAGTGACGTAACCACGACTGCTGATGCGATAGGTTTACTTGAAATGCGTGAAGTGCTGGAAGAGCGACCGTGGACGAGTGGCAGCCTGCTTGCCTGGTATACGTCGGCGTTCCGGGTTCGATTCTTACCTACCTAACGAGTGGTAGGTTGACGTGTGTCTCTGCGTGGCCGCTTATGTCTACATTTCAATCGCCAGCTACAACAGACAGCGTGTATTTGCCTTCCTTTTAACCCGCACATAGCGTGTTCTCATGAAATTTTCGTTTTGTTGGTCATTTATTAGCATGGAGCTACGATGTTAAGGTTCGATCAGCTGTGGCGGATACCCGCATAACCGGGATCGAGCACTACGGGTATGAGCCATACGTGGTTGTAGTGCCGTTGATCGTGACGAGTATATCATTTTAGAGATGTCAAGATCAATAATTCATGCTCGCCATACATTGATACCCTATCATCGCAATCTTAATATACACGAAAAGAAAAAAGATGACCAAGAGAGCGCTGAGGCATAGGCAGCTAGATAGATAGATAGATAGATAGATAGATAGATAGATAGATAGATAGATAGATAGATAGATAGATAGATAGATAGATAGATAGATAGATAGATAGATACTGTCAAAGTTGCTCAAGTTTGCCAAGAAATGCTTCGCATTAAAAAAAAAGAAAAGGAAAGGCCGAGGGAGACGGCAGGATGGTGAACGTGTCACCACGACGCGGTCTGGAAGAGGTGCAAAAACATCCTAGATGTATTCAGTACAGTTA
Organism: Hyalomma asiaticum; assembly: GCA_013339685.2. Classification (NCBI taxonomy): domain Eukaryota; kingdom Metazoa; phylum Arthropoda; class Arachnida; order Ixodida; family Ixodidae; genus Hyalomma; species Hyalomma asiaticum. The sequence continues at coordinate 137,067,417 of CM023481.1, read as the reverse complement.
GTATAAGACTAAGACTACACTAGAAGATAACGGCTGGCTCTCATTGTCTTTCGTGCCGCACGACGAAGGCCCAAATGCTTTGGCAGCAACAAAAAGACGTCTGCCCACCACCGCGGTAAAACGCTCGTGATAGGTCGCCCTCTATTGCTGACAATGCAGACACTTGAGGAGCAAACAATCTACAAAAGCACCTTAGGTACTCCTCGAAAACGCAGTGAATGGTAGACTTGTGAATTGATAGAAACAACCTTGTCGATGGTCACCCCCTCTTACCTTCGGGAGTAAATAGCTTGCCACAGCGGATGCCAGTAAAAGACGTCATTGCGCGGTAATCACAATTATTATTCCAATACAAAAATAAAAATGATAGGCGAGCATCGGGTCGCACTGAGCCGCAGGTGTGTGAAATACAAAAGCAAGGTGTAGCAATTTGTGCATAAGCACCAGGTGATCCTTGCGGAGCCCCCTCACGAAAACACCGAGGTGAATTTTCTGCAAGAAACTGGTCGTTAAAGAAATGCGGGTGCATTTCACTTCTCTACTTTCGTGCTACTAATTGTTGAATGACAATATTTCCCTACACTTCTGTATAAATCATAACAGGTCTCTCTATAAGCAAATGCCATATGTAAAGGCCTTTTACCCTAACTACAAGTGACTTTTTTTCAAGGCGCCCGGTAGCCTGTGGCGAAGGAACAATGTCCTAAGAAGGCAAATGATTTCCTAGACTCTAAGATTGCTCGATGCTTCGACTTCGCTTTGAACGAACGGACCATTTTACATAACGGCATGCTCCATTCAAGAAACTTTTGCCTCGCGAGAGTTTATATTGGTATAACTTCCGAAGGTGGCGTGTGTCGGTATATTCACTTTGAACGCTTCAGCTATCTTCCCCTTCACATGCAGCAAAAGCTTCATGCACTCATTCCCCACAAAAATATGGCCTCCGCATCAAACTCGCCACATCGAGTTTAGTGACGGAACGCTGTAAATAACGTGCCACTAAGCTGGCGGTAAAGATGCCCCTTTCTTTCGGTTACTTTCGTTACAATAAATTTGAGATACAGCAGCAATAGGAACGGCCATGTTGTGTCGTCGCGCATTTCGCAAATGCATATCTCGAAAGTAGCGGACGCGGGAATTACACTCGACAGATATATCTCAATTTTGCACTTTCATTAATGTCACTCGGGTTGCCGTGCAGGTTGTCGACGGGGGCCTTGCAGCGCTGCAGGGTATGCACGAGGGCGACCTCGTCATACAAGTGGGAAAGCACAACGTCCAGGATCTGACCGAGGCCCGCATCAACACATTGCTCGCACAGCCCGCCAAGAGGCTCGAAGTCTTCATCGTCAGGTGAATGCCCGAGCTCTTTCTCTGTGGTCGCAGGGAAGTGTCTCTGTACCTCTGAAGCTTTCACTGCAGCAGACGAATTACGTTTTACCTTTGCGAGCTTCTTTGTTTTCCTGCAGCTGGCGAGTTGCAAATCGCTTATTTTTTTTATTGAAATGGTGAATAGGAGAGGTTGGTGCCTGTGGTATGACGCCGCAATACAAACGAAAATTTCGAAAATGAGTAAAAAGAAAAGAAAAGAGAAGAAGTTTCGCAAGATATACACACTGGAAACGCTAGAAGAGTCGACACTGTTCGACAGTGCATGCGTCAGATTTCCGTCCGAGTGTTCACGTAGGAAGAGTTGGTACACGCGTGTGCACATGCAATTCGTATAGTTGATATGGAAGACTATGCGCGACAAAAACACCTAAGTAATTAGACATAATATAAAACATATGAGAGCCAAAAAAAAAAAACAGTTTTGAATGCACAAGAGTTACGCAATTCATTTCAGTGGGATACTTGAATCTAAATGTGTGGCATATTTTAGCGGGAAAAAAATGCGAGATGATTATCCGTTAATTTGAGTGTCTTAATATTTTTTTCTGTTTATGGGAATCTTGCCGATGTTTGGCAATGAGCGAGAGCAAGAGAGGGTGCTTAGAGGTTGGGACAGAGCTTTGGGGACATGCCTTTTATTTCATTCCTTAAATGAAAAAAAAAAAAAGAAGACCCGGCCGTCTCGTGCTTTTATTGACTTGTTTTGTCCGCAATATATAACGAATGTGTAAACATTACTTTGTTACCTAAGAAATACATTGTAAAGTGTACTGATAAGAAAAATTTTGTAATAAGCTCTCATCAACTGTATATGGGAAGCTTAAGGGCCGCATCTGTCATAATCCGTCACAACTGCAGACGCGAGCTTTAGTAGCACGTAATATGCCCCAGGGTCCATATTAAGAATTTGTGTTACGCTGTTTCTTTTTTCGAAGTTCTCTCCCCCCTTTGTAATGCCTTCTGGCCTTTAGGGTACTTGAATAAATAAATAACTCCCGATAAAACTCGGACCTATGCATATATATGGGGACCCCGAGGCCATTTCACGTAAGGATCCGAGCTCTGTTGCACATTATACTGACTTTGTTATGTAAGGAACATATTAATTTACCGTTATTCTTGCCCCCTGGCATCTGCTATAGCAAGACTTCGTTATTGTCGGTATCGACGAGTCGCTGCGACGGGTGATAAGAAATTAATAGAATTAAAAGAAAAGTTTCGTACATCCGGGTTCCACACAAGTGCACAGATGGAGCGCAGAAGTATGTAACTTACGTGAAACTCTTCCGATGTTCACCTCCACTTTTCGCAGCAGTCGTAGCTCTATTCATAAATTAGCGGTTTATTTCAGAGCAGTGTATAGCACACTATTTTTTTTTGTGTGTGTGGGTGATTTGCAAATTGTGCCGCATAATGCTGTTAGGCAAACTTAACGTGTACTCTAAATTGCTGGAATAGATGCACTGAAGCCGGTAAGAGAAGCTACAAGGTGTACCCATTTGTAACAGTCTACAGTAGAGACGAGCAGAGAGAGAGAGCAAATCAACGGAGGCATGCAGGTCCAGATGAATGTCCCGCTTGCTATCTAGTGCCAGCGGTACGTGACAGGGGAAAACGAAAAAAAAAAAAGTGGAAGTTCTCGAAATAAATATGGAGTTCAATATGCGGCTGAATTTATTACGTTTGTGTTAACAATGTGCCAAGGACGTTTTCCGTAAATTTTAAATGTCATTACTCGAAAGGACTCATACTATCAACAGTCTTTGTTGCCCTAAATGTGACACACCTCGTACGTTTGCCGTCTTCAATTATACGACTATGCAGCAACTGGAATGAGGAATAAAATTTTCGAGTGCTTGTGCTCTTGCGACTATAGACAAACGGAAATCAGTGTGGTTGATCAATATTCGGAACAAAACGAATAATTTACGCTGAAGTGACTCGTAACAAGCGTTACACAGTGGGAAAGAGGGTAAATATACTGCACGATCCTGGCCAGAAGGACGCGGGTTCGATATCTGCAGCAGCAGTCGCATTTCAGATGGAGATGGAAACGGCCCCGCTACGATGGTCTAGTGGCTATGGCACTCAGCTGCTGATCCGAAGGTCGCGGGATCGAATCCCGGCCACGGCGGCGGCATTTTGATGGAGGCGGAATGTCGAGGCCCGTGTGCTGTGCTATGTCAGTGCAAGTTAAGAACCCCAAGTGGTCAAGATTTCCGGAGCCCTCCACTACGGCGTCTCTCATAATCTCATAGCTGGTTCTGGAACGTAAAACCCCATAAATCAATGGAGATTGAAGCGCTAGAGGCCCGTGTACTGTGTGTTCTCAGCGCACGTTAAAGAAAGCCAGGTGGCCAAAATCTACGGAGCCCGTCAGTACGACGGCATGCTGCATAGTCGTATCGTGGTTTTAGCACGTAAAACCCCAGCAGCTGTCACCTGAACCACCACAAAGCCGAGAAACCACGTAAGGCGTGACTGAGCATTTTATTTTACTTTATTTAATTGGCATTTAAGAGAAGATAACCAGTCACAGCTGGGGGAACAGGAAGTCATATCGGCGGCACTTCACTTTTTGTTAATAAGTTAACAAAGAAAAGAGAACAATGCAAGAAAAATTCTTAAGTCTTCTTTGACTCTTCTTTTGAGCGACCCTTCCTAAATGATTGCTTGTTGGTTTGTCTTGGTTCCCGGATTTCATGTTGGGAAAATATCTCGCGAATCTTTTGGGACACAGTTCACTTGCCGCTTTGTTTATTGGAACAGTGAATGGAGATAATATGATTCTTATGCTTATGGAAGCTAATGCATGGAAATATCACCCTTCTTACAAATCCGTTCTTAATCGTACTGGTGTAGATATGTATCAGAGCAATTTTCTTCTTGGGAGACACCACATGAACTGTTGAAAAGAAAATACTTCGTATGTACAATGTCATATGAGTATAGACATCTCACTTTTGTACTTGTATTACTTTTTCATACTATGTGCGTATGGATAAGTTATATACGTGTATGTAAATAAGTATCCCTTCAAAGATTTCATGAAGAAATTACTATGAGAACTATCATCCCTTTCCCCGTTATGTTATATTTACTAATATTTATTAATGCCATTTTAATTTGCGAAAATTGCAGGGTGTTCCCGACGAAATTGCTACTGCATGCCTGCCACAGAAAACCCGGCTTGTATGGATTAATTATAGTAACACTGATATGTTATGTTATTTGTTTTTGTCCTGAATGCTGGTTTCCCGACGAAATCGTATGTACGAACATTCCTGGGAAGAGCAGCATTTATTAAAAGTTAGAAATTTGATTAAGTGTTGCCTTAAGGCGTTTTTTTTTGGGGGGGGGAGGGTTTATTTTCATTAAGTGGCCGCTTTGCTGGTTTATGCCGGTATCTTAATATTTTGCTCATTTTCACTCTTTGTTTCCTTGGTACCTTTCATTATTAAAAATATTGGGAAAAGGTTTATTGAACGAGTCAAGTACCTTGCCGGGACACTGAATGCCTTGTTTTCCAAATGGCCAACTTTCTCTTTTCGTTTGAAGGGGAACGACATTGGCATTTGCACAAAGTTCTTTGGTGTCAAACCGCACGCGCGTTTGGTTAGCGTCCATGCCTCTCCTTACCTCTCTCTCTCTCTTCCCTTTGGTATTTCGACGGAATCGCATTATGTGAACATGTCGAGAGTACCTTTCGGTTGGATTGAATCCTGTTGCTTTTGCTCCACTGACAAAACGGGGCGTATAACGCTTGTGCAGTCCTTGAATGCTTACAAGAAGTCCATTTTACTCATTTGATGGAATAACCTGGATGAGCTCATTTCACGGAGTAATGTAGATTTCCACCTCCTGTGGCGTTATTGAATTTTCTTTGCTTCTGACGGTCTTCATGTGTTGATCATGCCGGACTGATTTTTTTTTTATCAAGGTTAACTGTACTCTACTTATTGGCCCGGGCTATTTAGCGTGTGAAGTGCCTTGTGAATAGGGCCCCAGATGCGATGCATTTGTAATTAGTTATGCCAGCGATTTTACGTATATCCACAACGCAGTGTGTATTATGGGTGTATATATTTTAAACTGTTAACGACAGCCAGTTAGGTACATAGTCAGCGAAATACTGTTTCATAAACTCATGAACGAAGGTCTGTATAATTTGTGCATGATGGTATTGGACGCCTATGCTCTGGCTTGGGATCCTCCACTTCCTAGTGGCGCCTGCGCTTTCCTCTCTGGCTGCTGCACATATACCTCACGCTGATACTATGCACCTGCATGCGACCGAGTGAGCTCATTAAAAACTGCAGTATTTAACCGCAAGTCTCGTGAGGTCGGTTTCTGTATACAACATGCCCGGAATCAGGTGGCAAGGGAGCACAGTAGCGTGTAATTTTATACTATAGTGATATGAAACAAACCAACCAACCACACACAAAAAAATTGAATGTTTCGGCAGCATGCCACATCCCTCGCTCACTGTGCTGCATATAAAGTGCGCACAATGCTCTCAATACACTTCTGCAGTCAGTCCAACAATTAAGAAAAAAAAAAGAAATTCAGCAGTTTCGATAAAAGGGGGGAAAGCGGAGCTTGGATTGTGCGTGTCTGGCCTACAACATTTCTTTCTTTCTTTCTTTCTTTCTTTCTTTCTTTCTTTCTTTCTTTCTTTCTTTCTTTCTTTCTTTCTTTCTTTCTTTCTTTCTTTCTCGGTGTCGTCCCTTTGTTGCTCTTCGAGAGGCCTATCTAGGCATGGTACTAAACACGCATTCATATGGTTCAGATATGTTCGCAATCGTGGATGTGTAGCCTAGTGGTTAAGACACTTGCCTTCGGAAGGTTGGGGCCCGGATTCAAACCCTAGCACCGATAACAATTTTTCTTCATTCCTATGCGCCTTCTATGAACGGGCGGAAGAAACTAGAGTGCATTAGTTTGTTCCGCCACTTCACAGAGGGCGCCAGGAGTTCGACTTTTCTGGGCACAGCTGGTTCTCGGCGTGACGACCAACTGCAACTACGTCGACACAGGCTAGATAATACAAGCTTCGCTTGAAAGGTATTCGATAGGACAACACGAGTAGTAGTTGTAGAATAAAGAACTCTAATACCATTTGAACGGCGCGTGTCGATGCTACTTAGCATGTTGATCTCCAGACATGTAACCGGACATTTCGTACGCACGCTCTTATTTCTTGCTGTTTAAATGCTTAAGAGTTTAGTACCAAACGCTTTTGACATCTTTACAACTACTGTCGAAGTAGGTTCAATTCAGCGGGCGCTTTCCGTGTACGCGAATCCACAAGTCACCCTAAAACTGATAAAATGTTCTGCTAATTGCCAAAACCGCTCGCCTAGCTTGGTCAAAGCGGTTTCTTTTCATCTCTTTATTTTCTCCAAACCACGATGGACGAGTTGGTGCAACGGCAGCTATTTTGTTTTACTCTGAACAATGCAGAACCGCATCCATACCCGTCTTAAAATAGTTGCTGTTACATAATTTTTGTCCAGGTCCAGAATCGGCTCCAAAATGAAGGCAACCATTTAGGTTCAGGTTCTAAACAATAGGCAGTTAAATTCTCATTATGGTTAGTCTCCCTGTTGGGATGCGTTGTTTTGAGCAGACGCAGCAGGCCTAACGAGTGCAAAGAGTGACAGCATATCCTGTCCTCGTTCTGTTGCAAGGCTTCTGTACTGCTGGACGCTTCCTTCCTCCCTTCCTTCCTTTTTCTCTACCTCCCATCTGTACTGTCTTTCACTGTCGTTGTACAATTCTCCGCGCCTAAAGAAAAAGCTGCACGCGAACGTGACGAGTGATTTTGGTTCACACTGTGCCCATTTGTAAACGTTCGAGCAACAATACGCGCCATCAGGTTCGGAAACGTCAAGCGTCGAATCTCACTAATGTGTCAGTTACGCTGTGAGTTGTACGCTATACCGTACCATTCAGAGTTAATGCATCTCCGCAGCCGCCCTAGACGAAGTTTGTATACACACGCCTTACTGACCGGCAAGGATGCCTCGGCGAATTCAGTAAACCGCTCAATAGTGCCGCGAGCAACGCAGGGATTCACGCTTACAAAAACGCTGTGAAAATGGGGGAAGTGTATTCACGGTGTGTAAAAATGACCGGCTTACACACTGAGCTGGCATCCCTGCCAGCTTGACAGTATACTATATGTTGGGTAAATCGCGGTGCGCTGATCCCGCGCGAACCTCCGCTTCGACCGAGAAGGTATATAGCGAGGCACTGCAATTTCGAGCGAGCACGGCGCAGTATATCCTCCACGCAGTGCCCTCTCCCAGCTGCGCTTACGTGTCGTAGGAGCTAGACGACGACGGCTGTCCCGGCGGCGTACTCCAAAGGGGCACAGTGCGAGCCAGAATAACATTGTCGCGCGGCGCATCAATCTCGCGCGTCTGGGTCGCCGACTTGTGCCGGAAAACGACCGCCCGGCGAGACGGCTCACTTGCTGCTTCTGCGCCGGCACGCTTTGCATTTCGCTGTACCGGCAGGGCCGCTGCTGAGCGGGCCAACGGCATGCTTGGCGAGTGTCTTCTGCACACACCCGGAACGCATTGTTGCGTAGTGAAGCCGCTCGATTCTGTCATCCTCGTAGCAGCGGTGACTGATCACCTCAGCATCACACGCGTGTGACGATTGGCGAGTTATTAATGGTTTCGACGAGCTTCTCCGGTTTGGTTGCGTATACGTGAGCGCGCGCTTGCAGTTGTCGGCGAAGTTGCCTCGAGGATTTCCGAATGACTGATTTGCCATATCTCACTGCCCGTGTGCTTCGAGTTGTCGATTAATTCAGGCTCGCTCTGTGATATGCCAGCTTCTTTGGTAGCTCGAATGCATGGTAGAGCGACCGCCTCGGGAAAGGTTTTGGTTGTGGTTTTGAGTCCCGGAGCAGGACAAACTTTCTCAGTCAAATTGCCAAGCTTTCTTCCTGAGACATCGTATGATATTTACTTCGAATCTTCATGCAGCAATCGGATGGATGTCAATTTTCCTCTTTCATGCACTTAGTAATTGATAAGACAGCAGTAGACCTAACAAATATATTTAGAGCGCGACAAAGACTGGACACACAAGTCGAGAATAGACACGGGACATGCTTTGTTTCGCGTCTGCTTTTGCCTCGTTCGTCCTGTATTTTTCGCGTTCTAAATATCGTTGTTAATCACGCACCAACAAGACCCTCAACATGTCCTTTTAAAGCAACAGGCCTAGATGGCGTTTCGCTGTAGGTCAAGCCAACACTGACTCTCTGAAGTTGTCACTAAATTTACTGATCCTCGATGAAACTGACACCATCCTCACTTTGCGCTTCTAGAACGTTTAGAGTAAAACTCCGGCGTTTTTTCACCATGTTCCGACATGGAAGTTTTCCAATGGTATACTGGCAGTCCTGTAGCAGTCGGGGCGGTTCAGTTCGCTCAGAAACGCACCAATAATTTTACATAACCGACTGAACAGTGTGTACAAAATTGAAACGGGTAGACGCTTTGTGCAGCGTATGCAATGACGTCACAGCCTCCCCACCATCATAAATATGGAGCTGGTATCAGGAAAATGACAGTGGCGAGGCCATCCGGCGATGCATTGAGTTATGCCAACTTTTCTGAACTGGACAGCGATGTTTTGAGCGCCGGAGTATCGCCGTTTTGCTTTTGGCGGCCTGCCTGCTCAGGTAGGCAGCGTTGAAGGTAATGACGTCATAAACACAGGGTGGCCCGCGTGGGAATCCGCTAAAAATTTTAAAAAATTCAGTTTCAGAAATACTTAATTACTTGCAACCGCCTGGTTTGGTATACATTATTGAAGTGTGCAGAAGAATATATGTTGAAATATTTATTAAGATCAGCGGACACTGAAAAATCGCCGGAGTTGCCCTTAAACATAGAAACAACAAAAAAGCGATGTATTGGCATGACCGAGGATCTATACATCGTGCAGTATGCTCGACAAAGATACGTTTCGACGCAATGCCTTTTCAAAGTTATTTTCGCCGTGGGCGTAGCATTGGACAAGCGAAAAGGTCGGTCGGCAGAAGCCTGTCAGTTCACAATCGTTGGCGGTGCTACAATAAAAGAAAATCTGGCAGATCCCAAGCAGTCAGTGAGAAAATTGCCCATGCCGAATTGTCTGGCATTCAGCCAGGTGTTACCTGTATGATTAAGGTCTTTATGCGAAAAGAGTAGTTGTGTGCGTTATGTGGCGTTTCCGGGCGACTAATGGGTAGCTCGCTCATCCATGGTACGACGTAACTCCGGCCCATACGGTGGTGCACACACGTCTGTTTTGCCGAAGGGAAATGCGCGCGATGGTGTGCTGATGTCCATATATCATAAGCGTCGTTTGTTGGTGTATACCTGCCAGGTCTAGCAAAGATGGACAAAATTACGCTGGTGATAGCAGTTCATATGTATTGTTTCTTGCATTGCTTAGAGAGGTATAAACACGCATGACAACCACAACTGACGTCAGGCACGCGCCATCACAACTTCTGACACCATAGGTTGGTCTACGATTTGTGCCACGTGATAGAAGAGCGCTCGTGTGTGTGGTAGCGTGCTTGTTTGGAACCGCGGGGACCTGAGTTCGACTCTTACTCCTTCGGTCATTACGAGCAACAGGCTTCGTTGAACGACTCTGATACTGCAGTGTTTGTGCGTGCGTGCTCAGGTACCCTTCTCTTTCTTTCTTTTCTTTCTTACCTTTCTGTCTCCCCTGACCCCTTCCCAGGTGTAGGGTAGCAAACTGGAAATATTTCTCTGGTTAACTTCACTACCTTCCGTACAACTTTTTTCCCCCTCTCTCTCTCTCTTCGGTCATTACAGCCCGTTTATCTGTCTGCGTGGCTAAGTCGACATTTCAATCACAAGTTACAGTAAACAGTATATCGTTCTCTCGTTTAACCCGCTGCCTTCTCATCAAATTTTCAATGAGTTTCGGTTGGTCCTCGATTGGCTATAATGCTAACATTCAATCACCTGTGGCACATACCCCAGGATTAGCACTGCGGGTATGAGCCACATGTGATCCCGTCATCGTTCATCTAGGCGTGTACAGGAAGTATGTCAATTTATTAATTTCAAGATGTGTTATTCGTGTTCGTCATACGTTCGTACCTTACTATTCCCATTTTGGGGCGACCAGCATAGCAACGCGACGTATAGGCGGCGATAGATAGATAGATAGATAGATAGATAGATAGATAGATAGATAGATAGATAGATAGATAGATAGATAGATAGATAGATAGATAGATAGATAGATGGTTACAGAGCAGAAGCTGGCCAGGAAATGCTTCGCATATAAAGTGGCGCGTATTTCCCGCACTTTGTGCCCTGCTTTGTTCCCCAAAATGTAGTCAGACTTCGAAAGATTGATTTTTCGTTGGAGGGTAAGCGTTTGAGTTAGGTAAGACAGGCCACAAAAATAATAAGAATAATTGGAGTTTTTACGTGCCAAAGCCACGATATGATTATAAGGTACGCCGTAGTGGAGGGCTTCGGAAATTTATACCACATGTAGTTCTTCATTGCGCAACTAAATCGAAGTACGCGGGCCAACAGCGTTAGCTGCCATCTAAATTTGACCATCACGGCCAAGAGGATCGAATCCGCGTCTTTCTGACCATCAGCCGACCACTGTAACCACTATACCGGAGTGAAGCGAAAATTACGGATTAATATTCGAATACACTCAAGTTATCCTACCTGTGCCTAGGGCGGCAACGAAATTTTTGGACATTCTGCTCTTGCTTTGCGGAACGACCTTCTTTGTGTTTCTCTGCTTGACTGTACGTTTCACAACAGTCAACACCTCTTCTTTGAGCCCCTGAGAGGTGCGATCACGAGCGGGCTATCGAAACTTGATTTGCGGCGAGTGTCGCTTGCGCTCCGCAATGGTCAGTGTATTCTTACAGTTTTCGCCAAACGGCTGCAGGTACCTTTCGGTGTCCTGCACGTATTCGGAAACTATGGCGAGCTGTGATGCTATTATGGAGGTTCATAGTGTGCCGATAGGCTTAGAATTTGGTATTAGCAGCGAGGATTTGAGGCGTCAGCTACAGCCTGATCTTCTCGCCCTTAACAAGACAAGCATTGCATTAAATTATAAAATGCCTACACCTTGTGTTTGAAAGCACAGGTTCCCCATCGGAAGATGGGAACACATTTCTATTACCGGTGTCGACCGGCTCGTGAGGAGCAGTCGTTAAAAACGAGAGAGAGAAAAAAAAAAACTTCCTGATTTCGATTCCCGCGGGAGTCGGAATGAAGTGCCATCTTACACCATCGCGATGGTGTAAGAAACCATGCACACGGGACGCCCCGAGTCGTTCAGGGCCAGAGGAGTGGCGAAGGTGAAAAAGTTGGAACTGCAGTCTCAGCTCTGTCGCGAGTAAATCTCCCCAGCTCTAAACAACCCATCAAGCACGAACTTTCATGCTTTTGGCTCCTATTAACGCCTACGGATTTCCATATGGTACTTTGGGTTGGCAGTTATGTTCCATACCCCGAAATTTTTGAGTGGTGGACATTTGGGCGTTGGTAGAAGGGGGAGGGCGGGGGAGGGGGTTATTCGTAGCAATTTCAAAATTGCTTCATAAAAGATTTACTCATAAAAATTCCTTAGTAAAATACGCTGTATTGAAGAGCCGCGAGGACGTAACGCGTGGAAGCTCCTAAACAAAATAAAAGAAAGCGATGGCACCTCTGGTCGTGCATTTCTAGCAGCTATGACGCGCATCCGTCCCCTGCGATGGATGCGCATTCATTCGCAGATTCGCACATAGAAAGCGGAAGCAAGGACACGCGTCTTCGGTCGCTCTCACTGGAGTTTATGATCCTGAGGCCACAAGGCCGCCTGCCCTGGGCCCGCTGACGTTGCGCGCGCAGTGACCTTTTTTTTTGTGTGTGTGTGTGTGTGTGTGTGTTCACCAAGCGCATATCTAAAATTTCAGTGGTGTCATTTGGAGCTGTGGGTGGTCAATCAATGAGAATGCAATGATAAACCTTGCCCTTGCTTTGAAGGCCAAAGGGTTATATACGTCCCCACTGGCGTATCTCGGCGCGACGCTACTTAATTAAAATCAGATTTATTTTAGAACTGCGTTATCGACGATTACAGCCGGAAGGCTGTCACTGCGGTGACGGTGATTCTCGAGTACAAGTCCACTTTTGGACCAGCTCCGACTGCATGATGGAATGGACCATGTAATGTAGTACGTACATATGTGCGCTTAAATATATTCGCCCTGTTCTCTTTTGTTGCAAAGGCAAAGGTCCTGCACTGCCTAGAGGAGACTAGGCAATGCAGGAATTGCCTTTGTTTTTAGTTTCATCTTCTTCTCTGGCTAGCTTGAGCCGTAATGTTTTATCGTGGAGACATTAAGCTCCACCACCGTGTCTGAAACAAGCTTGTGCGCCAAAACACGACGCAAACGTTTTTGCCCACCTTCCTTTTGCATAGCGAACGTTTTAATAGAGAAGCTGTTTAAGCTCGAGGCTCTGCCGTTAGTCGTCAACAGAAAACTCAGCCCAGCTGCGCCTCTCGTCACGTTGCCTAGGAACCACCTGCGCGGCTGCGCCTCGCTTCGGTATGTACTACCACCTCTTGCGGCCCGCGTATTACAACAGCGAGGCTAGTCACGTGGCATGCCCGCTAAGCTCAAACTGGGTAAAATGTATCCAATCACATGCCATGCCTAGATCAAACTGGGCATGGCCTAGCCATTCGGGACAATCCATAGCAATGTGAACTGACGTCATGAGCGCGCCTAATTCAAATACTGGATGCGTTGTGACCCGCGGAATACAAATGCTGTCTAGTTAAATCATGTAACGGCCACGCGACCAGCTACATCACGGCCCCGCCAAATTCATATACTGGTCGTGTAATGGTCACGTGACGAAGCTATGGTCGGGCCACATTCAAAATGGACTTAGCCATTCCACGTGATTAAGCTTGCGTCATGACTAGACACGTGACCGTCAGCTTCACTGTTTGCACAGTGTTTGCACAGTGTTTGCACCGCAGAGTGAAGCCTACCGTTAATTTTTTCTTCATCGGATCTGTTTGTTAATGGCTAGAAGTTCAGCTACGTTACGCTTTTCTGTTACAGTGTTGGAAGATATCTGTTATACGAGCAGTTCTTGGGCTCGTAGGCCTTTGTGAACTCGGGTCAAAAAGTTTGCTAGCAGACTTTTTGCGCAGATAAGGTATATTTTTTCTGCGCAAAAACGAAAAAAAAAAATAACGACGATCGAGATAAAGCTGCAGTACGAATAACACATTAAAAGAGGAAAAATTAAGATAGACGTCTGAAGTAGACGGTAAATCAAGGGAAAAGGCGCGTAGAGGTCTTTAAGACGAAGTTAGCTGTGTATGTCTGCTTGTTCGCCCCGTTCTCGTTCCTGCGTAGTTGCGTCAAAGTACTAAAGGAAAGGTGTATAGTTTCGTAGTTGCGCTTCAGCTGCGCAACTGCGAAACTATACACCTTTCCTGAAGCTGCACGTCCACTCTCGTCTTAACATCGCAGTGTATCGATATAGTGCAGGGGCTCCCTGTATCAGCAGGCCTCCCGTGGGTTTCCCAACCAGGGCCCTCGCCGTGCACAGGGCAGCTGAACTCATTCGTCACCGATGCTCTCAATCAGCGCGGCCACGATCGGCTCGACGTGTGGCGCCCTGCCAGAGGGTGCCATCAGCGCTCGTGTGGATATCGCCCGGTTGCGCTGGCCGTTTCTGGACGCAGCGCAGCGTCCGGTCGCGGTCACGCGCGTATACGCGCATCTCGACACGTCACGCTTCCGTTCTCATTCTGGCAGCCTTTTTCTTTTTTTCTTCTCTCTCTTCTTTCGTCGCCGATGTCCAAAATGACGTGGCACGACGGGTCCAAGCCGCAAATTTGGGTTCCTAGTGAGGGCGAGGAGGGTGATCTCTAAAAAGTTGGCGGAATGCGTCTCGAGAGACGGCGCGGGGCATCCTGCAGTGGCCTCGCACTGACTCACGCGCCACAGCGCTTGCAAAGGGATCGGCGGCTGTGCTGGCGGTGCGCGCACGTGCCAAAATTAGCCGCGCTCGCGCGCACCGCACTGAGGAGGGGATATCGCTGGCGCGTTCGCAAACCGAGGGGGGGCAGGGGGGGGCGGCTGGTTCACAAGCACCCGCCGCTAGGGGCCAGGTGTCGAGAGCGGAACACGAGGACGCTAGAGACCCACTGGGACACATCACCGCCTTCCCGAGAGAAGCCAGGGAGAGCGCGCATGTGAGTACACTTGTGCATGCCACCCACCTCTTCTTCCTCCCCCCACGCGCCTCCTTCGCGACGACCGGTTCGCATCGCTGAGAAACGAACGCTATTCGGCGTTGCACCTTTACATTCGCGAAGGAAGCGCATTCGGCGCGTCCTCTTGGTGCCTCGCCGCAAAAGAGCGGACGCGCCGGGACTTCAAACATTTCGTTCATGCAAAGCACGCGTCGCATCCCGGAGTCCAGTGGCAGAGTCCTTGTCAGCTGTCCCGCGCGGTGACCGGGTATGCCGTCGCATGCCGTACACGCACGCGTTCATCGCGCAGTGATACCGCGATGTATGACTTGGGGGTCACGCAATTGCTTCGTGGCTGGACTACTTGGTGAACCACCGCGCGGATGTGGCTGCGAGAGATTCGCGGGAGTAGCGTACTAAATTACGCAGTATTTTGTTATGGGCCCAGAAAAAAAAAAAAAAGAAAAGTGGTGAAGACCACCTGATACGAGACGAATATAAATGTGCTCGAACGTGCACGTGCGCGTAATCATAGTGCGGCCATACGAGATTCGGTGCGTTTTATACTTCTTCTACCAGTGCACTTGACTAGGGTTTTTCCCACACAGTACACGTGATATTTGTCGCACGCATATTGTTCTGCCACTGAGTTGCACGCTGACCACGCATTTGCTAGTGTCATGGTCCGAAGGTTCCTTCGTACAAGATTTTCTTTTTTTTTTTTCATTTTTGAAAACACTCTACCTGCAATACAAGCTAAACAAGGAACATATTTCAAGTAAGGCAAATACGCAGATGATGGTCCTCCCGAGGCTGCAACAACAGAATGCTGAAATGCTGTGATGCGTTGGAAATACGAAATTTTCTTTATTCTGTCTGTCACAGTCTGCCCAAGGAGTCAAGGGTATTTTTAATTGGCAGTAAAGCTTGCGCTCTGTAGGCGTTATATTTTTCGTGATGAGTTTGCTGTCGTGCTCCATTTCCCTGCTGGGCTTTATTATATCATTCTATTGTAATGGAATGCTTAATATAGGCGACAGTTCGGGAGGAATGCTTAAGCTGGTTTTCAACATTCGCAACATGTCAAAATCTTCAGGAATTCAGCAAGATTCAATACTTGTGGACGCGCAGCGGGACGGTTTCCATTCATTTTATAGAGTTGCTCGTTACACACTTTACTGTGTGATATGCTTATCAATTAGATAACCCTGCAGCTATCATCTAGCGGCTATCATTTGCGAAGAACATCTTATAACTAAGCTTTTGGAAGCGGAGGAACGTTTTTAGCGAACGAAAGGCAGGAATATATATTGCGACACTCGCAAGGCAGCCATTTTAATAAAGATTATCGTAGATCGAATCAGTATCTGTAGATCTCACCACACTATAAAAGCTTCCTGCTAAGATAAAAAAAAAAAGAAATTGCCGTCGTTTGTTTCTAAGAAAGGAAAAACACTATTGATATTTATTTGGACTGTCACTGAGTGACGTGTTCTCGATGTACAGTACTACTGCTCTGCAGATTTCAACTTTCCAATATATATAAAAGAATATTATCGGCAAGAAAGTGATGATGATTGACTCCAGTGTGAAGAAAAACAATGTCATCCTGAGAGGATGTCACATGGGCAGTATCGAGCGTGATTTAGGCGCTAACGAGTTGAGTAGGGGTGGGGGGCACTGGTATGAGAATAGTGCTATCACTTATATAGCATCATGCAGACACGGATATATCCCAAATGCCTGTTTATCGGGTAGATAGCCCAATTGTGTGTGAATCTGCACCTATGTCGTATATACTGTGTCACGAAAAGGAGGCTACTGAATATGCGTCATATAGAAATTCATTTTTTCTATGCGTACAGCGGATTTAATTATCAGGAAAAGCACTTTGCATTAAAGCGAATACGATTGTCTCTTTCAGTTTCATATTTTGTGGCGCACAGCGTTAATAGACATTTTTTACTTCCAAGTGTTCATAGTACACAGACCTTTGTGAAACTTACGCTACCAATCTATGTAATAAGGCTGAAGATGAGTGCGCTTCGGTGTGTTCATCACTTTCTTGATTGAAATGGGACAGTGGAGTGATTGTTAACGATAATATTTCTTTCATTGGCACAATAGCCCCCTTTGCAAGCAACGACCTTTGCTAATTCGAGGGCAGCTCCGTTCAAACTTGAAGCGTAGCTTTCCTTGCTTCTTTACCTTCTATATTTATGTTACCTTGATCCTTTTTGCTCCACTTCGCTCTTCCCCAATACCATGCGTAGCTACAGCCAGATACTTAAAGTAAATGTTCCATATATTTTCTAAGGAATAGCTGAGCCTCATTAATGTAACTGTGAGACGTTAAGGTCTCTATATACAACTGCACGGGCAAAATGTTTAGCGATTTTGATTATCTCTGCGCGTATCTCGACAATTTTCGTGATTGAAGGACACATATGTAGCCCTTGTTACCTGGAAGCAAGCGGCAGTAGACACTACGAAAACGTTTGCCAGCGCCCGCTCGTGAAGGTCACATTACAATAAAATAAACGCATTCTAACAGCGCAGACGAAAAATCGCTTTTTTTTTTTTGTATTCGGTGCTACGTTTCGTAGGCACCAACCTCTTTTCAACTTGAGTACATGTCAACGACCGGAGTATCGATTTCTTCTAGAGTTTTAGAAGCGCGCGCTTCATTTTAAAGAACGAAAATGAAGTAGGTAAAACAGTGCTTCTAGAAGGAGTGCAGAGCGAAGGACGGTCAATCAGTTTTTGCTTTCATTACAGAAGGAAAGTCGCCAAGCAGTTTGAAATGCGGAATAAGTTATTGAGCCTTGGTTTTGAGCCACGCTTGCTATCACGACAAAAGTAACGGCCAGAAAAGTAGAGAACAACAAACAAAAACACCTTCAAAATTTCTGTACTAATTAGTGTGCTTCTAAAATAGCACACGAATAGAGCACAAAAATTAGAGGCGCACAAATTAACACATGCATTACTGCTTCTAAGCAGATACGCATTATTGCTCGGTAGGAGACCAAAGATTATAAAGGTTTCTGCGATGCGACTGAGAAAGAAGCGTGACGCGATATGTCACTTATGAAATTCTGCAAGCGTTCTTTATAGAATTTAGTAGAATACGCTTTAAAAGTAGTGAAGGAGTGCATGCCACCCACTCGCAACGTACGACCTGACTGACGCGCGTCGATCGCACTGTATATCATGATTGGCGCGGTCAGTAATAATAGAGTGAGATAATTTTGACGGCGTTTGTCAATGAGAAATGATCACTAAAGTCATGGTCTGTTGTGTACTCAACGTTTCTCATTCGCAAAAATGTCTCGTCGATGGCAAGCGCTAGGGCTCTAGCCGCTCACTTTAATGTCAATCTTGATAGCGATGACCAATGGTTCATAGCTTTTACGAAAGACGGATGTTGTTTGTATACTAACCCCAATCATTTGTTCGTGATAGAAAAAAAAAAAGGCTTGGCCAATGACAACAACTTTGTGTATCGACGCTGGTGTAGACGTCCACCGTAGTCTTATCGTCCAGTAGGCCCGTAATCGATACTTTTGTTCATTTACTCACGGCTAAATCTCACGGCTAAATCACGGCCGAAAAGCATCACGGCACGTGATGTACAGAGCTCGTCGTTCCGGAATCCGGATAAAGTGGCGCCGGCTAGCCTGAGTACACTGGCAGCTCAGAATTGCTGGCGCAATTTAGCATAGCCCTGAAGCTCGGCTTTATGCCGCGTTCGCACTGAGTTGTTGGTTGTCAACAACGAACAAAATTATCCTGCCAGGAAAACGCTGTGTCGTGAGCCCGCTGGCGACACTTACATAATCGGCTGCGATAGCGAACTCTCGCAATACCGCTGAGCGATAGATCAACGGACAGGTATACGCGCCAAGACATCCGTGACGTGGTGACGTTTGCGTCTCGTAACCCGTGTTCGCGCACGCTTGGCACTCTCTCGCCGGGTTGTCATTGGCTGACAGCGAGCAATACTCGTCTTTCGGCGCCCGATCAACAGACTGATAAGAGCAGAAATTTTCATTTTTTTTTCGTCGATAATCACCGTCTCCAAAGCAGGGCCGCCTATACCGTACCACGGAATACGGAACACTATTCCGTGTCGGTCATCCCCAATTGGTCTATTCTGTCTGTCAAGGCAGAACAGACCAATCAGGGAGGACCTGCACGAAGGAGTAGTCCGCATTGCGTGTTACGGTATAGGACCCATTGCGAATGATGGGCGCTTTTTGTTGCAACCGCATTGCTTATAGGGACCCTTCTCCAAAGGGCTCCGCTGGAGCTTTCATCGCTTCTCCATTAGCCCCCGGTCTGTCGTAATGTCTAGAGTTAGTGCCTTGGAACTTTGTTGCGCTCGCCGTTTTTGCAGCTTGCGCAATGCTTGCGTGTACACGGCTGGTCCCGCCCCGCCACGGTTGTCTAGTGGCTATGGTACTCGGCTGCTGATCCGAGAGTCGCGGGATCGAATCCCGGCCGCGGCGGCTGCATTTCGATGGAGGCGAAATGTTGAGGCCCGTGTGCTGTGCGATGTCAGTGCACGTTAAAGAACCCCAGGTGGTCAAAATTTCCGGAGCCCTCCACTACGGCGTCTCTCATAATCAGAGCTGGTTTTGGGACGTTAAACCCCACATAACAACATACACGGGTGGTCCCGACTACCTGAGGCAGTATTTTTTTTTAAGTGTGCTCAGTAATCGCGACAAAAATTTCTTTCGAAGTTTGAGAAACGAGTGAGGAAGAGAGAGAGGGTTCTAAGGAGCGCAAGCCTAGTATTGAACGAATAACTATGTCGGGAAATTGCAAGGCTTTAACATCGAATTCCCGGATATGCTTCCAACATGTATGAAAGACAGGGCTATAGTATACAGGGTGTTCCTGAAAAATGTGTCCTAAAATCTTATAAATACACAAGGAGATATTTGCGCACTTTCTGCGGAATTGCTTTGTTCACAGCGGCACACACTGTAAAATCGGTATGGGTGAACATTTAAACAGCAGATTAACGTAATTAGACAAATTAACCTTTAAACCAGAACAGACAGACGCTGATACCTAATTGAAGAGGGAAAGTTCTTTATACAAGGATACCATACCTCTTGTAATATTTGCGAAAGGTAGAGGCTGCTAATTTCTACAGATAGCTGAAATGTGGCTAATTGCGCCCATGAAACAGGAAAAGAATTGTCAAAGAGCGCAGTTACCGCTACATTCAGTAGTTCCCTGTGTAATACAGTTCATCGCCTCGCACTGTCTAGCGAGGATGAGCAAGCGTCGTTACAAAGCGGCGGTTTCTCTCGCTTCACTGCAGTGCGCCTGATCACGCTTCGCAGTATAGCCACTCGAAAGCGACGCATGGCCATAGTCACTCGGCAACGTGAGGCGATCAACCATGTCGCACACACTACAGAAGGCAGCGGCAACTGCACCTTCTTGGCAATTAAGTTTCCGTTTCTTGCGTGAAATCAGTCGTATTTTACCAGCCTATAGAAATGAGTAGCGATCGTTCCTTTTCCAAGGATTACAGCGGATATGGATTCCGTGTATAAATAACAATATTCTTCAATTAGGTACGAGCGTATGACTGTCCTGTTTTCGACAGTTAATTAGTCTTATTTTGTTAATTACGGATGAAGTTACCGCTCCTACCCATTTTACAGTGCGTGCTGCCGTAGCCGAAGCAATTTCGCAAAAACTACGCAAATACCTGTTTTTCTGTGTTTACGAGATTCTGGACACATTTTCTGAAACACCTTGCCCAAACGCCCGTTGCACCACATGGGTCGAATTCACAAAACTTCTCTTTCGTAAGTGCTCTTTGCCATTGGACAGCGGACTTTGCTAATGATATGTCCAGCATCAGGATTGGCTCAAAGTTTCTGTTACGGACATTTTTGTGGTAATTTGTTTTTGCGAACACGGGTCCTCGCCTGTTACTTCAGGCACCTCTGAAAATGCGGGATAATAGTTTGTTTCTGCAAAGAATAAACCTACAGCTGTAACACGTGCTCGGAGTTTGCGAAGACAAAATGAAGCATGCCGCTGTTGCAGAAAAAAAAAAAAGAAAGCAATGAAAAACAGGCCGTTTTACCTCGTAAGAGAGTTGATATCAAGGCCACCTGTTGGTTTTTTTTTTCAAGGTGAAATAAACAAAAAAGATGAAAAAACAAGCACGGAAGCGTCCTTCTTTTTGTGGACGCTTTGGCAGCGAGCTTGAAAACATGCTCGCTGTCTTCTTTGTGCAGTGTTGATGACACTGAAGACGGAAGGACCTGGCCTGGCGCCGCCCAATGAAACCAAAATAGCAGGGGCCGGGCCGCGCGGTTATTTTTGAAGGAATGTGGCCACTGCTTTCGAGAAAGTCGGCGAATGCGATGCCAAATCTTTAAGCCGAGACATGTGTTGCATTACGAATTTATGAAGCGCATTAGTAATAACAGTGACGTCACGCGTTAGCAGGTCGCAAAGAAAAAAGTATATATATATATATATATATATGGCACCCCCCGAAAGGTCGCGCAGGAGCGAAGTGTGAAGTTTAGTAGCGAAAGTTAGTTTGGGGGTACATTTTGCGATTGCACCAATGAAGCACAAACGCGCAATAGTTGAACACTCCAGCCTGTTCTTTGGCGGTATGTTTGCGCGATAAATATGCAGTTAAATGTGGGATCGACCGAGCCGCTTTGCCCGTGAGTGCACCTTGAGGAGCATTCCGTTTTACTTTGTGTTCTTGAACACACACACACACACACACACACACACACACACACACACACACACACACACACACACACACACACACACACACACACACACACACATATATATATATATATATATATATATATATATATATATATATATATATATATATATATATATAACAGAATTGACGATGCGCCTCTTAGAGAACGACGGTTTATTAAGTCAACGTTTCGGTCGGGCCCGGTTGACTTAATTAATAAACGTCGTTCTCTAAGAGGCGCATCGTCAATTCTGTTATAAACTAGCGGCAACCCAAGCTATTTTGCATATATATATATATACTTCGAAGCGGAGGACGTGCGAAACAAAAACTTTTTATTTTTCCAGCGTTTCAATATTATTTTTCCAACGTTCCAATATCAAAACGTTGGAAAAATAAAAAGTTTTCGTTTCGCACGTCCTCCGCTTCGAAGTGTTTTGATTCTGCTGGATCCAAGGACACTTCCTTCTTCACACACACACACACACACACACATATATATATATATATATATAAAATAGATACTTGGGCCTTTCGTCTTCGCGCGCGGAATGTACGTCTGGCCAGAAATATATTGCCGCTGCTCCGGCTATATGGAAAGGACTAATTCACGACCACTTGTTAATCAGCCTTTTTGAACTTGAGGGCAGTCGCATAAACAGGATTGTTGCAGGGCGTACCAACTTAGGGCGTACCGTTTTTTAGAACTCGGAAATTTCGCTGTCGCACATGACGTGAAATATTCACCATCGAATGGCGCTATTGAAACCGAGCGCACCGGACACGAACCAAATGTGCTCGCTCTGTTGCGTTATACTCCGAAACATCCCGCGGCGCAGAAGTGACGAACTTAAAGCATGTCATGGTAGGGTCTTGTCGCGGAAACCAGCAAGCCATCGTGCTTGCACAAGCTGATTACGTGACACCTCCCTCCCTTCGCCACACGCACACATCTTACGCTAAACACGTTCCTAAGGGAATATTTCAGCCAATCTAGGTGCTGGACATATCATTAGAGAAGTTAGCAATGGCAGAAAGCATTTACGAAAGAGAAGGTTAGTGAATTCGGCCCCTGTTGCTTTCTTCGCGCAAGATAACCATAAGTGTGAACATTTCTTTCATTGTAGAGCGGAAAGCTCGGACACAGGCATTGCGCCGCTTCTTACCGACTGTGCGACAGGCGAGAATTTCGCGCAGTTTAAGAAAGAAGCAGCACACATCAGACGAAATGAATGGGTGGTCTACTCGCGCATTTCAGACTCTCTGCCATTTTTTTCTGGCCAGGTTGTGCTTGAGACGCGCCCTTAGTGACATCTCGTCACTTTGTCACAGGAATTCCTGGTGTGACGTAACGCAGCGGCCGAATTTCCTGTGCGTCCTACGAAGTTTCGATAACGTCATTGGACTTTGGTGATTGACTTTAATTACGCCAATGTTTATCGATCTTCAAGAAAAAAAAAGGGTGGGGGGAGAGGGGCATGACATCAAAGGTAACGCTCTCCAAGTTCCCCATGTAAATAAGTGCCCTCAAATTGATAATTTAAAAGTCAATTCGAAGATTTTTGTTTATCAGACATTTCAACAGATCTTTAGCAGCCGCAAAGTGTACGCGCCTCGACGTAGTTTTTAAGGGAAGACGACAGCATATAGCCTTAATATCATGTCATTTTTGCATGTAAGCCTGTATATCGTAAAGAGAAAAAAAAAATCACGGAAATAGCGGAAACTAAATATCCTGTGTGTACATGATGGCCCGATACGAAATGATGACTTCTGGCACCGAAGGTAGGTATACTGTAGCCTTACGCTACGGACGTGATTCCTCGACTACGGCGTACCTCATGATGGGATTGTAGTTTTTGCATGTACACGTGGGGCCTATTCGAAAGGTATTACAGTAAGAAAAAAAAATAACTTAAGTATTTATACTTGCAGTGTCGCGCCATGAAAATTTCAGCAGCGGTACGGAATTATATCGGCTCTGTAGCGCTAATCTCCTTCGCACTGCTCTCACCCCTGGAAATTGTTCACCGAAGCGAACTTTTCTTTATGCACAACATTTTCACTCGCAGTTCGTCCAAGCGGGCTTTTTTTTTTTCGTTTTTTTTTGTATGGGCTCCAAATGCCGGTGGAATAGCTTTTCAGCGTTTTCACGAGAAAAACTGTTGCTACGCGACTCGCTTCGCACGCTAAGTTTCTGAAAGCGGTGAAAGGCCGTTTTATTCCGCCACATTATTCGCGCGTCCCTTGGCCTTACGACATACAAAAGGTAGGTGAAGAGCGAAATACTAGCGCTATCGCCTTAGAAAACACAGTCATTGTTGGCAAACAGAAGTCCTCGTGATAATGCAAGAGCTCATTAAGCGTCAATGGCCGTGATCGAACGCAAAGCAACACCGTCTGCCTCTTCAACGATTACGCCAGGGACATGGCTGGCGGAGATGTATGCGATATTTTATGAGCGGCCTGGTTGGCCTAACGTATATCTTTAAAAGTTAAAGTGGGGAAGTATGGAGCAGGACAAAGAGGAAAGACCATGGCGAGGACGTTCTTGGCGTTGTACCATCTCAACAATATGGAAAACCGTCTAACCCTAATGACTGCTTTAACAAGTGCCTAAAACAACTGCACCATACCGCGCGCCGGTGTTTGCTGAGGCATTTTAGCTTTAAACTTTCTTCAAAGACAAAAAGTTGCACTGGTTAAGATGTCACTTTGCTAGAAAGGTCACGTACCCGACCCGACAGAATTACGGAAGCACTAATTGCCCGAGTAAGAGACAGCTGGAACCGGGACCATTTCAAGCGCTTGAGCTGCGGAGTCGCGCATTTGCTCGAACGCTTACATGTCTGTCTGCTTGACAGCTTTAAAGAGCTTACTTTGACGTTAATCTACATCCTAAATTGGTTTGATCTGTACTTTGATGGTGTCAGCTGTCGTATCATCGTACGTAAATACGTAATTAAATATTTTATGGCAGCCTTTGAACAACAAAACTGAACCATCTAGCAAGATGCGTACGTGCACTCTAAAAAAGGAATCACAGAACACATGCAATGGGGTTAATTTTACTTGTCGTGTCCTGTCTGTGTGCTCTCTGGTGTAATTTGCGCCGCGAAATAAGAGAACGAAGCAGTCACTGAAGCAGCCAGCACATTCATACTAACTGTGCGCCGCACATTTGTGAATACAGGCAGTTTACTCTCGGGGCCACCTTTTGCATGCTATAGTGGTACAAGCGCGTATAAAACATAATGAGCATTGAGGAGCTGCCTTGGAAATCGTACATTCTGTTAGAAGCAGTGCTTGTTCTGTGAATACCAACGTCAGCGAAATCGCATTTGCGCGGTCTACCGCGGGTCGCTGCTCAACGAGACAACTTTTTTTCAACCAAGTGCAGCCAGGTATATGCTGGTAATACCTGCAAATTTCAGAAGGCAAGTCTCAGAAGGCGACAAGATGCAAAGCGATTGGATGCGTCCCTTATCGCAGCGCTTGAACCATTGTTGATTGCTGTGGCATGCCCTTCAGAAGGATGCTGTCTCTGCCCAGCGAAGTCGAAAGGCGGTGCTATCGCACGTCGAAGCAGCGCGTAGGTACCTCCGCTTCCATGCTATATATACCAGAAGTGCCCAAACTATGTCCACGGAGCCGGATTGGCGACATGCGGTGGTGTCGAGCGCCGCACAATAAAGAACAAGAAAAACCTAGTGGAAGAGAATTAGTTGACATATGTGACGGAACTGACCGCATTATTTCAGTTAATGAACGTGGCCCCCTCTAATAAGTTCTTTTTTTTATCTAGTTACTTTCGCTATTGCACCTGGAAACGTTCGCTCGAGTCAACTCCCATTACCATATAAACATGGCACAACAAGGCTCTGTCGTATCGACAATACTCTTCCAACTTTGTGATTAGCTCTCTGCTTTAGCGGTTGAAATTGATGCAAGGCATCGGACATTCGCGTTGTCCAGATGACCTCATGTTCTGGACCGCTGATGGATCTACTGGGACACAACAATACGCGCTGCAAGAAGTGGTGCGCTATCAGTGCACAACACATGTGGGATCTCCTGCGCACCGTAGTGGTCAGAGGTCCCGGTATTGCGGAAATACGCGTGCTGCCGGCAACCACAAGAGACTCCGGCTCTTGAAGTGATGCCAATTCCGACGCTGGGAGGTATCAGTATCCCCAAAATCATTAGGTTGTGCAGCCTCGGTCCGCTTATTGACAAAGACGGAGCCGGAAGAGCAAAGCTCCAGAAAATGCAACGCTCTGTGCAACAGTTACGCAGTTTATCCGTGGGTAAGAAGCAATACCACGGCCGCAAATGAAATGAATGTATATGGTTCAACTGTTACTCATAAGCGTCATAATTTACGGAACTTCCAACGTGGATATAGAGATCGGCCAGTACCAGAGGGTGAGCATCCTCATCCGCAAAGGCTGCAAACTTATTACAGAGCTTCCGTGCACTACATCCACGGTAAAACTCTACAACCCGGCGATTCCTAACAACTGGCAATAGTTGAATAAGGCAAGTGAACTAGAAAAATTCAACTCTTATAAAGCGGGCGCTCACTTCTAAGTGATGCTGGATGTATAATTGAAGAAGTATGTCGTCTATCCTTGTGTATCCCATAGAAAATAAAGGACGAAATACACGTATGCGGCATATGTAAGCCCATACACCCGAAACATGACAAGAGAGAGGCACGAACACAGAGGAGCACTAGTTGAATAGTAAATGTTGCCGGAACTGATGTTTTGACAAGAGGGCTTGTCTACACAGGTTTACCGAAACATGTAGGAGGGAACATACATAGAACTATAGTATAGTTGACGAAATAAGACTCTAACTCGCCACCGCTTGGACATTATGTAAAGGATGCACCCACCGCCAAAGAACTTGACGCAGGTGTTAGCAATAACGACAGGTGCTTTACCATTAATCATCGTATGTTGTCAGAAGAGGCCTTCTATAGATTCAAGAAAAGGACCAACCCTGGCTGGTGGAAAAAAACCGTGTGAGCGGCTACAAGCTGTATGGGTTCCTCGAATAATGAAGTCATCCACATTTGGGTGCGGAAAACGTGCGTTTGGTTACAATATAAAGTATGTTTTTCTCTCCATTTTCCCCTCTCCTCTTTCAGTTGACCTTGTATCAAGACTTTCAGAAAACAATGGGAATAACTATGAAAATAAATAGTTTTATTGCTAAGTTTCAATGGTGTTCAGCTTGAAATGCAAATGCTGTTGAAGTTTTTTTCTTTCTGCCAATCAAGGCTTCTACCATTTCTCGCTGGCAAGAACTATTTTTTCACTTATTCGCAATTACTCTTGTTTCCACCAAGAAGATATCCGCGAGGCGTTAAGGTGGTTAAACGCCGCGGTTATTTACCGACGACCCTTTGTTGCGCTGCTGTGTGGCTTCCGGCTACTGTCGTATTCCTACGAATCTGTCTGTATGACGTTACCTGAATTGTGTTTACTTTTCAGCAGTGTAGAACTCAGGACAGTTGGCGAAACACTGTCAAGACCAAAAGAGGCTAATACACAGAAGATAGAATGGAGGGGAGGCTTCGCGAGATAAAACTGCCGGACCGTCCGTCATCGGAAAGAGCCGCCGTCCTAGGTCCGGTCTAAAGGCATTTGCAGGCCGTAGGTGGGAAAACTGCTGCTGTATATAGGGGGGCCGCACACAGCCCTTTGGCATGGTCAGCTTGCTTTTGTAGTATGTGCGAGCCTATACGGAATGTGCCAGAATGCATGGTGCCATCTCCTATTGGCTAGTGGAAGATATGCGAGGCATTTGTGTAGCTTAAGACGCGTTCACACCGCCCAGCATATCCGAGATTTCCGACACCGAATGTCTTACGCAGGTTATTCGAGCTGATTTGCTTGCCAGGAGCGCTCATGGTGGACATGCTGTGCGAGCGCATTGCGTGAGCGCTACAGCGTATATAGTGCGTCGTTAGTGGAGCGCAGCTGCGACGGTGCTAAGGCTTAGCGCGCGACCTCGGGGACCACCGGCGCAAGGCCGCGTAGGCTGTTCGTCTCTTGTAAACGAGTGCTGCGGCTATATCTGGTCGTCTACGCTTCGTTCTCGCTCATTTAACGCGGGGCTTTGTTTTCATGCGGGACGGGCACGGGGAGCCGTATTAGCTCCAACGTAGATCAGGGCTGGATGCTGCAGTTCTCATGGGTGTGGATGAAAGAAACATCTTGTTCAATCGCGACAAGACAACCGGGATAAAACTGGATTCGCGCCAGCAGCGAACAGACCTGCGCGTGCGTACCTTACAGTTCCGTGTCAGGCCTGAGTGCCCTATAGCGCGCCCGGGTCCCATGGCCATGTGGCACGATGTACAGCTTCGCTCTGTGTATATCGGGCCCTCCCAGCAGGAGCGACGTGGGCTGAGCGAGGTGGCCCTGAGTAGCCGCCTGGAACTGATTCGCGAGGTCTTCATTAGTCGCAGCAATTAGCAGGTACAACCTCGATGTGGTTTGAGGACTAATTTGGCTCCCGCATTTGTGATCTCAATCATGCATTTTCTTTCTCTCTTCCTCAATGCCATACCGCTATCTCGCGCTCTCGTTTGCGGTTAAGCGAAAGCAGTGGTTTGGCTTGCCATTCCATTCCGTTAGTAAACATGAACCAGAAAAGCGCAGTCGTCGTTTCAGGTGACACTGGGAGCCGGGCGCTTGCGGCGTCGCGTATATGTGCACACTTCATTTTTTTTTCTCTCTCTCCTTCTTTGTGTTTGTCCTACATGTTCTGGTATTTTCATTCTATTTACTCTCTTTAAGTCCAACACAGAGTACCCCGCTGGTAATTTCGACATCTTTCCGTGTATGTCGTGTGCGATTTTGTCAAGGAAATAGCTGTCTGAAGAATTGTCTTCATCGACATGTTTTCAGTATCTGTGCTATAGGACGCAGGGCAAATATGGCAGTCACAAAACTATTCCGGTCCACGCGTTTCGTGGTGTAGTAGTTAAGACGGAAATTAAGTTATTGTGACTTCCGGGACAGACTATATACATCTTTTGTTTTTGTTGTTCCCTGTTAGAAGCGAACAGAGATCTTTGACGCGTACTTTTGACAGCCATCTTCATAACCAAAAATAAATGTACGTGCTACACTGCAAAGCAGCACACACACACACACACACACACAGAAAGAGAGAGAAAAATATTTCGCACTGTCATCATCATCAGCCTATTTAGGCCCACTGCAGGACGAAGGCCTCTCCCAACGATTTCCAATCCACTCTATCCTGAGCGAGTTGGTTCCACTTTATGCCCGCAAACTTTTTAATTTCATCGCTCCATCTAACCTTTCCCTCTCTTGGTATCCATTCCGTCGCTCTTAGTGTCCATCTGTTATCTTTCCTCCTCATGACATGTCCTGCCCTGGTCCACTTCTGTCTTTTAATTGGTATAATAATATCAGCTACTCCTGTCTGTTCCCTGATCCATCCCGCTCGTTTTTTTATCTCCTAGCGTTACCCCTATCATTTTTCTTTCCATTGCACGTTGCGTGCTCCTCAGTTTCATCTGTAGTTTTTTTTTTTTTCGTTATCCTCCACGTTTCTGCACTGTACGTTAATACTGGGAGAATGCAGTGATTGAATACTTATTGCTTTAGTGAGAGCGGCAAGTTTCCAGTCATGATTTCGTAATACCTTCCGAATGCGCTGCAGTCCATTCTTATCCGCGCTGTATAAGACGAGCTAATAAGTTCACGTACACTCAATTCTGTTTATACTGCGCTAACAGATATGTATTGTTTCTCACATTTCTGTAAAAGCACTTAACACACACCACAACCGCATGCCAACAGCCCACCGTGGACCAGTGGTAGCGTGCTTGCTTCGCACCGCGGGGAACCAGGGTTCGACTCCTACCGCGTGGTAAATTGTTTTCGTTCATTACAGCGTACCCGCCCGGAGAATACGGGTACGCTGTAATGAACGAAGACAGTTTACCAATCAAAGAAAATCCCAACCCATCCAAATGCTGTAAGGAAGGAATCAAGTTCGCCCCACATATGAGACGCCGAATTAAGTGCGTTGTTCCAGCGCGCACACGCCGGCTGCGTTCATCTCCCATCTCCCACCACATTTCTATTTATCTGCCATCCCAGCAGAAACACTAGAGCAGCGTACAGAGCTTACCAATTCAAGCACCCACCCGATTATCTCCTGCAGTATCGACATTGCAAACGAAGCAGCCGCCCCAATGCTTGCTGTGACGGTGCATATGCGCGCCTTGCGTGCTGAAGGTGGAATAGTTGTGCCATGTAGGAAAATTGGTTGCGGCCCGTAATATTTATTTGGGCCGCAGTTCAAAGTAACCTCAGAAAAGTTCGAAGCAAGCTAAGCAGTATTATCAGGAATGCAAGCGAGTATTACGTAAGACAGTAAGTTGCAAATGCGAAGCATTTTTTGGCGAACTTGAGCAACTGTGAATCTATCTATCTATCTATCTATCTATCTATCTATCTATCTATCTATCTATCTATCTATCTATCTATCTATCTATCTATCTATCTATCTATCTATCTATCTATCTATCTATGCATGCTCTCCTGGTCGTCTCGTTCACTTCGTATTCTCCAAAACTGGTATGGAGGTGTATGAACGTAGGACAAATATGTGTGATCGACCTTGACATCACTATTACGATTTACTTGTCATAGATCACGACTGACGATAACACATTCACGGGTGGCGCATACCCGCCCGGAGAATGCGGGTACGCTGTAATGGTAGAAGACAATATACCACGCGGTAGGGGGCAGGAGTCGAACCGGGTTTCCCCGCGGTGCGAAGCAAGCACGCTACCACTGGCCCACGGTGGGCTGTTGGCATGCAGTTGTGTTATGTGTTAAGTGCTCTTACAGAAATGTGAGAAACAATACATATCTTTTAGCGCAGTATGGACAGAATTTAGTGTAGGTGAATTTATTAGTTCAGTGTGGACTCTGGCCAGTGAACTGACCATCGTCATACTTTTATTTCTCTTATTTGTGTCAGTTAGCGATTTGGTTTCCTTACTTGTCTATTTGTGCTTGTCGAAATTTATTATTATTATTATTATTATTATTATTATTATTATTATTATTATTATTATTATTATTATTATTATTATTATTATTTGCTACACAGGGAAATGGAGTAGCGAAGGTGATATACCTCAACTTTTCCACAGCACTCAATATACAGAAGAGAACAGCATACATATGGATCTCTATCACTCAGCGGGCTATTTTGCAACTTTGCTAGACCCTTAGGAATTCCCTACCTAACGACGGTTGTGATATGCCGCATCAGCTCGCCGCAGCGTGCATTTCTCTTGCGCAAAGCAGAGATCTGCGCATGTTAGTACGCAGACATCTAAATGCACCACTGTGCACCACTGTGCGGCCGATGAGGCTTGTAAGCCCATGTTACACAAAGAACTAGTAAATGTGCATAAAGATGGTGATGCTACTCCTAGCATTTTGCTGAATTCCAAACAATTCGTCACAGGCAATTTTATCACCGATTGCTGGGCATGACATTGGTTGCAACTACGCGTGGGATCTGTCGCATCTTTTGGATTGGCGCTTTTGCATTGACAATTGATAGCAACCAAAGGAACGCGAAACTTTGACGCCGATGAAAATTTAAGAGAAAAAGAACACCCCTAAGAAAACTGAGGGTTGCGCTGTGACAGGAAGAAAACAAAACAACAAGAACAAAGAGAGGGAGATCGGGAATCTACTGTACAAGGTGCACACAAGGAATTCAAATAGGTTAAAGAACATTGAAAGTTCGTGAGTTATTTCCCATGGAAACTCCTTAAATTTCTCGAGTAATATACAGTTGCTCAAGAAAGTCAAAAGTATTCAAGATTATCTGAACCGCTTTCTACGGTGATCAGTCAGGTAGGCCTGGCGAGCTCCCCGTTTTGGAAGAATTGATTTAGTGGACCTCAGTTGTATCAAATTTCAAGGGGATAATAAAATGGTTTTATATTTTGATAATAAAATTAGTTGTAAAAGCATAGGTAATACCAAAGTCCTTCAAGCATTGAAGGACTCTGGTAATACGCTTCACTGCAAAGAGGTTCTCACCGCTATGTGTGTGCTTCATCACCCTACGGGGGTGTATGGCAGGGAAGCAGCTTAAAGCAAATTTGTCTTTATGGTGCGGACATAAGGGCCTTGTTGCACGAGTCAACTATATTGTGGTACACATACCCGCCTTATTTCCATCTGCAAAAGTAGTACCGTTGTCATCATGGTTCTACTGACAGGAGAAGGGATTTATATTGACATGGGAATATAACCTTCACGTCTCTAGCGCACTTCCTTGTAGCATTTTGGAAGTGCGGCAAAAAAAAATGGAAGCCATCCCGGCTTTGTGAAAGTGCATATCCAGCGAAGCTTGGCATGCGCTTCAGCGGGCTGAGCATTCAAGTAATGTTTAAGATGAACAAACCTGCCCAAACAAAGTTAGTTGAACCAAAGACCTAGTGTTTGGCCAAGTTGGTGTTTATGGCACGACAGGCCGACCGGTAATAAACGACGAAGATAGAGAAAGAAAAACAACAACATTACGGACGTCGTCTTTTTGTGTTTTCTCTCTGTCTTCGTCATGCATTAGCCGTAAATTTGTCGTGCAGTAAACCGCTGTTCCCCTAAGCCGAATCCCTGGATATAGTGAAAACTCTGTGAGTGTTCGGTTTATCTTCCTGAGACTCAACGTAACGCATAAAAAAAAAAATTGGCTTAAGCCATCGCATATTTGATAAGACTGTGCAGCAGAGCTTTAAACGACCGTTTTTGACCAAATAAATGCTTCTTTTATAAATTCATGCTAGTGATAGGCTGGTGATAGACAGCTTCGCCGTTAAAACCGGGCTGATTTCACAAATTGTAGGAATCGATGTAATGCGATGCAGTACGCGAGGAGATAGCCTATGCTGAATGTTTCGGCACTGAACCAAGTGTTACGAGTATGCTCAACGTATCTGTGCAAATTGAGGAGAGAGAGAGAGAGAGAGAGAGAGAGAGAGAGAGAGAGAGAGAGAGAGAGAGAGAGAGAGAGAGCTCTATTGCAAAGCAGAATAGTTAGCCAGCGTGAAGTTCGCCTATGCTTGCTATTCTGCAGGGAATGAGGTGGGGGACTAATTGAGTTGTTGTGTGCGTAACTTGCGCTTACCAGACACGTCGGCAGCGCTGTTTAGTACGACGGGGCGTCGGCACCTGCGTTAGTGTACTGGCATCTGTTTTACCGCAGTGAAATGCACGTTCCCGTGCGCTGGTTTGCTTACCCCATGCGTCGTTCGTTGGAGTATTACTACGGTGTCGCGCGATGCTGGTAAAAATCGTGCTGAGTGATAGTAATACATAAGCGTTGTTTATTCCACTGCTATAAGAATGGTTAAAGCGCCCTACAAACGCGACTGACAGTTGACGTTAGACAAGCACCAAAACAACGACCGTGTTGGATATCCGTCGCCACAGCTGCTGATGAAATGTGTTTATTTTTAGGAGACGTACCGCAAGAGAACAGCTGCCGTGGACGAGTGTTAGCGTGTTTGCTTGACACAGTCTAATGAAGCCAAGGAAAGCAGAGGGGAAATTTATTATATTTTTTAGCAGTATTACAGTAATTGTGGCCTAAGTGGAAAATAAATAAAGTGAGCGAAAAAACACCTGCCTTCGGTAGGTACCGAAACATCGCCCTTCGGATAGTGTGTCCGATGCTCTACCAACTGAGCTACGCCGGCAGTCATTTGCCCGTCCACGTTATTGGGTATTTATGTGCGTCTAATCTTGGGAGTGTCAGTCAGCCCCACTCGAAGCGGTGGCCGCGAGTGTGCAACACTCTTCTTGCCAAAAGGCATCACGTACCCTATGGGCAGCGGGACGCCCTCTGGCAAGATCCCTTTCCCCCAGCGTAGGGAAGCAAACCTAGCACGCGTCTGGTTGTCCTCCCTTCCCTTTCTTTTTTTCCTGCTCACCCTCCTGATGTATGTGCCTGTCTGGTTGCTCTATTAGATGACACGATTAGATGACAGGATGCCGTAGGCTCTTTCGAGCAGTCCTACTGGGGGTACAAAACCCGGCACGTAATTGTTTGCAATCTACCGATCACTTTGCAGACGCTTCAATATATTTGATGCAGCGTCTTCAAGTATAAAGAAAAATACATGCATTCTTCGTATATTGGCTTAGAATTGCTAGAAATTGTGTAAAA
The DNA here is from genome assembly GCA_013339685.2 of Hyalomma asiaticum. NCBI lineage: Eukaryota > Metazoa > Arthropoda > Arachnida > Ixodida > Ixodidae > Hyalomma > Hyalomma asiaticum. The sequence goes on along the minus strand of CM023481.1, from coordinate 137,033,705 downwards.
TAGCCAGCTGCACACGGTCTACTAACCCTTTGTCGCGGGCTTGGAACCCTGGACAAAAATATGGCATCTGTCAAGTAGGACACGTACAAAAGCCCAGACTGAGGTGTATGGTGAAATGAAACCTGTCGAAGCGGCGCTGCAACTGTTTAGTGCAACTGACAACGCGAGAAACGCTGCGATCCTGCTATACGTGCGTGATGTTGAAGTGTCTCCACCGTTGCGCACTTTTGAGGGTGTTTCGCCGGCTTTCACACAAAAGCGCGATTTGAAAACAAAAAACAAAAAAAACAAAACAAACTTGCTGAAGCCTTGCCGTTGCCGTCGTGGGACCGTACAGATATACAGTATAGACGTATGTGTTGCATGTTCAAATGAGATTCATTTTCTAGATAGGCCTGGCATAGTGTGCAAGAAAGAATCACGGGTAGCACAGTAAAAAAAATGCTCTTTTCTCTGTATTTGTGTGAAAACAACCTGCCAATACGATGAGGAGTCTTCGACGGTGGCTCTCGTGCACGTATGTTCACATGTTCGTGATCACGCGCTCGTGCGCGTGCGACATTTTCAACCAATCAGGGCCCGTATTCGCAAAAACAACTTACGACAAAAATGCTGGTAAGAGAAAATTTCAGCCAATCCTGATGCTGGATATATCATTACAGAAGCCCGCTGACCAATGCCAAAAAGCACTTACGAAAGAGAAGTTTTGTGAATTCGGCCCCTGATCACCATGATTTTGGAAGGGTCATATGCATAGTATACCTCATTTTTGGACATCAAACTGTGTATTTGTTTTCCGGTTAACCTCACCGCCTTCCGCAAAACATTTATCTTTTTATGTACTCGTGAGCGCCTGCCTGAGAATTACAGCGTAGAACATTGCTACCAGTGGTTAAAGTGTGCCAAAGCGTAAATCTTTTGTGCGCCCTCTCCTTCTGGCTAGCATTGCACAAGGAAGAGCCAGACGCACGATTTTCTTGTTTTGTGCAGGGGCGGAAAATAGTGGAACAATTCTGGGGCCGAATTCACAAAGCTTCTCTTTCGTAAGTGCTTCTTGCCATTGGCCAGCGGGCTTCGCTAATGATATGTCTAGCATCAAGATTGGATGAAACTTTCTCTTACGAACATGTTTGTCATAAGTTGTTTTTGTGAATACGGGCCCTGGTATTCCCGATTCACGATTGGCAGAAGTATTCTGGGCCATTCCCACAGCACTTGTCTGCCGCCTCATGAAATAGAATCCACGAGAACACCCCGTCGCGTGACATCCGCTTGTGCACGGTAGAGAGCCGAACATTACCGAGACATTTTTTCTGATCACACATCTTCCTTGCCATTTGTATTTCTCTATCGGTAAGAAGTTTTAGCCTGCGCTAAATTAGCGTACCTGGTAGGCGAAGTTTCAAAACTGGGAAAATTAACGACGTCAAAGTGGCGTGTATACGCTAAGCAGCAAAACTTGTACTCTCACGAAATCGCCAGACAGTCCATGATGATGGCCGGATGGCCATCAGATGATGATCGGATGATGGCCGGATTCCCGTCACTACTCCTTGTAGTTACCAGCAGAAAGAATATTTATTTGCTGATAACTGATCATTTGAGCGGTATTTCAAGGCGGTGAGCCGTCTTTTCACATTACAATATCGTTCCGCGAACTCTTACTTGATGAGGATACCTTTAGTTTTAACATCATGCTGCAAAACTACCGTGGACTATGTAACCTATCGCACCAATAGCAATGGAAAACGAATCGACTGGAGACGCTCGAGGAACCCTCCTCCGACCTGTATAGTTCTGCGAGCTGTGACCAGCTGAATCCTCTCCACTTCTGCGTGCTTTTGAAGCCATATCAGCGTGGTAGATCTCAGAGGAGGTAAGGCCATTCATCTTCTAAGAAAGAAAAGGCGATATTTCCCGTGAACGGGCAGCGCACTTGATTGGTCTCTTCAGAAAATGTTGGTTGTTGGCTGTGGCGGTGACGCAAACTTGACGCCAGGTAGAATGAAATAGAAACATCGCGGGACGACCGTACGACTCTCTGCTCCAGCTGTGAAAAGCGCCGACAAACGTCTGCTTTGTAACGGTGGACGCACGATAGAAGTCGTTAGCGCAAATTTAAAAAGAAAGTAGTGTGAAGAGCATGCGAAGAAAAGGGGACGAACAAGGTGCGTGCCCTGTCGTCTTTATATCCTACATCTGCGATACTAACGGACTCTTTTCTGTGTCTCAATACTTGATTCCTTTACGAAACAGCGTTACCCGGTCGGATGCTTTGTTTCGCCCAAGGATTTCGCGTCGAAACTGAGCGTTGCACCATCTTTCTCTGTGGGTCTACACCTATGCTGACCTGCCACACAGGCGGCTTCTTTTGAGCACAGCGGCTATAATACGGCGCGTGCGCCGCATATACCACGGATCGCGCGCTGTCCGCGCGACCGCCCCTGTTACCATGGTGTTTTCTGCCCATAAACTTCGCTGCACTATTTTATTCTTCTCCGCCGCCTTGTAAAAGCGCAGCATCTGTTTGACTGCGCGAGCGCTTTTCAAAACACACACACGTCCGAGGAGCGACAGCCATATACACTATGCTCACCCCTCTGTCTCCGCCGCAAGTGCGTTCTGTTGTGCATGCGTTCCGGTTAGTCCACGGAGCCGTCGACAGCGTCGAAATAGCTGCACGGCAGCCGCCTCATAACGGAGCTCCATTCATCATCTTCGAGCGCACTCTCTTTCTCGAGGATGTTCGCTCGTTTATCCGGCGAGATGAGTGCTCTCGCTTGCGCGCGCACCGTTTCGTAGGAAACGCTTGAGCAATCCGCGTGGCGCACAGTGGCATGCCGCCTGCACTGGTCGCCCTACAGCCTGTTCGAGAGCGGGTTCACCCATCACTGAAGGACCCGTAAATCCGGCACTGCGGCAACAAACAGAGAGAGAGAGAGAGAGAGAGAGAGCCTTGACCACGGGAAGCCGCCCGTTACGCACTCTGGCAGCGGCACAAGAAAAGCATTGCATAGGAGAGCCGTCCGGGCTGGGGTGCTCCCTGTCAAGTCAGGCGATGGGCAGCGGGAGGCGATTTCAAGCGAAGCATCCGCGGAATGCGCGCGCAAAACACACGTTACGCGTTGCGCACAATACCAGATGGAAAAGAAAAGAGTGCGCCCAGTGGGGTTTAGTTGTTGGGGAAAGGGATGATGCCGTGGACCCGGAAACTGTACGTGTGTAGTGAAAGTGCCTGTCGTAAACGTTGCGCGACGACGTGTCCGTGACGTCGAAACCAGCGGAGAGCACCGTGGCAACAATTTAAAGTAAGCCTCGCAGAACGAACGGGCAGTTGACTCGGATAAGGAACGCGAAACGATGTTGGGAAGCGTCAGAAAACGCATGCGAGCAGCAGTCGTATACGACGTTGTCGCCGAATGTTATTTAGAGGCGTATATGCCATATTGTGAAGCATAGCGATGCGACATTCAACAGGGAAACGTCGGCGGTGGCTTTTCTTCAACTGGCACCGCGGGTACAGCGTTTAAAAGCCTTGAAACGCGACAAAGCCGGTTTAGTATAGAGGAGCTGGCAGAATTCTGACTGAATTGTTCTACAACTAAACGTGCTGTAGCCCAGATTTCAACGACGAAGCCTTCCTCGCCGTATATTTCATTAGCACTCGTGCCGCTTTTAACCACTTGCGACAGCGGCCTTGGTCATAGCTTTCTCGCTACTCTGCACACGCGAACATTTCCTAGTGCCAGGACGTTACAGGCAGACCAACGCTATTATGCGTGTACTTCTCGCTTATTTCTCGGCGTAATGCGATAACAGTCATCTTCAGCTGGAGCCGCACCTTCAGCGTGCATGCGGATATCTCCAAGCGTTCCATCCATTCACTCGAGCAATCCTGAGCGATTTTGCTGTTTTTCGCATACATGCTGTAGCTAAACGGTGTGAAAATAAATGACCTCCAGCGTCCATTCGTGAGGCTATAATAATCACAGAAGTGAAACAGCTGCGGAATAATGGGAGGGGTGAAAGTTCTTTCCTACAAGGTTTCGTAGCCTTTCGCGGACATGCCAGATGAAGTTCGCTACTTCCTTGGCAATATATTCCGTTAATTAAGCGAACGCCTCTTGAATACGTCACGCCGATTGACAAGCTGCAGCCAACAAAGACCCCCTCGTATTCGGCGCGGTCATCGTCAAACTACAAATGTAAAGAGCACCGCGGTGTTGCCGGGGAAAGCGCCCAATTGGAAAGCCCACTCGTTGCCATTATTAAACGACGATGCACACCTATTGCACCTGCTTTAGTAGCCGCGCGTGAGTCACGCATATATCAACGGGTTCCGGTGTGTACTCTCAAGAGCGTGCCGCTCGCAACGAGGACGCAGCGGCACATCGTGCACGAGGATTTCGCGCTGCAGTCTACGCGTACAAGGCTTTAAGAGAAGAAAAGAAGAGATAGGAGATGAAGAGTGAAACATAGTATCCAGCAAACAGCAAGCATGAAGATAATCGTCGACACAGCTAGCTGAGAATCGAAAACCTTCTACATATAGGACTGCTTCCATGTACAAAAAAAAAAAAAAGCAAAGAAGAAATAGAAATAGAAAGGAAAAAAAAAAGGAAAGAAAGAAAAATCCTGCAGATCGTACGCACTGTGGGAATCGACGCCATGCGAAGCAGCCAGCGAGCAAATTGCCTATGTCGAATTGTTTGACAATCCAAGAAAGTATACAGATCAATCTCTCTATGAAAATTGTGTAGTTGCTCGCACAACGTGAGTTTACTAGGCATGTCGACAGCAGCGTGGCGGCCGAGGGGTAGCTCACGGTAAGACGTTACGTGGGCGTTCACGTTATTGCACAGACGTCTTTGAAGAGAAATGTACGTTACGGTCCGCTCGTGTGCATATCATAAGCGTCGTTTGGCAAAAACATGCTGAGTGATAGTATCACGTATTTATCGTTTCTTGCATTGCTATATACGATCCGTCAGCACACACTAGAAGCAGAATTGGCCTACTCAAAAGCCGGAACCAATAATGTTGATGCAATAGGTTTATTTACGATAAGTACTCCGTGAGAAGTGCCACCGTGGGCGAGTGGCAGCGTGCTTGCTTGGCACTACAGGGACCCATGTTCGAATCCTACCCCCCGCATCGGTCGTTATACATCACGTTTGTCTGTGTGCGTGTGTCCACAATTCAACAGAACTCTACAAGAAATGTTATCTCTTTCTGTTGCTTCACCCATGTGTATTGTGTTTTCATAAAATGTTCAGCACGATTTTGCTTGATCCTTGATTTCATAGGCTGTTTTGTGAACATTCAATCACCTGTGGCGAGTACTCGCACATCCTTGGCCGAGCAATGCGGGTATTAGTCACCTGTGATCGTATCATCATTAGCCGTGACGTGATAAGCATGCCATGCTAGTGACATGAACACGAATACTCTTGTTATTCAGACATTCATACCCTACCACCCCAACTTTGGTGCATACCAAGTGAACGAGACGACCAGGAGAGCACCGAGATGTAGGTGGCTAGACAGATAGATAAGGTCGAAGTGACTTCAGTTTGCCAAGAAATGCTTTGCATTTAACAGCCTCAAGTCTGCATCTTTTCACAAGAGACCGCATTGCTTGGTGCATCTTTCTTCATTTCTTGCTTATTTGTTTTCCAAGTTTGCGTGTCAGGTGAGCGCCGTGCTGACCGCCTAGAAGGAACAGGGCCTACTGTATGCAAACGAAGGAACTGCCAACATTTTGAGCAGCTGCGACAAATTTTCGAAGCACGGCGCGGCTTGGACTCACTTGAATCGACGCTTAGTTCTAGCTAAAGTGGCACGCACATAAAAACGCCGACTAGTGCATCGGCCGGTTTATTTTCTCGTTTCACGTGAAACGCATTATCGTCTGCTTAACTGGTCCCCCTGTTATAATACTCCTTAAAGTGGGTTTCATAATAGAAGCACTCAATGTGAGGGTGACCCAACCATGCGATCGCTTTGCGCTGCCGAGCTACAGCGCGCAGCGCATGCCATTTAGTAGGGTTCCCGCTTAATGGAGCGAATGTGGAGGTTCCTTTAAACTGGAAACGTATCCACCTTGTCGAGAGAATGAGAACACACAGACGAAAACAACCGCGAGCGAACGTCGAAATCTGTGCCTGCGTCCGTTATTCCGGCTTGGGACGCCTCCCCAGGAGTGCTCTATATTTACGTGTCTAGGAGGAGTGGTGCGCTGCTGCCATCTGCCGAACTCGGGTGCACTTATGTCGGTTTGGGATGCAGTGATTATGTTCTCCTCGTTATCATGACGAGTCTTAATTGTGCACTCGGTATTGAAGGCTCAATCGCTATGCAGACATTTCTCAGACATAACCGGATACCTCACCGAAACTTCCCAACCACACGTCTACCGTTCGCATACTTTTTTCTTGCAACAACACATCCGACACTGCATGCCCAACGCTATAGTTACAATTACGCCAAAAAAAGGCGAGGACACCTCGGCAGCTATGACGTGAGCGTAAACTTTTCAGCCCACATAGGCCTATTGTTCATGTCATCCTATTGATAAAACAAAATCCGCCTTCTGTATCTGCGCAGAACTTTTCTCATCGCAGGTTTCACCTCCTCTTTACTCACAGTTTCAGCCGAACGCTTCCGCCTCAATCTGCAGATAACGCCATAACGCCTACACGTCCGCCATGCAAGGCCGAGGCGCCTGGGTCGAGCTGTGGCTTGCACTACGTCGTCCGTCACGGAACTCTAAACCACACCTACCAGTGCACTCCCGCTTTCGTTCCAAGGACGCTCTCGCTGCTGGAAGCTCTCACTGCTACGTTCTACTTGGCATTCACATTACCACAGTCTTCATCTCCTGCCTTTACTATAGAAGTAAAAGCCCTGCAGGCCTTGCTTCCGAATACATATTTTTTTTTTTCAATTGGCTTTTCCACAAAATTTTCTTTTTGGGAACACTTCCCCTTATTTCTTTATGGTGCAATTGGCTTTAAGCGCGATATACGTTCTGGTGGCGCGGGCTACCCCCACTTTATTTTAATTTTTTTCTATACCAGGGGGACAAATTTAACACACACGCACACACACGTGCGTATTCACAGTAAATGGTAAAAGTACGAAGACAAATTTTGTTCGCAAGGAAGCTACTGTAGAGCACTGGCATACAAGTAATAAGGAATATTTACGAAAATCTTCGTACGGCAGGCGGCTCAGGTAAAGCAAACACGCCCGTCCATACATGCTCAATCAAGCTTTTTGCAAGGTTCAGGACCAGCCTCCACTAGTTTTGCGTCAAAGCCATTGCTGAGGGCGGCCACGTCTGAACAGGTGTCCAATGTGGCTGGCCGTTGGCCAATCACGAATAGCTCCTGCGAACTAAATCATTCGGGAGATCGGCCTCAGTTCAGTCTTTTCTTGGGGACCATCCGCAGCGGCTGCATTTCGATGGAGGCAAAATGTTGAGGCCCGTGTGCTCTGCGATGTCACTGTGCGTTAAAGAACCCACGTAGTCGAAATTTCCGGAGCCCTCCACTACGGCGTCTCTCATAATCATATTGCGGTTTTGGGACGTGAAACTGCAACAGTTATTATTATTATTATTATTATTATTATTATTATTATTATTATTATTATTATTATTATTATTATTATTATTATTAGGTAATACAAACAGAGGAACACACCTGAAAACTTTCTGCCGGCGCTTACAGTGCACAAAGGAAAATATATTGGGTAGCCAAAGGATGATGGCATAGTGCCGTTCAATCACAAACGAGCGAGCGGGAACATCGTCAACGCTCTAGTGAGTCATTTCTTCCATCTGCTTTGGCTGTGAGTGGTCAACATGTGTGCTCAGAGCGGATGGCAGTGTCTCGTTCATCACTGAAATGAAGGAAGGCACAATGAAAATCGTATCGTGACAGCCACTGGCGTATGATGGCTAGTCTTTGTAAGAAATAAATGGTGAAGGAAAATGCGCCCATCACGGGAACGAGAAGCCACGTGCGTTGCAACAACTGCCGATTGCTGGCCTTTAGGATGTCGCAACCGCGCTGATGTTAGGTAATCTTAGGAACAAGACTCTTCGGTGATATTGTGGAAGTTCCCATGAGCCAGAGTAATTCCAAGCGCCCGCGAGCGGGGCACGTTATTGCGTTCTTTCTGAAAATGGAAACTTGAATCGTTTGAACTCTATTCTTGGCGCGACCGGGAGGATTCGTCTGCCTCGCCATGATGCACTCGGGCTGTGACACCGCCTTTCTATTTCAATGCCACGTGTCTCATTTCGAAGGAGTCACTAGTTTGTGATGACACCATCATAGTCCGCTTGGCCACAAAGACATACAATGTGTCTTTTGTAGTCTTCATATGCGGTGAGCACACTCAGCTCTTGCTTACTAAACATCACATTCATGGCGCCTCTTAACTAACGAAAAAAGTAAAAGACTCCGGAATCAATACGGCAATATTATTATCGCCGTCAGTTGCTGTTAAGATATCTGGAGCAACTGTCTTATTGGGAACTATACGCGGAGGACGAGTAAGGGTGTAGCGTCGCCTTCGCGCAGCATTCCTGTGGTGTACCGCTCGGCAAACGCAACAGCTTGGAAGAAGTAAAATTGTAGACTCACTCACTATTTATGTTCGTTAAAGGAGGTTGCACTGGGTTACTATCGGTGAAAACGGTTACGAAGTGCTGCAAGAAATTCCTGGACATAGGCACATATCACTTACAAACGAAACGACGGGAGAATGGGGTCCCTTTTTCGCACGGATAATGTGTGTATCACACAGTCCGTTAAAGTTGGTGCTAGGGTCCGCGGCTATAATTTGCGGATATGATGACTGATATTTTGTGGAAATACGCAGGAAACAAAAGTGAGCTACAGACACTAACCTCCTTCTGCATTAGGGATATGATTTTACTTGGGCATCGGTACAGCACAGCAGTTGAATGCAACAGGGGCGTCTTTGATGCAGAAGGACTTTAGCGTGTGACGGAGCGGAAAGCGATAAGCATGACATTAAAGTATAGGGAAGCAGCGGAGTGGAACAGAAAAAATAATTGTGTAGCTCATATCCTATAGTTTACTTTAAGAAAAAAAGAAAGCGGAGGAGGGGGGGGGGGGCGATGGCCATTTAAAGCGACGGAATGGTTGAGACATTTGCGGCAAGAAATGCCATCAGCTCGTGCTGAACAGGGTATATGGGAGGCCATTGGGAGATTTCGTTCTGCAGTGGAAATAAAATATGAAGAAGAAGAAGAGGAAGAAGGTATGATGATGATGATGACAGCGATTATAACAAAATAGGATGCATATAGGTGGCGAGGGGAGCTGCTGAAAGCGGCGAGCCTCCATGCGGTCTGCCTTGTGAGATAATAGGTGGTCACTTTGAGCGCGATACATTATTTTTTCCTCTCAAAAACAGCTCTGCGGCATTGGAGGTGCACGGTGGCGCCAGTACTGCTATGCTTGTCGTGCAGAAATTGCAACGCGCTTTATGTGATATCTGGCAATGCCAGCATAGCTGTGCTTTAGTCACCAAGAATGTACACGCGTATTGTAAGCATGTTCATTTTTCGCGTCATTAGTGAGGCGCGCATAATTACAATCACTGTACTTTGGTCGCGCTCTCTTCATTCACCTTTGAATTCTCGTATCTGTCATGCTCTTTTTGGAGTAGCTCATAACGTGCGTGTCTTGCTGGCATAGTTTTCGTTTTTGTTGTCCATTCCATCTTACTGCTTTCGTTGATTAGTTAAGACTGTCGCCATGCTGTCGTTGGCTAGATGCAGCAGATATATAAAGGTGTTTTGTTTTCTTCTTTCTAGAGTATACGAATTTTTGCAGAAGAAATTCTACAACCGTGAGGAACCCGCCATCTTCGCGCACGAACTCAGTGTCGGGGCGAAAGTGCGTTGCCGCTGCTGCACATATTTTGAAGGGACTAATTAACAAAACCTTGTTCGTTAACTTTTTATCATGAACTTCAGAGGCAGTTGTGTAGATGGCGTCACATTTCATGGCATACCCATTTCTAGAAATCCGAAAACGTCGCCCGTAATTTGAGTTATTCATAGTCAGAATTGAAGGCTCCAACCCAGGCGATATCGCAACAGAGCGGGCCGGAAGCCGTGACATGGTAGCCACTCTGCTACATGAGGTAAAAGCGCCTCCTGACGAAGGAGTGAAGAAACGTTAATTAGGGCACACCACAATACGACCTACTAGTCAGGATATATAGCAGATCGTCAGCTATATACACGAATGGACGGCTTACTCCTTGCGTGTGATGTGTGATGCCTACCAATTCCTTTCTTAAGCTATAAAAAGGCGCAAAGCACTCTTTCGCCTGTCTCACTAGGTGCAAGGAGAGGCGTCGCAGTGCCTGCCCCTGCGTTTTGCGGTGTATACAGTGAAATACGTGGTGGAAATATTGCTGTTCTAGCGCACAGCGCTAAGGAAACAGATGAGCGTCAGATATCACACGCAAAGGCTAGGCGATCCGTTGGGCAAGTGAGACGACTTGCTGATACTGTTGCGACCTGCCTTCATTCGAATTCCTTACTTATCGCCACGGGACCTCGTTCGCTCTCACGGTGCCCGTGGGGCTTTGCAGTTCGATAATGAGCGTTGAAAATTGAGCACGACCTTTTAATTTCTGAAAAAAAAAAGACAGATCCCACATGCAGTGGGAATCAAGGAAATGCGAAGCACGCATCAGGAACGTAAAATGGATCTGCATTGTTGTCTCGCTATACCGATTTTCGTACATAAGAAGTTAACGAAACGGCCACAAGAGCAGCAAGACTGTGGCATGTAAACCATGCCGCTCATGACACGCATGTCGTGATTGTAATAATATGACCTGTCATTTACGTTCGTCATGCAGTCGTGTTGTGCCATCGCAATTTGGGTATACATCCCATTAATGAGACGCGTGGCATGTAAATCATGCCGCTCATGACATACATGTCATGACTTTCATGTTATGACCTGTCATTTATGTTCGTCATGCAGTCATGTTGTGGCATACCAATTTTCGCATAGGTTCCAATAACGAAACGGCCATTAGAGACCAAGACCGTGGCATGTAAATCATGCCGCTGATGACATGCGTGTCATTATGTGGATGTTGTGGCCTGTCATTTATGTTCGTCATGCAGTCATGTTGTGCCATACCAATTTTCGTATACATCCCTTTAACGAAACGGTCAGGAGAGCACGAAGACCGTGGAATGTAAATCATGCGGCTCATGACATGCATGACATGATTTTCATGTTATGACCTGTCATTTGAATTCATCGTGCAGTGATGTTGTTGCATACCAATTTTCGTATACATACCATTAACGAAACGGCCAGGAGAGCATCAAGACCGTGCCACGTAAATCATGCCGCTCATGACATGTACGTCATGATTTTCATGTTATGAGCTGTCATTTATGTTCGTCATGTAGTCATGTTGCGGAGCAATTTTTATATACATCCCATTAACGAAACAGCCAGGAGAGCACAAAGTCGTGGGCGGCTAGATAGATAGATAGATAGATAGATAGATAGATAGATAGATAGATAGATAGATAGATAGATAGATAGATAGATAGATAGATAGATACGCTCAAAGTCGCCGAAGTTTGCTAAGAAATGCTTCGCATTTAAAAAAGAAACACCTTATGTCATGTATGATGTGGCAGCCTGCATCTTTTCAATATCAACAACTACCCTCAGGTTGATGACTATAAATTGAATTAGCGAGTACTTAGTTCTTATATAACTTTGGCACGGCAAGGTATGTATACCTCGACGCACAGTGCGTCTGCGAAAGCGATAGGTGCCTTACTGTCATAACATTGTGATTGAAAAAAACAAAACAAACTATTCTATGTAGAAAAAAGAACACGCCCTGTATATTTGAAGGCCCGCCTCTGCTTGCTATTCGTAATCTTTCTTTCTTTTTTGTTACATGAAAGTTCCATTCATTTATCAACGGAAGGCTAGAAGTTCCACTTGGTCATTGCTAATTGCTGCTGCATTTCACACGCTTGTTATTGTAAGTAAGGTACGCGAGGCGCGCACCCTACAATGCTATCCGAGTTGACCACTAAGAACCCTGGGACGACAAAGTTAACCGTGACAGTTTTGGTCGGTCCTACTGTACGTTCCTTCTCTGTTCCCCATTTTCCCGTCGAAAGGAAATAAAGGATAAGGTGGCAAGGCCAGTTTTCAGGCTTCAGCTGCGATGCGGTAATATTCGAGCGCGAACGAAACCAACTGGAGATGCATGAGAAGTACATCGAGTAAACCATCTATGTTGTTATGGGGGGTGTAACGTGCCAAAACCAGCTCTAATTATGAGAGACGCCGTAGTGGAGGGCTCCGGAAATTTTGACCACCTGGGGTTCTTTAACGTGCACTGACATCGCACAGCACACGGGCCTCAACATTTCGCCTCCATCGAAATGCAGCCGCCGCAGCCGGGATTCGATCCCGCGATCCTCGGGTCAGCAGCCGAGTAAAGAGTAGAGTAAACCATCTAAAGATCGAGCTGCTTAGTGGTCGCGGTTCCTAAGCACTAACTATAAATGTAAAGCAGCCAATGTTTTATGAAAACTATGTACAAACCCTCTCTGCTGCACACTTTCATCGAGGCGGGCAACTGCGGCGAACTGGAAGCTCTATCATAAAATTAGGGCCGCTGTTCACAAAGCGGTTTTACGCTAGAGTAGTTCGTAAAAGAAAATTACCTTTCCTGCATGCTTGAGATGCTAAAAAGCACCCGGCACCCGGCTAAAGGCAAAGGACACTTACTATCGAAAAGCTGCGTATAAAGTATGTCTTACAGGTATATACTTGAAGATCCCCTTCTTCCTTATACCCCACAATGCAAGACCCGTTGTAAACAAAAAAAAAAAAGCAAAGAAAAAACTGCTAGCAGAATAGAAGAAAGGAGAAAAAAAAGGGGGGGAGGGGAAGCACTATATGGAGAAATTTTGTTGCAAGTTTTTGACGAGCATTCGCCGACGCGCTATAGTTTTATGCGAAGTATCGAAGAACGAAAAAAAGAAAAAAAAAACAGAGCAACAACAACAGGCCAGCGTCTTGAAGCGGCGCGGCCGACGGCTCTTGGTTGCGCAAACACTGGCTGCGGGGTAACCCCCCACCGAACAAGAGGTACACAATTCATCTTTCACGAATCTGCCAGCAGCATTTGCCCGGTCTCCCGAAGAGTGCGCGTTTCGGGCCGCACAGACAGACGGGCCTCTAGGCAGCGCCGCCCCCAAGGGGAGCGCGCGTTCCGGTCGCTGCGGCTATTTTGGACGCGCCGGAAAGATGCCTGCTGAGCATCGGGTTTCATAAACGGTGACTCAGGCACCATCCCTCTTCTTCGCTTTGTTTTTCGACACCGCTTCTTATAGCGGAAGTGGATTCACCTGTCGTAGCCCCTTCCGCTCCACGCTCTCTTCCTCCGGTATCGGGGGAATTCAAGGTTTTTGTTTTATTTCTGCGCCAGCCTGGTGCTTTCGGTTCAAAAATGCAAGATGCTTTAAATAAGAATATCGGGAATAATCTTTACGGAGACCTTGCTAGGGGAAAAAAAAACAAACAAGCTAAATTTCGAGAGACGTCCTATTTGACTGGTTTCAACGCGGAGCCGAAATATCGGCGCTCCATTTCTACGTCAGCGAAAATAAGAAAACGCAGCCGAGGCGAGCTGTGTTGACGCTGGAGCGTGCTGTGGCAATGCCAAGAAAATCCCATTTAGCTACGCTGCAGAGCGGTGTGGCACTAGTTCTGTATTCTTACTTTTTATCACTTTTACCTTTGCCTTTAAGTAAGAAGACGACGTCAAGTGCGTTATTTTTTTTTCTTTTTTGGGCGGGGGGGGGAGAAAGAAGTGAATGCATTTTAGTTGGTGTCCAAATCGCGGCGTTTCAGTCATTTGATTTGCACTGATGTAGCAATACTTGGTTAAGTAAACCAAAAGCTTTCATAAAATCAAGCCAAGAACAACGCCGTCATACATACTGCTTTAGGTTGTATAGAGCTGCGACCGTTTTGTTGTTACAGGTTATTCGACACGTATTACGTAACGACGCCTTGTCTGTTATGAGGGTGTTTTAATTACCAGCAAATGTATGGGACGCCAATATACAATGTTTAAAATTTATTAACAGTTTTCAAGTTCATAATTCTTTACGTTGTGTACTGTACCGTTGGTCGTGCATGTAGATCGTCATGACGGCGTTTGCGTTTGATAAAGAAATAAAAAGAATAAAAGAAAACTTGCAAGGTTCTTGTAACCGTACTCGCGAGAGCCGCCGCTTGCGCAAAACTCTCCGCAAGTATACATAACTTTCCATCACGAAAGAAGGTAAGGCGTACAGACACGGACGCAAGGGTTTCCGTGGCTGCACTTCTCACTTTCTTCAACGATGAATTCTTGCAAAATGGCTCAACCTTCTGCCGTCATGACTTCAGCGTTGACTTACTAGTTGCTAGAACTGTTTGACTAATGTTGCATGCATTGCTTGGGTGTCGTGTCCGTTAAAGTGCCTTTGTCTGCTGTAGCGCATGTGTACATGACAGTACTGCTCTCTCATTTCTTGCCATTTGTCAAAGTCGACTCCTCTGAGCCATTGAAGGGAAGGCTTTACAGGCCAATATTCACAAAGTCATTCGCAGATAATAACCAGATGCAGGAAACCCGCTTCACCAGTTGTCAGCCTACGCGAAGTAGGGTCTTCTAACGAGCACTGGGAAGCTGGTCTCACTAAAAGAACGTGCCTTATACGTTGTTCATGCAGTGCTTTTAAATATGCAGCAAGAGGGATTATATTGTGCTTAAAGAGGCCTTGCAACACTTTTTTAGACAAATGAGTCAGAAGACAGCGCGAATCAGTCATAGAGGCTCCTTTAAACGCGTGAGCCAAATATTGTTGCATTACAGGCACCAGGAAATTCCCAACTTGTTCTCAAACACAGCTTGAGTGCACCCGCTCTTTCTTTAATCAACAAATGACGTCACTGGGGGCACCGAATAAGTTGCTTGAGGCAGAAATGGCATTGGCTGATATCACGGAGGAAATGTCATCTGCTATGCTTCATCTGTTCGTTTATAAATCAACAACTAAAGAACAAGGACGTTTCTCCCTTAAAGAGTAACGAAAAAAGTCGGGCGACGTGCTGCTCCTAGCGAGGCCATTTGTTGAGAGAGGAAAATTGCGAGTTCCCTGATGCGTGCAGTGCAGTAATATTTGGCTCACATGATTCAGAGGAGCCTCCGCGGCTGATCGGCATCGTTTTCTGACTTTCTTCATAAAGTTTTGCCGGGCCCCTTTAATACTATGAGAGAGTATATAGCCTAGCTGCGAACTTGCAGCTACATGAGGTAACTGTGATCAAGCACAAAAAGAATGCGCTTGCAATTGCGCAGACAAGCAAACCCGCACGGCGATATGTCGGGATATACGTACGTTCAGGGTAGTTCTTTTTTAGTTGCTGACATGGGGCTGCAATGAATTTAGGCTACATTTCTTTTCGTATTTTTAACTTGTTCATCAATGGGAACTACAGTGAAACGATGTTTGGGGTACTACGCAAATGAGAAATGAAGATTGCCTATCATGCGACGTTTATAAACGCGCCGACTCGAAAAGCTTTCTTCCTGCACGAACATCAACTAACTATTGGACTATACATTGACTCACGAACATGCTGATGCAGAAGTCGTTTGAACTCATAAAGTATAAGCGGTGTTACTTGCACTTACCGCGGGTTCCGAGCGCTTTCTCTCTCTCTCTCGACGGGCGCATTACACGGGGAAAGGGGGAAGGGGAAGTGGCAAAGAGGCAAGAAGTGATGTAACCGCGAGCCTTTGGTTTTCTTCTCTTTTTCAATAAACATGTTGGCCACCGCTACTTCCAAGTAGTCTACACAAACGCAGCGCCAGCACATGGCAGCACTCCATGGCGGCCGCGGTACTTAAAAACGACTACACTGTGCCATACTATGTGACACTATGTACATGGCGCTACAGTCCCGCGACCCTCGGATCTGCAGCCGAGTACCTTAGCCACTAGACCACCGTGGCGGGGCATGGCGCTACAGAAAACGCGACGAGTGACCGTCATGCTAAAGTCTGGTCGAGCTACACGAGAAGTAGTCACTGCGCTGCGTCTTTTCCCTGTGTCAAATCTCACGTTCTAAAGCGCTTTCAATTAGCTAAGTATACATGGAAGCGATGTCTGCCAAGGCGTCTTGCTCGTGAGGCGCGTAGAAAAAGAGCTAACGTGCACTGGCGAGAATTTAGGCGGTTCTGCAGACGACGACGTGCCTCCGCAAGTACTGTTGTAGCGCACACGGCACAAGAGACAGGTGCAGGCACGTAGTGTCTGAAAGCTCACGCGTGCAGCACGCCGGGCGTCGTCCAAATGGAACATTAAGGAGACAACGCTCGATCGAGACCGGAAGCGTAAAGCTGAGTTGGGGTATTTTTGAAGACATACATAACTTGTACTTACTGAACGCAAAGCAAGCAACAGAAGTGTCACTAAGGATGTTTTCGCAATCGTCTAATGAGCCGATGGTCGTATCAGCCTCGCCTGCTGCGTAGTTTGCCAAGAGGAGAACAAACAATATCTGGCTTACCTTGATACGAAATTGTAAATTCCGTGCAGCTCCATGCAATAATATGTAGCTCACGTGTTCACAGGGGTCTTGACTACAAAAGCCCCAGCGTTTTTCTATGTTGACAGGCTGCAGAGCTCTTCAAAAAGGAGGAATGAAATTGCACAGGGACTCCTAGGAGGAATTCTTCGTTCGTGAGTAAGCGCTGTGTGCGCATCCGTTTCCGCACTTATCGAGAGTTATCCTGTAACTTTCTTTAACACTTGTGCCTCGTTCTTCCTTTGGTTCACAGGGAGTCTTATTGTGCTTATACTATAAATGTTGTTATTTTAGCCATTGCGTATACGTCTCGTCTTGCGTGTGAAGTCTAACTATTTGTGTGCCAAACGCGTCAGTGCTCTGGCTTGCATGAATAAACTTCTTTAAGAAAGCGCTGCGGAAAACGCGCCAAGCGTATGAACGCGATTTCTTGCACACGAGTCATTCTTATGGGCGCCCGTTGTCATATATGCTCTTGTGACGAACATCTGTACTGGACGCACCGAGTTCAAATGCAGTCGTCGCAAGATTATTTACTTATTTTTCTACTTCCCCAATAGTCGTAGCAGTCATACGGCATTGTGAAGTATATTTTCAAAAGTATAGCATGTATTCCATATAGGCTGTAACACGGTACGTATACAGACGCGTTATTTTCCAAGGGAAGCATCCCTAAACAGTCGACCTAAGGGGGAGCGATTTACTTGTTACTAATAGGATGGACTTACAGGCTAGTTGGTCGAGCATCGTTGGAGAGGAAACAGTGCGAACACAGGGACGACGATGAAGGCACACACACACCACACCACAGAGCGCTGACTACCAACCGATTTTATTACGGCGACAAACGTACATAAAGACATATGCATCAGCGCCTCGACACAAGCGTTACCCACTTGATAAAAACACACAGAAAAATGAAAACGTCATCATCACATGATACTGCGTGCACATGGCTATAACGGTAATTTATGGCATGTCAGCAGACATGCCATAAATGCCTTCCTTTCTGCTGACATGCCATAAATTACCGTTTAACCATGTGCACGCAGCATCATGCGATAATGACATTTTCATTTTTCTGTGTGTTTGTATCAAGTGGGTAACGCTTGTGTCGAGGCGCTGATACATATGTCTTTATGTACGTTTGTCGCCGTAATAAAATCAGTTGGTAGTCAGCGCTCTGTGGCGTGGTGTGTGTTTCTTCATCGTCGTCCCTGTGTTCGCGCTCTTTCATCTCCAACATTAGTTGTCACGCCTAAGTGGTTACCCTGTTCAGCCTCCGAATGTCGGTTCTTGAAAAGTAGATTAAGAGAGACAGTAAAATACGGCAAGGGCAGTGGCGTTAACAGGAAGGAGAGTCTGGTTCGCTACCCTGCATGGGGAAAATGGATTTAGAATAAGAGTAAGTAAAAGGATGTGTACCGAAACCATAACTAGGCGCACAGTCGTACGTAAGCGGACGTCCTTCATGTTGTAGCGTTCGATTTTCATCATTATTTCTCATAGATCAACAAAGTACCCGTCGTGCCACTGCCGTTGCCACTATTATCACTGTTGTCAACGTTATTGTGTTTGTACATAATCGAGACACTACGAAACAGTACTAAGACTGTTTGGCAGAAATTCAGGAGCGCTGTGTTTAGTCGCAGCAGCAAATGACACAGTAAAGTGGCTTCAGAGCCAAAGGAGTTGAAGTTTGCGAAGACTTTTTTTGCAAGAAGTGCAAGTTGTCTCATTCATGACAGAAGAAAAAGAAAAAAAAGATTTGAGTGGTTACGCTGTGCTTCGTGAGTAATTTTGTGTTAGCCGCCTCTCCGAAAACGGGCAAGCAGCCAGGCTGACAAACTGCTACTCCTGCGTCCGACTCAGGGATTCTTGCCTAAGGTTACACTCGATCTTGTGAGTCATTCTTGAGCAAGGTAGAGCCGCCTTTGCCGCTTTCCTTCTCTGTTGGGAGGTAGCACTGCAGGCGCGCCTTGAGGTGAACCAAACCGAGCGCCTCCGATTGCGAGTAATGCGTACAAGCACGTCGGTGCACCAGCGGCACCAGTTGGACGCAATCACACGTCTGCTGTCGAGGGCATGGCGGCCCCCTATGCACCCGAGCAGCTCTTTTTCCGTCTCTTCTTCCCGTCACGCGGCCCTTGGTTCATGCAGGGCCTCCGACGGTAAAGCAGCGAGACATGAATTTGCCCCGGGCAACCCTGGCGGGGTTGGGAAAATATATTTTAGGACGCTGTTGTGAAGGCCTCTCTCCCTCTCCTCTCACGCTGCCCCAAGAACGTGCGGTCTTCTTCGCCTTCCTGCGCTGCCTTCTTTTCTTTTTTTTTCTCTCTCTCTCTTTCTTTCCTGTCCCTCCACCTTTGGCTAGGTCAATTTTTGCTCGAAAAAAAATAATAAAGGAGAGCGGGGAGGAGAGAGGGGCAAGGTTTCCTTCGCTCTCATCACCGCGCTAGAGTCGCGCCGGAGCTCAGGGTTCAGACACGAAGAAGGCCACCAGGCAGGAAGAAAGCAGCGAGTGCTCTTGGAAGGCAGCTCCACTCACAGGGTTGACACGCGGTTCCCCGTCCGTGCCGCACCTCCTGACTCATCAGGTGACCATCACTGTTCCTGTCGGCTTGCTCGCACCGATACAATGCCTTGTTGGTCGCTGCGCGACGGCTTAACTTGCCTCTTCTCTCACGCGATCTTTAGGTTGTCACCGCCTCACCGTTGAAGTATCGGTTTTCTGGGCTCTGAAGCGCACGTCAGGATGTTCGAGCTTCCGCCGTAAGTGTGGCCTTTCTTGTCATGCTGAGTGACAGCGTCTGCGCTTTTGGCCAGGTTGAAGGACGGCCTTCGTTCTTGTCTCGGAATGTCGCCTCAAAGTCAAGGGGTCTCCTACCTGAAATCCCAAAGCGTATTTGAAGCGTGTCGCTAGTGCCCGTGGAGAGGAGGGACCTTGTGTGTGTCGAGTATAGTGCTCAACGAGGCTCGTTCTGGCACTGATGAAGCGAAATCAACCGTTACCGTGAACGATTTTGCACAAATAGTCTGTGCTTGTCGAACACAGTGCGGATGGCCCGAGAGCTACGCGTTGGCCTCCCCGCGCGAGGACAGGGGAGCTGAGATAGCGGATCACCTTATTCCTCCGCTTCGTCGCGTGATTTGATAAAGAGGAAATGCCCTAAATTTGGCACTTCCTGTACGGGGGTAGCACTTGCGCTAGTAGTATCGGTGCCGTTTTCGGGCATCTTGCTTACTTTGTTGTTGCATTCTTTAGAGTGATTTGTAGCTTATTCGTTAATACCAAGCCCGCCCTGTAACTCGAAGCAATGAAAATTTCTACAGCTCGGCAGTTAAGTAATCCTAAAGTCACCAAGGAAATTGCCCATGTGATCATATTTTGTGGTATTCCGAAACGGCATTGCGTCCTGCGTCGTCATGTGCGACATCGGTTACATATGTCCAATAGCCTGGCTATTACAGGCTTTGATGCCAGTAACAGCCAGGCTTTTTCCAACGTTTTCACTTGCTTCACTGAGGCATTTATATTCAGTCACCAGCTGAGACTGTTCAAGTGAAACGTCTGTTCTACTCGCGCTGTGTATAATCGTTCGTATGTTGCTGCTCCGGATTGGTGTACATCATATAACGTTTTAATTTCCTCAGCAAATGACCATAAAAATGACATCCTACAGAGCGTGGCCTTCCCGTGAATCACAACCAAATCTTCACTCCTATATTTGCGGTCACAACGAGTGGAACTGGTTTGATGTCACATATTTCTCTCACGTCACTAATTTATGAACGCCTGTACAATGGTGCCGGCGGACAGCTACCATATCGTTGCCCCTCAAAGTTACTCATTTCGTCCCAAAAGCGCTGCTTGTTTTGTTGCGAGCGGGCATCACGATGCGGAGTCTGCGCTAAAAAAAGCCTGCCTCAGGGCCGCCTGGGTGCTTTATCACATAGATTTGGTGCACAGAGAGGCTGACCTAGGCGCTGGATTTCAAGTCATAGAGCCAAAAACAAAGCTAAACAAAACCATGCATCATCATAGTAGTGGCACCTTGATATGGGATGCCATTATGGTCCTTGTATTTTTGAACTTGTTGCCGTAACCTTTCACAATGTTCAAAATTACATCAGTTAAAAGGATGACTAAAAATGTTGAACAGCAAGGCGTCACTGGCAATCTTGTTGTTCTTGTGGTAGTTTAGTGAGAGTTGGTCAAGGGAACTTGTATGAGCTCTTTCAGGCGTGTGCGCGATGAACGAAGCGTGCTGCGTTTTCGCTGTGTCCCTTTTCATGTGTTGAAGCAGCTCGTGATCAGCATGTGTTGAAACAGCTCTAAATCAAGTTCGCTCTAGAGCGAACGTTCGTAGCTGCCAAGAAGACAAAGGCACGCGTAAGTGTAGATAACCCATCCGCCAAGGGGTCATTCGTATTCAGCACGTCTGGTGAAGAACGATGGCGAAATATATAAATGGTCTCCACTGATACATGATGTTGCGCAATTCGGCAGGTTTGTAGCTGCCATTGAGACTCGGCGCAATATATATAGCACTCTTACACACGCGCGCACCACCCCTCGTAATTTTCTCTATGTATACTATTTACCCGATGCGGTCATGGCGTCTAGGAACCGTTTAATTTCCGCTCTGCTTGTGCATTTATTGCCAGCCTCACACTTCCAAGATGTGCAGAGGTGTGACACTTCCAAGATGTGGCGCAGCAGTGGTAGCCAAGAAAAGGAAAGAAAAAAAAAGTATTATTATTATTATTATTATTATTATTATTATTATTATTATTATTATTATTATTATTATTATTATGTAAAGCTAACAAACAAACGACAAAGCTGGAAATATAGAGGGAAGAGGCTGACGACTGCCACAGAAAGGGGAAGAGAGAATGATAATAGAAGAAGGGAAGGACATAGGAAAGAACTAACCGAGCCCCGTATTCATAAAACCCTCTTACGGTAAAATTGTTCGTAAGAGAATATTAAGGCCAATCATGATGCTGGGCATATTACTAGCGAAGGAGTTCGGCCAATGGAAAAAAAAAAACACTTAGGAAAGAGAAGTTTTGTGAATTCGGCCCCAGATGAAAGGCCACAGTACAAACGTAAAGCAATGACAAAGAACAGAGGGTGCAAGTAGTAACAGAGGAGCAATGCCTGAACAGGAGAAAAACGAAAGAAAGAAAAAAGAAATGCAGTACAATGCAGAGGCTAAGTCAGCTTGCCGAAGGAAATTACGAAGAGAATGCTGAGCCTGGTCGCGTCGAAGAACACACTGACCCCAAAACAAGCAATTGTCCAGGGCCGTGCGTCTTAGACCAAATAGGAGTGTGCTATATTTCCTTTGTAGTGACGTGTGCTGCGTAAAGAATGCAGGACAACCTACCACTCCTGGAGAATCAACGCGTACAAAAAACCTTTGTGACTGGTGGGAAGGCATCATCTTTCTACTGAAGTCACTGTGCACGAAGGTCGTAGTTATGAAATCACCGTGAATATATTGCGCATACGTTCTTGTTGCATTAGGACAAGATTTTTGGCGATGCATTTTTAACGCAATTTTGGTGGTGGAATAAAGCAAAGGGCATTGCAGATAGCGAGGATCAAAGAACATTAAAATGGACTGCCCGAGTGGTAGGAAGCACCGTGATGATGGACTTAGTGGTGCTCCAAGATTTGGCGCTTAGCAGCAGAGGGGCTTATTTTGAGCTGTTTCACTTTAAAAAGTCACGCGCTGCACCCGGCTCACATGCGCCTTGATTTTTTGGCACATGCAGTCTTTTCAGTTTAGGACACGCCGATGACTCGGAGAGGCATCCTTGTCTCAGGCGGCCTGTGGGACTGAAAAAAGCCTCACGGTCGTGTGGGACATTTGGCGGACCTGGAAAGTAGCCACGATGAAATGATGAGCTCCGCGAGTGGGGCTAGATTGTCGTTAGTCGTGAAGCCGTCGTCCTCAACTAGAAAGAGAACACCAGAGGAAATGGCATATGCGCTGAGGATGAGCGGGAATTTTAACGCGAGACAAAAGAAATGTCTAAGGACGGCTCAGTTGTCAAAGGTCTCGTTCGTGTAATCTAATAGCCACCTATATTTCTTGTATATCAGATTCTATCAAATTAATCGAACGGCAGAGAGCACTTATAGCTCACAGCTGTGCTCGTTTTGGAATTTCGATGTACGAAGCAGTTCGAGCGGGTGATTAGCAATAGGAAGTAAACGAGAGAGAAAATACGAAAGAATCAGCGTCCTCTCTTCTTTCGTCTCTTGTCTCTCGTCCACTGTATATCTTTCATCATGCGTTCAAAGTGCATGAACGAGAGAGAGAATAAATGCAGGAAAGCGTGGTAGATGTTTTCCAGTAAAATGACTCCTTCATTGAAACCAAAATCGCAGGAGTAGAAATAGTTTCTTTTATTGCCGCTGTAGTTTAGGTGGACTATGACGTCTTGAAGTTACGCATAGTAACTGCCGTCCTCGCGAAGCCAAGTCCACTTGTTGAAACGTTGTCTCCAGCGGAATTCCCTGTTCTTCATCGTTCTTGGCAATCTGTTCATTAATTCAAGTCTCCATCGTCCCCTGGGCTTCTGTTCTAGTGTGGACAACGTACTGTGTGACGCACGTACGGCGAAATTTTGTGAATCACTTATGTGTTTACAAACGAAAAAAAGTGAACCACCAAGTCAGTTTAGATAGATTATTAGCTGAGAACTCCATGGCGGTTGATTTCGCTATCACAGGTTCAGTATTAGAAGCGTAAATGAAGGCCGAAGTTTTGTTTTTGAATTTAGCGCCGAAACCTCGACACCCGAACGTATGCGTGAAGTCACTGGTTTCAGAGACTTCTCGTCGTATTTTGGCCCCATTAGTTCAACGAAATGTCATGAAACCTGCTACGTTTAGTCCCTGGCCACCGAAGAAAACAACGCGATTCATTTTTAGAGGAAAATAATTTTGCGTGCCATAGCAGCGCCTTCAAAATCTACGACGTCACAGCGAGTTGATGCAGAAATGTCAAGGCGGTGTCGCGACCCGTATTTGCTTTTTTTGCGAGTTTTCTCACTTAACCGTCTCTCGCGGAAACAATGGTACTGTTGGTGTCGTAGGATGGTATTTTACTAGTGCGCAATAAATCGTTTCGCTCTTGAGTGTCCCTTTAAAATCAATAACCGTGTAATGGTTGTCTCGAAGGGGTCCTGCAACATTTCTTGAACAACGTCAGTAAGCGGTGCCGACCAGTCGTGGGGGCTCTTGTGAACATGTGAACCAAATATTATTGCACTGCACTCACCAGGGAATCCAAAATTTGATTGCAAACACAGCTGGAAAACTCCCGCACTTCTCACAAATTTTTATATTAGGGTATTTTGTATTGTTCTTTTTATTTTTCTCTCTCTTTTGCATTTTAAGCTGTAAGTGCCTTTTCTGCAACGACCGATTTGTGGTCCGCAGTATTTTGTAAATAATAATAATAAATAATGACGTCACTGGTGGCACCGACTACGTCGCTCGAGGCGTAAATAGCATTGGCTGATTTCACGATTGCGGCAAGATCATCGGCTAGGCTTGATTTGTTCGTTTTCATTTCAGCGAATAAAGAAAATGTGCGCATTTTTCTTGAGGGGCGACGAAAAAAGTCCGCAACGTAGTCTGTACCTCGAGTGACGTGATTTGTTGCAAGAAGAGCGAGCGCTTTCCAGCTGTGCCCCAAACCAAGGTGGGAATTCCTTGGTGCTTGCAGCGCAGTAATATTCAGCTCCGCTTGTTCACAGAGGTCGCCACGGCTCATCGGCGCCATTTTATACGTTCAAGAAGTGTTGCAGGACCCCTTTAAATAAAAGGAAACATTATGGGCCGCAGTTGGTTATTTGCATATTGTGTGAACGGTGACGTTTTTACAAATTTCAACACAAATGTAACCGCGGTCATTGCATTACATTGCTATATTTCCAGCCCGAACAGTCTTGAGCCAGGATACACAAAGGCTTCCCTTTCCGACGACATTTTTGTCACTTGCGGGGCGGCTGCGAAAATGGCGTGTCCAGAATCAAGATTGAATGAAATATTAGCGTTATGAGCGTTCGTATCGTAAGATGTTTCTGTGAATACGGACCCTTGTCATCGACCCTACGTGGCCGTACGGGTGACTAACACAGCGTAAGTTGCAGGTGCGTTGTGGAACTCAGTGTGTACGGAACCGTTCTGCTATTTCTCTTGCTGGATTTCCTCGTCGAAATATCTGATTTGCGCTGCAAGAAGGCTGGTCTATCGTAAGAGTCGCTTTTTGTCGCACGCCTTCAGTATCCGTAGTCCCACCATCCTTTCAGGCATGTCTTAGGTGTAGCAACCAAATTTTAAGGGAGAGACTGAACAAAGAGAAGTAGCATTTACGTCCCTGTCGCACTTGACAAATTAGCTCTAACGATTGAACGTTACTCACAGTGCCATCGACTTGGCGTGATTCGTAAGTTCAGTAAATGTCAAATGCAAGGCAGAACGTTTAGTATTCTCTAGGGTCATCAAAATTAATGTATAGCAAGAGTAGCTCGCTATATGCCACTCTAGGTCGTTGACTAAACGAAACGGTTCACTTAAGATGACGACACAACGCGGTGCTGTTTTGCTCCGCATATGGGCGAGCGAAACACTCGCTGTAGCGTTAGGGCAGTAGCGAAAAGCCCTAGTCCACAGAGACAGCGCGCAAGAGCCTTCGCTTTGCGAAAAGCTCAAACGTGTTTTAAGCAGGGACAACTGAAGTGTATTTGGCATCTATTCCCCTAGTTACTGCCCGAAGCTGACTGTTGTAGTAGTACCTGTAACTTGCATCGGAAATTAATACCAGCACGACGGCAAGAAGAAACAACAACTAATTACCAGTGCATGCATTCATTATTATGAATGATGCATGAGCGCAGTGCACTTTCGAAAAACTCTAGACTGCATCTATCAATGCCGTGGGGAAGACAGCACTCTCGAGCAAACGTCATTACGAAATCGCTGTGGTGGCGGCATTCTTATATGATATGTGCAGATGGAGGGATGCGTATTTACATTTTTTTATCGCTATTCTTTCTTTTTGCAGAGAAGACTTTCTCCAGAAGCCGAGAAAGGTAAGCTAATATTTGATTTTTGCTCGAAGATGGCTGCTTATTAGCAGATGTACACATACACGAAGTAGAAGTGTGTTGCACCCCTCGAGGTTAGGATAAGAGTGCTACATAGAAATAAATGGGCTTTGGTGACACGAAAACATTAGAGGACTAAGAAACTTGATGGCAAGGTTAAGATGTGTTGCGTATCAGGCACCGTGCGCTATGGTCCCGCACACTCATTGTCTAATTCGCACGACCGGGAAGAGATTGTGTGAGCTGAGTAAACACCTTTATCTCCGCCCTGGGATACACGAGGACGACGGGAGCAGCAAGTTCAGTTCGGAAATCTGAGCATGAGGTTCGACTGCACGCATATTTGGGAAACATTTATGGAAGCAGAACCGCTGTTGTGCCGCCCGTGCTTCCGCATTGGCCACTTCAGCAAAACACGTCTACCAAAACCAATTTCTTCAAAGCGCATTTCATGTCAATATACGATGCTCATTGTTCTTAGAAAGAAGACGCAACAGCACCGACAACTTCTCTTTCAGAATAGCTTCTTTATATGGAATCGGTAGGCGCTCTATCGAGTCGTGTGTATGGTGTATTGATGAAAAAGAAACCGTGATCACAGTGAGTGCCACCATAATTGACACAGCAAGTAACAGCACTGGTTGAGGCGCGGTGAACATATGGCTCCTAGCTGCACCGTACAGCGCAACGTGTTAACGAAAGACAGGAACAGCAACAAAACAAAAAAAAAAAACCATTTTCGCGTACATTGAGCGAGCCTTCAACACGCTACGGGATTCCGTAGCCTGTTAGTCCAGGATACAATGCTTCGCGCTGTTTAAAATGCTGGAAATGACGCAGCCTTACTTTCACTCCTCAAATGTGGCGGCAGCTAACTGCATGTCTATAAAACAGAAATGTCCGGACTCTCCAACAAAACAAAAGCAGATGAAGCCTTCCACCCACACAAGTTCACAAGGCTGACTTTCGTTCCTCACGCAGCAGCCCAGGCAGCGTAACGGTATAAATTTTGTGAAGTTTATTGTATAAGGCTGCGCAGAATGCGCACTGTTTATAAGATATCTCCCACAGCCCAGAGACTCCTCTGCGAAGTTGGCTTCCATAACCTTAAAAGAATTATTTGCCGCGCTCCTTAAACGCAAAACGACGGATGTGACCCCTTTTTTTTTTGTTCTTTTTTTTGACAGATGCGTAGTTTCGTTTAAAGCCATTCTGAGCGCATGTCGTGATTTATCAGTGGGGACATTATTCGCGAGTCCTGGTCGGTTATGCTCGCCTTCTGTGTGCAGGGCGAGCCCTCGACAGTGAAAGCCGTTGTACACAACCAGTACAACTCGCCCCTGCAGCTCTACTCGCAGGAAAAGGTCGCCGAGACTTTGGCATATCACGCCCAGGCCATCACCGCCGAGGACGGGTAAGCACTAAACCACCGTCGTGACCTGTGTAACTCCGTATCTATACGGATGAGCACACACTGCATCATCGTACTAACGTCTATAAAACCAGGCTTTCGAGCAAGCGGGAAGTTTGCAGCTATTCGCTGTGAGAAAAATACTGTATATAAGGTGTGTCACCATGCTTCCTGGGATCGTACGCAATGAGACATCGTCATCTCTGCGACAACATGCTGTGCAGCGTAACGTGCTCACGTGCGATGAATGTTAACTTCTCTTTTCGGTTTGCACGGTGACAGTTTTACATTCAAAAGGAAATTCACAGCAGTCGTGAAGGATATGAAGAGTTTAAGGGATATACGTATTTTTTTTTTCTACAAAGTATACTTTGGAGACAAGTAGCAGAAATGCACGACAGGAAAGGACCATGGAGACGTGAGGAAGTGTTCTGACCTCTGCAGTACCCTCACTCTGCTAGGTCCTGTTCCAATCGTGGGGCGCCATAAGTCGAATTAAGCTGTGTCTTTAAGCAATCATTACTAAGCACGTAGCTGCTATAATGCATTATGCATGCTAATGCGGTATAGACTGCATATTTCCCAGTAAAAGCTTATACATACCAATATCGTGTAATTCGATCATTGATCGTTTGATTGTATAGGTGCTAGTAAAATATTACAGCATAATTAGTACAATAATATTTTCACGACTCACGTGTATAGTTCATTTGGGAATAAAGCTTCACCAGTGTCGCTTTCCCTTAAATGTAATAGAAATACAACTAAAAGAACAAAAAAAAATCAGGTGTAGCTGCATTAATAGGTTCCTATTTGTGTACAATGGCAAAAACAGCCGCTTTTACTTCGGCAGGGATTGTGAACCATAATGGAAAATTGTCGCAAAAGGTAAAGACGGAATGGCGACCATGACGTCACAGATTTCAATAGCACTTTTGAGCCATAGATAAGTTTTTTTTTTATCGGTAAGTCTAGACTGCATTATCTGCCAAGCAAGCGAAATCGAGAAAAATTTGAGGATTTTCGCTGCGCTTAAGCAACTGCCGACTTAGAAAACAAAATTGTGCGACATTCGCGAAGTCACCCTGACGTACGTGCAAGGGATGGAGCTATGCGGTGCGAATAAGACAAAAAGAAAAATAGTTTCACTTCTATTGTTACCTTCGAATAATAAAACTGTTCCCGTGGAATTGATAAAAATAAGCATTTTCAGAAGTGTTATCGGTGTGCATTAGTGTCTTATTTAACTTCAGCGTCCCGTTACACTGGTGTCAACAAAACAACCGCAAACTAAAGCAAGCTGAGAAAGTGGAACGGCTATATGTATACCGGCGACGGGTGTCAGGCACGACAAATTAGTCAGCGAGGCAAACTAGTCCAACGAGTCAAGTATAGGCCGAGAATACGTGGGGACAGAGTGGCGCGAAGATGTAGAGCAGTATCCTCGCGTGGTGTATATAGCTGTATTTGAAACGGAGGCCCGGACACACTGGAAAACCGAAAGAAAAACATAACAAGAACAAAGCGTCTTTAAATAGCGTGGTGTGTCACGTCGGAAAGTAGGTGGTCCCACGACGCGGAGATTTTGACGTCTTGCCAGACGCCGTCAACGACAGCGCGCAAGAGAGCGAGCGTGAAAAATGTGTCTCACAGTAATCGCGTTGCTAAAAGGCGCGACCGTTTGCTTGCACAGAAGGGATGATCTATTGTCTCGGCACGCTCAGTTTGGAAGCTGCCGCGACTGAAGAAAACTGATATGCACTAGAGATCTTGCTGTGAATATGAAAAAAAGAAGAGAGAGAGAAAATGAGGCAGTTATGAAGCAAAACGTTTCGAAAGAACCCACCAATCAAGACGGCGATCGGTATGATAAGAAAGTTGCTATTGAGACAACTAGTCGTGTCCCAGAAGGCACTTACGAAAGATACTTTTTATGAATGCGGGCTCTGAAACAGGATAGATAGAAAACGAGATACGCAAGAAGAAAGAAATTTGATTTGCTGCTTTATACATATAGGGGACACGGGGAAGGGCTGACACGAAAGTGTACCAACCGGCAGCCTATGCGCTGTACCTAAGAATAGATATGCGCAGACGCGCCAGTAATCCATGCCATCAGCACATCGCGTTTACTTTGGGGAGCATTCAGCTTCCATAAAGCAAGGAGGTATGACGTCGAGGCAAAAGGTTATTTTTTTCTACTCGCTATTATGTAAATACAAGCACGTGCAAGGGCGCACTCGGATAGATTTCCAGTTTATTTCTCAATTTTATGGGCTGCTGTACGGTGCCGACGATATTTTAAGTTATCTTATCGGCGGGTAACTCTAACATGTACGAGTGCATATAGCAACGGGGTGCGTTATCTTTTGTAGCAGCACTCACGGAAAACGGGTATCGTCAGTTTGTTGTAGTGGCGGCTGCCTGCAACACTTTATCATTTCTCCTAATAACGTAGAGGGGCGCAAAGAGGATTTCAGTTCACATTTCACGAAAATACCATTTTATCCAATTATTGCCCCTTAGAAACATGCCTGCGTTTTCAAGCTGCTTCAACAGCACCACATTGCACTTGTGCTATAGGTATAAATAATGCTAACAAGTATCGAATCGATGACGTTGTGCGTTCAAGTGCTTCCGTATGCGCGTGAGCACAACTGGAGTGTGTGTAATTCGTGTCACCTCGAGATACTGCATACTGCTTCCGGCAATCGCAAGATGTTCACTAACGCCCCCGCATCTGGTCCTAAATTAAATTCGCATTATAGGCCTACATATGCTAGACAGTCTACATTTTCTGAACTCAGCAGTCTCGTTCATTTTTGTCGTTATTAAAGCTCAGCGACGAAAGTCGCTTTTATAACGTAGCAGATTAGATCGAGATGGATATAATTATAATGAAAATCGATGGATCCGGTGTAATATGTGTTTGAGGAAGAGGGTAACAAACGTTCGAAACACAAATTTTTACTAACGTTTCGGCAGGTGGGCCTACCGAAACGTTAGTAAAAATTTGTGTTTCTAACGTTTGTTACCCTCTTCCTCAACCACCACACACACACACACACACACACATAAATAAATAAATAAATAAATAAATAAATATATATAATATATATATATATATATATATGTAGTATATGTAGTGTGTGTGTGTGTGTGTGTGTGTGTGTGTGTCGAATGACCTCGTTAGGATTCAGTAGTACTTCTATGGCGCGAGCGTAAATCGCGCAGCTATCATGGATGCGCCTTTGATGGATAGCGTAACTTGAACAGGCTTCGTCATAAGGCCACAAATTGTCGAGGGACACGGCCAGGAACTTAGGTTGTGCGCAAGTACTCCTAACGCGAATTTACAGCCGCGGCCTCACTGTTTCGTCAACATGGTTGCTAACAATGACTCATTTACCACTCAAGCTTACTCGCAACGTTGTGACGGTGTACGCAGGGTCAACGACATCCAACCCGTGGGGCTGCCCCAGAACCTCGTTCGCTCCGCTGTCCTACAGGCTCTGACCGAAGACGAAATTGGTAAGCACGCATCTTCAACTATAGGGTGCATGCGTCACTTGGGACGAGACATACGACGACAGCAGTAATAATGCAAGCTGCGGCGTACTCACGACACTGGAAGAAACGACACAGCCGCACACTATGGGTATCGACTACAGGAAGCCAGGCGACATTTGGCAGCATGTGTTACTCTCACACCCGTTTGTGGCAAGCACACGTAATCTCAATCCATGTGGCCAGGCTCTTGATGCTGCACTTGCTGGGCTGGCAGTATGACGACGGAGCAGACGAACGGCAAAGCCATGACGTGCAAACAATACCGGCAAGCACGCTAAAAAGAACAAAGTGTTATGGTGGTTCTGCTTTCCTTTTTTTTCCGCCAGCTATTGTATTTCCTGCTCAAAACGCGGCTGCCTTTCAAAGGAGTTGTAAATTTCGGGCAGTAACAAGACCAGAAATGCCGCAATCACATTCGCTCCAAAATTTCTAGCATTGCGTAAAATATTACTTCACATTATGTCACCATACGTTGCCCACGGGCTTCACGATCCCGCGCCCCGGAAGCGTGCAATCTCGGAGGCCGCGCGTAGCCTTCCAAGTCCATTACTGTGACGCGGGTTTCAGAGGGCTCATAAATCTTGTGGCCCCGTCGCGTTGTGAAACTAAAAGCAACAGCCACCAGTGTCGCGGGTTAAAAGCAGCCTATTTCATCCGTTACGTGGACTTGCGCAGTAGAGCAGAAACGTACAGCCAGCGATGGTGACGTGCTACTTGTAGACCTTTTCCATTGGCCAATAGGTCGATATGAAGGAGGCGAAGCGTATGAGAAGTGAGGTGCCGCAGTGCGGATATCACGATTTGGTGGGGAAGTTTCGGGCCAGAAACCAATGCGCAAGACAACCGGCCACCGCGTTCCGCGGGAGCGAAAACTGCGAAATGAGAAAGGCCAGAACCATCTCCCACACGTTCCGCTTCCACCGTTGCGCCGCAAAACAGCCGCCGTCCCTGCAGCGGAATGTCTCTGCGCCAAAATAAACCGGCTCTTGGGCCGAGCCCAAGGAGAGACGCCGGCAAGACGGGACGACGCACTGCGCTAAAACTAGCCCGGGAATGCAAGCTCGCCGCTCCGGCGCCACCGCTGGGGGTTACAGGCCTAGTGTTTTCGGTAGCTCGCACGCCTCGGGCACCGCCTTTTTTTTCCCCCGTCGAACGTTCGTTTACTTTCAACGACCGTTAACTTTTGGGTATACGCCCTCATTGGTTGTCCTGCGGTTCCACACATGCGCTTTGCCCCGCTGCTAGGAAAACTGACCAGTGCGCTGCTGATGTGTAGTCCTCTTCTAATAAAACACTACCTTGCTGTAGAGGTTGAATACTTTTTCTTCGTTCCGAAGTGTCCTATAATTGCTGCGGCGGTGGCCTCCGAGCCGGCATTGATGCGCCACGGCACAACATTGAGCATGGTAATTTGAGCTGTGTTTAGCGCTCAGCGCAACACCGTGGGAGCTGCGCATATAGACGCCGGAACAGGAAGCATGGGCCAACTTGGACAGGGTGACACGTAGCATCGGCGAAGGAAGCTGCGCTTTTAAAAAATGTTGCAGAAAGACGCCAATATACCAGGGCCATATGCGTCGCATCCTCTCGCCTTTTCCAGAATCTCCTCCTCTTCGCATAAGTATGCGTCACGTGACGAAGGAACAAAGTTCCGGCGACAACGTTTGGCTCGGCTGTGCATAGCTACCACTTAAGAGCAAATTTTAATAAAAACGCTCGCATTATTGTTTGAATCGTTCCATTGACTTTTGTTCCCAAAGGTACAGTGAGTAATTTTCTATTGTTATACCTCCTATCACGCACAAAACTTGGTGCTTCGCAATTGCAAGTTCATATTACCACGCAATACGTCCCAATACAACTTAGCAGAGCTCGTTGCGGGGCTATTTGGTGTATTACTAGGCATAACATGCCAAAGAGCCAGTAGAGGAGAGGGACCGAAGAAAACAAAAGGCCTTTTCTTCTTCTGTCTATTCTCTATTCTAGCGGTGGTCTAACGTCTACTTTTTTCATAGCACTTGACAATATTGTCTGCACAGAGGTGCATGTTGCACTTCGGGCGAAGCTGCTTTCGTAAGGCGCTGCGCATTGTAACACTGGGTGTCTCGCGCCGCGCGTTTCCTCTCGTTGTGCTTCTCTTTCGCACGCCTCGGTTTCTCGTTCTCGTCCATTTCGCAACTTACGGCAACACCGCGGCTGCATTGAGCCAGTCGATTCTGCTAAAGCTGAACGTGCACGTGGAGTTAGGAACGATCTGATCCCAGAAGCATGTATGACATCAGTTCACGTCAAACCGCAGCTTTCGCTGCTCGTGCCGAATTCCTTGTGTAAGACTAGTCGCTGTTATGGAATCGTAGTTACGGTATGAACATTTCGTTTGACTTTTGCTAGAAGAGGTTATAAGCCCACCGGTTCCCCTCGTCTGGTTACAACAAAATCGTAAAATCAGCGTTCTTCGACACCATGGTCAAGGAAAGAGCCGAAATCCTGTGCACAATCGGCTTGATTCACGTGCAACTTGTGCGAGGGTGGAGTAGTAATGAATTAATCTGTGGAGTTTTAAGCGCCGTAACCACAATATGATCTTGAGGCACGCCGCGAGGGCCTTGATCACCTGGGGCTGCTTAACGTGCATGCACATAAATCCAGGCACGCGGACGTTCTTGTATTTACCCTTCATCGAAGCGAGCCCACCGTGGCCGCGATTCAAAGTCGCGTCCTGGACCTTAGCAGCGCGACACGTCGCCTGCTATGCTGCCACAGCGGGCAAGTTGCGGTAGACAGTAGCGCATGCGAAGAAAAGAAAGATATGAAAAGAAAGGATATAGAAAGAAGGAATAAAACCTGGCGTCAGAATTTGAGGCAGAACCAACGCTGCGATTTAGTACGATGCCCTACCTGCTAATACATGGGTGACTCGAATAGCATAGCACAATAAGCTTATTTTTATCTAACTCAACCACATGTATGTGCAGTGCTCAGCGAGTGAAACGCGATACTCGGACCACATGATGGCCGGCGCATTTCGTGCTACTGGAGCTCGCTAGGTGACCATAGAGGGACACAACTGAATCATAACATTTCAAAGGGTCTCTCACTTTCATTGAGTATTAAGCAAATTAGCTCAGTGTGCCTGAAGCAAAGCGATGACACAGAATGCATTGGCAGCCGTGCGCTCCGAGTATCACGTTCCATTGGCTGAGCAGTGCACTTTGTTATATAATGGACGGCCTGCATCCACGCTGCACTTAAGTCCAACAAATTACCGAGCATGTTCAACTCCAGGGACAGATTTCCAGAAATGCACAGTCGTTTAAATTTGATAATGGGAGTACTTCGACAGGATCTTTAACGACAACAACCACCATGTTTCAACATGGAAATTCTCGCCCCTATAAATTACTAGCGCTAGACCAGTTGGACCCTCTCGGCGAACTTTCCGCCGTAGCTGCGGTATTCTGTATAAATTACAAGTGCGATAAGTTTGCGCTTTGCGTAGACTAATGCTGTGTATCCTTGGAAAAGTGAGTGGGCAGGTTATTCCGTGTCTCCTACACGTTTATAGTCCAACCGTGGCTGTGCATATATCGTATAGCTGAACGCGTGCGCGGCCCGTGTGTCCGGTCTTAGAGGTAATCCCAGGCCTGTGGAGAGGCTATTGGTACGCGCTTTTTCACAGCTGTTTAGGGGCACGCCATATTCGCCGTCCCCGACGTCCGCTGTCACGTAGAAGGGAAGAACGGACCCACGCTTTTCCTCGGCACCCTGCTTCATGATAGTGATAATGACAGTGCTGCATGATAGCGATAGCAAACTTGACAGCCTCGCCCCAGCTCCGAGGTTTACTCAGATTTCTAAGTATTTTTTATTACGCATGTAGTGCCGGAGATTGCGAAACTTTCTGAAGCGCGTTGATACGAGAGGCCGCAAATTTTCTCTTACCGTTGCCTGCACCCATGATGACGCCTTCTAAGTGACAGCGAGTGCTTGCAGCCGCCGAAAGAGATCTAGACCTCTTTCTAGGGCCTACAAGCACAGCCCTGTGCGTTTGCCTCTGCGTGCGGGGAACAGTGCTTGTCAATTTAAATAGTAAGCGGATGCCTACTGCTATTCACACGGCAGACAAATATCCAGAGTTTAGTTAGTGCAGTTATCCAATAATTCTTCAATCGCAGTTTATCTGATGGGCTCACCGACTCAATTCAGCGTCGCGAATTCCCCTGTGAAGCCACTTTTTCCGTTAAAAGGACGAAACGAGGCAAAAGTGAAAAAAACTGATTCAACCTGATTCGTAATTTCGTTTACGGCGCTGTACGTTTGGGAGTGCTTCGAATTCAAGTAACTTTGTCGTGCACGAACTGGCCAAGACGTACGCTGCTTTTGCGAGCTATCACAATTATCTCGTGCCGCGTCGTTGGTTCATTTTAGGTAAGCACGTTCACTGTCAGCGCGTAACTCGCACTTAGCACTGGAACTTTCTTCTTCGTGATTTCTCACTCCTAGAACTTCCTCATAATAGCTTTCGTTTCTACAAGTTGGGTTAATAATAGTAGTCATTCCTGACTTAGAGAAACCGTCGTTCTTGCCAGCGTGGAAGCTCATTTAAACGTAGCTCTTTAAACGTGGCTCTCCTGAAGAAAGATTCGCCGTTTAGGACTGTTTCTGCAGCGTCTGCGAATACGGTTGAGCGGATCATTAATGCCGAGTTAAATTTAGTGCGCTTTTCCTATTGCTGGACGCTTCAATCAGCTCTTTCGGGATTCTATGGATGACCGAGTTTGTAAGGCTGTTTGATATTTTATTTTAGTTATTATTTATTTTCACATACAGCAGCCCGGTAGGAGGGCTATCGCAGGAGTGGGTACAGGGCAGATTAAAAAAGAGAAAAAAAAACCCCGAAAACAGGTGAGATAAACACGAACAATGACAGGTCAGAGAAATACAAAAATACCATAAACAAAATTATATAAACATTATAAAGAAAGAAGCAACGATTAGGGTATAACGTCTTTTAGTGCCTTCAAAAATTCATCTTTCGGTAACGAACGAATGTGACCTGGTATGGTATTCCACATTTCAGTACATCGGGGAAGAAAAGTGTATTTGAAGAAGTCTGTGAGGTGATATGACTGACTCTGTAAGATTTTATGAGCTCTTGGAACGCTTTCACGATATTATATCTATGGCGCCTGCATTTTTCGCATTTTCAGGTGGAAACCCATATCGAACCGCGAACGGGACAACTGCAGTGCAAAGGTAAGTTGCTGGAGACGTGCATAATTCTGTTACTTTAAATACATTTTTAACGCAATGAATATCACAGCCGTCGCTAGGACACTACCCGTTCTGTTATTGTAACATTAATGAAAAACATACCGTAAATATATTTTGTCCTGCTTGTGACTCTATAGTACGTATGATAAGGTGATTAGGACAAACGCATAGAATAAATTAATTTTGCTTATTATAATAGGATACGCCAGTAACTACCGTGAGACACGTGCAGCTATACGATCGATCTACAATGCATTTTAGCCTTGCATGGGTATAGTGTTTTTCCTACTAAAAGTAGCTCAAATCAGTGAAAGGCGTCAGTCGTTGCAGTTATGAAGCAATCATTCTATAGGGCTATGCTAGGGGTAAAAAAATTCGTGAGCAGGCTGTTCGATTCGATAAATTTTTCATGTAGTTCTTTACGATGCACAAAAGCTTTAGCTTCTAAATCGTGCAAACACGCTTGTAAGTTATCGCTATGGATTTTATTGCATCGCAAGTGTAAATTTACTTGAAGAAGAAATGTTTGTCTATGTTATCTAAGCACGCTAACTACCCATGGATTTTCTTTTTAAAAATGCTGACCACTTGGCCTTCCATTAAGACATGAGAAAACTCGCCTGTTACTCCTCGCAGGACTACTGCGCCTCCAACGCCTCCACCTAAACCGCGGCCTCCATCCTATAGCGGTGGACCGCCACAGCCAGAGAGACCGTACTCTTCGCCCGGACACCACGTGACATTTTCCAACCCGGGAACTCCCGGCACGCCTCCTATTCAGCAGCATCACACTTATATACCGCCTGCGCAACCGCTGCACACCTACCAGCAGCCCAGCTACCAGCAGCCCAGCTACCAACAAGTAGCGTATCAACAGCCGGCCTACCAACAGCAACCAGCCAGCTATCCGACGCAGCACGCGCGGCAGAGCAGCTACGAGGAGCTTGACCCGCGCCAGCAGCAGATTCGGGAAGCCGAGCTGAGGCAGCGCCAGTACGAGGAAGAGCGGCTGCAGCAGGCGCAGTACGAAGAAGGCCGCTTCCGCCAACCGCCGCAGGACTTCCGGCGTACCGAGTTCGAGGCCGAGCAGAGGCGGATCCGCGAAGAAGAGGAACGCCGCCGACGCGTGATTCAGGAGGAAGAGAGCAGGAGACGTCAGGAGGAGATTCTGCGCCAAAGGAGACTCGAACAGGAGGAGCAGGATCGCCAGCGTCGCCAGGAGCAGCAGGAGTACGAGCAGTACCAGCAGCACCAGCAGCAGTACCAGCGATACCTTGAGGAGCAGAAGCGTAGGGACGACGAGCTCAGGCGGAGGAACGCGGAGCAGCACCAAGTGCAGCAGCAGGAAGCCGCCCGCCGCCGGCAGCTCGAAGAGCAACAGCGAAGGGCCCAACAGCAGCAGGTGCGCTTCCAGAACGCCCAGAGAGAGCCGCTGAACGCTCAGCGAGCCCAGCAAGAGGCCCAGAGGCGCTACCAACCAAGCACGGCTGTGGCCAGCTCACCCCAACACCAGGAGCAGGTGGGTTCTCAAGCTCAGCGCTGGGAGAATAGGATCTGGGAGGAACAGCAGGCCAGGATGCCCGGCACACCGCTAGGATCGCCCACCGTCTCTCGCCGGGCCCGCGACAACGTGTGGCCGCCAAAGGTGCGTGTCAATCGAAGCGAATGCCGTTCATATAGGGGCTCCCTTTCGCAGGAAAGAGCTGGTTCCAGAATACAAAGTACACGGGTATCTTACGACCTCCTTCACCCACAACTTGCACACGCACGGACGCGTTCGCGCGCATATGCCCATAAGTGTAGCAATTTTGACACGGCAATGCGGAAAGGAATCAAGAAGATGTAAATTTTTGTCATTTTGTCTCTACACACGGGTTACATCAGACATCAGTAACCTGTCATGTTTATTAGACCTTGCTGTAAGGGCTTGTGTGTTTGATATACTGGAAGCTATTTGCCACGCCGGAAACTGCACATTCTTCATGCAATGTTACCAAAATGAAGCGACGAGGGCTTTATGGTGCTGAACGTCTGAAACACCAGTCTGCACACATCACCTCGGGCACTGCAGTTTAACCAGCAGAAAAGTAATGTGACATCAGCCTCACCTGTCTGAATGAAATCATTGGCGGAAAGGGTCTTATCTCGAATCCGGCTGCGTGATATTTCATTGCGGTTACGTTTCTAGGCATCATGGCTTTGCTTCCGCTTATGTTTAAAACAGCCGCTCTGAAAAGTGATGCAGACACGAGTACTTGATCATTTTTGCACTCACCATGACTTGGCTTTTGTGATTTCCTCCAGCGCCCGCTTTCTGGTCCTCACTGCTGCTATTGCTCGAACATATGCATATATGCTACAAAACAACCACCACCACTGTGACGTGACTATAAGGCCGCCTATTTTATTGTTACTGCTAACAAACGAAATATTAAATGCGATGCCACTTCATAGCAACCTTCTTTTTTTCTTCCCCGCAGGAATCGAGCGTGCGATGGACTCCTAAGACGGGATTTTCTCCGCAGCTGACACGCCAAAGTTAGTGAATGCTTGAAGAACTTAACAGTAGTTATCCCCTTATTTCACAACAAGCATCCATACATTGCTGCGCTTCTTGGAGCGCACCAGTCTTTACTGCCGACTCTGACGGACTAGACGCTTAACTCAGTTTTGTACGCGGGTAATTGTGTAAAGTGAAACTTACCTTTCTCACCTTATTTCTCAGTCCCCTTTCCCCATTGCAGGGTGGATAGCCGAGCTCAGCCTGGTTGATCTCCCTGTCCAACTATCGTTTTTTTGTTTTCTCTCTCTTTCTTGTCTTTTTGGCCCGTTCCACCACCCTCGAGTGTAGGGAAGCAAACGACATGTTTGTTCCGGCTGTCCACTTTGCATTTCCACCTCCTCTTCCTCATCCTTCTCCTTCTCCTCCTCGATAAGTGTGTCAACTCTGTTGTGCGCTCGTTCAAAGTTACAAAAAAAAAAAGGTACTGCGTGCTTGTCTCGCATGAATTCTGTTATTTCGCCTTGGAGACGCTTTATTTAATTGACTGTTCGCAGAAAACGACTGAAATTTACTGCATTTACTTTTACTGCTTCTCACAAAAAAACTCAAATCTCACAAGGTTAGAGTAAAATCAAAAGGAGAAAAAAATAAAATATCGAGATACAGTTGTATTACTGGAGTACATAATAAAGGGGCTGTTGCCGTAAACCGATGTGTAAATCTTTACCTTAATGACATTTACAGCTCTTGAACGTGTGGGTCGTGCTCGCTTCTATACTGCTGCACGCTACGCAATGCAAACGGACACCCCGCGGCGTGTTCCCTCCTTGTGCGCAGGTTCGCAGGGCGCCAAGCAGTTCGTGTGGCCACCGCCAAAGTCCGGCGTGACCAACGGAGATGACGGCGGCTTCCCGTCTCGGCCTCCGAGCCGCTCGGCCGTGAACGCGTGGCACCCGCCGCAGTCGCCCACGTCGGGCACGCGGACGCCGCCGTTCGCGCGCTCCCCGTCGCTGGGCCGTCGCACGCGCGACATCGCCTGGCCGCCACCGCAGCCAGAGTCGTCGCCCAAGTTTGTGCCGCGGCCCGTGAGCCGCACCGGCCTGCACCGGCCCGACGAGTTCATCCACCAGAACGCCAGCTGCGGCGTGCCGCCCACCTACAGGCCGCCGCCAAACTCCTCCCAGTACCTGTAGATTGCCGTCCGTCCCTTCCCCGGGAGCCGCGTAGGGTTCCTCTACGTCCCCCGCCGTGTAGGAGATGTGCGGGAACGCTACACCACACCTCCGCGCCCTAACACTGCGTACCGTTCCCTGTTTCCCTTCGTTTTCCCTTCGCGGACGCGCGCTCCGCAGACCACAGCCGCTTTCGTGTAATTGCGCACTCGCTGCGCTAACGACCGGCAATGTGCAGAGAATCTTTTTGCCCCGTTTGCATATATTTTAAGCTCACGGTGTTTATTAGGCTAACGCTAATGAGGTCTTTCAACGACGCTCGAATGTTTCTTAGTCTTCGTCATTGCCCGTTGGTAACTCGCAGAACTTGATAGTTCCCACTAGAGGTCCTCACCCGAGCAAGACTGCGAACGCTCCGAGCCATTTCGCTAGCATGCTATAAACTCCGCATCAGGGATTTAATTAAATGGAACGGAGTATCGAGCCTTATTACAACGAGACGCCGTGGTCTGTGGAGCCGGTTAATGTCCCGGCATGACACACTAGAAAGAATATGGGGGAGTGGCTAGATAGGTGACATTCCTGGTGCTTGTTCCTCATGAGGGCCCCTTTTTTCTAATGCTAAAAACCGCCTGGTTGAGTGCCCGCTCGTAGTGATAAAGTGGTGTGGCAACGGACGTCTAATGAAAATTAAAATAAATGACCACTCGTGTCGTTCGGGCAAATACTGGTAATTTAAACAGAAGGACAAAAAAAAATATATGCTAGGGCGTATTCATTTACATTATGTTCGCCCGGCACATACATGGCCCATCCACGAACAGGGTAGCTGAGCACACACGGCCAGAACTTGCACCAGGGATGTCACCCTTTTTCTTCCTTTTTTTTTTCGCGCTGCGCGCACACATGAACACTAGCTGAATACACTGCGATGGGTTTGTAATAATATATCTGCCCAAATAAAAACGAAAAGTGAAGTTCCGGTGAGCCGAAGAACAGACATCGGGGGTGTGCAGCCGCACCGCAGATTTTGTTAATTTTTTGTCACAATTTTATTTAAAGAGACGTTCGCGAGGCGTTCGAGTTTTTTGACTGCTTATTGAAGTTCGTTTGTGTTATATCTGCCCGCCCATTCGCGGATTGTACATGCGTTCTCCAGCTGTTTATTTTTCTTATTAAGTGGCAACCAATTGACGGAGCACCGTTTAAGCACGCCTATTCGTGGTGAAGAAAAAATGTTTTTATCATTATTAAAATGCGAGAAAGAGAGCTTTTACATGCTACACGCGCGTGCATACATTTAAAAGAGATGCTGTGATACGATATCGAAGGGCGAAGTGTTCCGACATTTCGCATGCCATTAACATTTCTTCGAGGTGGCTTGGTTGACCCAATATCCTCTGCCCTCCGTCTTCTGCCCAGGATTAACAGACTAAATCGGGGGGACAGTGTGTAAATATGCAGCGGTACAGCTGCTTTTACTCTGCACATAATCTGCCTCACTTTTACTAAGCAAACAAACAAGTACTAACACTGACAATGGACCAGCGGGCCACAGATCACGCCTTTACCAAGCGGTGTGCTGTCCTTGTTAAAGGTAAATATCATTCGTACCGCTCTGCAATCGATGGAAAAAAAAAAGAACATTGCGACATAAGTCTCTACTTTGACAAAATTTACATAACTAAAATGTCAAAACTCGCTGTATTTCGAGCTAGCGCATAGTATCAGCTTTAGACAACGCCTACGAAAATGTGAAATATTTGATGATTTCTCCTTCTTTTTAAAAAGTCTATGTTGCAAACATTCTTTTTCCCTCTGAGTGAGTTAAGGGGGCCTTGTGAATGAAGCTGGCGAGGTGAGAAGGTTTATTGTAACGAGCGACAGTTATATTTCTTTGTAAATATTTATCAGAGTAATCTTATTCCTTCGAACCAAGAGCCCGACGCTAATGTGCGTGCTTCAGCTTCGTTGCGAAATGTTCGAAGTCTTCTTTCAAACAGCACGGACTGTGAAGTATTTAAAAAAAAAAGCTCGGGCATCAACAGAGTGCTTATGAACGCACGGAGTTCAAGGACAGCGGAGTGATTTGAGCGAGCCTTCTGGCAAATATATTTTTTACTAACAAAGTGTACACGTTGACATTTATACCCTTGTGTCGCGTTTTTATAATACCACTCTCCGCGAGTTGGAAAAGCATACGTGTTATATTGTGGCTGCTTCTTTTTATTTATTTTTGTCTGCTTACGTGTGAGCCACTTCTTATTAATACTCTGTGTAACGTTTTCTTTTTGATGCTGTGATTAGGTATGTTCGGTGTGTTTTTCAACTAACCGGTGGATGGTATTTCTAGTCAGCAAACGTAGATAAAAAAAAAGAGAGTTGAAAACTCGAGTAGCGCTCTCTGTGCACGTGCACTTTGCTGTGCCTTAATCATGCAAGAGCCCCAGGAGAGGCTTTAGAATTTTAGTTATGTAGCACGTCTATCTGTCTTTCTCCCCTCTTTCTTACTATACTTTCTCCTTCTTTTCTTTCTCTCTCTTTCTCTCTTCCACAGTCGGGACGCCGAATGCGCACGTGATACGTGACCTGCTACCTCTGTCAGGAAAAGAGAAGGGACATTATTAGGCAAATGCTCTTGCAAAAAAATAAAAAATAAAACGCGGTTCAGAACGTCGAATCTTTAGGCGAGCACGCATTTTATGTTTTTTTTTCTTTGTTATACGCCTCTGTTTGGATGCTGTTTTTTTATGTTGACGTTTGAATAAACGATAAAGAAAAGAAGCTCCTTTTTGTTGGCGATCTTCTTGTCCTGTCTGCATTTTCTTGACCGTCCGACGCCGCGCGTGCGTAGGAGAGCTTAAAGAGTTCTCACAACGCTGCGGCGCGCGGGAAACGACCTTCTTAAGGAGTACAGTGACTCTCCTTGAGACGATAGCAGAGAAAAAAAGAACTCCTTGAGCTTCTGCGGGAGCATATAAAGGTGACAGATTGGTCCAGTTGGTAATCCACGCTGTCGTGAACGTTAGCACGTACCGCAGATTCAGAAGTAGAGGGAAGCACAGTACACACACTGAGCCCCGTTCGTGCCTATTTTCTTTCTTTTTTGTCCACGCCTCAGTGGAGGTAATGCTTCGACACCCTAAAGGCATATTTGAACAGTAAGCACTATATGAAGCAAAAGAGAACAAACAGAAGAAAGAAAAGCTAAGGCAGTTCCGCACAGTGAAATCCATCGGACAGTAACGCTGTTGCCTTTTCTAAGAGCCAACTAAGGACAAACGCTCACTCCATAGGTCGGTGTCCGAACCATAGAACCACTTGCTATAGCAGAATC
This sequence comes from Hyalomma asiaticum, assembly GCA_013339685.2. NCBI lineage: Eukaryota > Metazoa > Arthropoda > Arachnida > Ixodida > Ixodidae > Hyalomma > Hyalomma asiaticum. Next base: position 136,990,609 of record CM023481.1, on the reverse strand, counting down.
AACACCATCAATGAGTGTGTTCTGCGCAGGCGAAATGCCAACGAAACGAGCGTTGGCAACTGAAAAGAAATATGCTTCAAAAAATGAAATAATGGAAATAGATATGAAGGAGCACTGTCTACAAGGAAAGAAGCTATAGCCGGTATATGTGTGAATATTACAGGGAATTATTCTCGCTATGTAATGTAGACGCTAATCGTCTTACAAGCGAGTTCGTTTCATTGATGCCAATACTGGATGATGACAGCGAGGAGAAAGATTGACTTATTTGCGGAAAGGCAGAGAGGTCGGCCTGAGCTATAGCTTGCTCTGGCCTGTTACTCTACACTAGGAAAAGGGAAAAGGGATGAGAAAAGAGAAAGTATGAAAATGAGAAGAGGAGAAAGTGCGTACATACAAGTTCATCACGATGGGACAACGCTAATGTCGCGCGTCTAGTCCACTGGCTTGAAGAAAGGCTATGGCCGCTCCTATGATTACAGCTACACTGTCGACGCCAGAACACAGCCCTAACAACAGCTCGTCAGCCAGGGGGCTTGCATTCAGACGTGCGATGGCCGATATCAGTGTCTGTCGCTCGCGCGCGTAAGCTGGGCATGTGCAAAAAATGCGGTCGAGAGTTTTTGGTACACCACAGTGATCACAAATGGGGTCAACTTCGCGACAGCCGATCATGTGCGTGTAAAACAGCGTGAAAGCGGCACCAAGATGCATTCTGTGTATCATTGTAGAAATCTGCCTCTTTAGTTCAGGAGCCATACAGAACCTCATTCCTGGATCCCACTTGTACAGTCGACCTGTGCAAGTCAGTGTCCTGTGACGTCGACCTTGTTTCTGGGTCCTGCGACGTCTACCTGGGTGTGACCAGTGCGCAAGCGCGGAGTGGAGGATTACGTGCCGAAGCAGGGAGTTTGTAGCTGTTCGTGAAAACACAAAGTGTACTTCAGTGGCGTTATTTAAAGCTATTTTAGCTGCAGCATCTGCCTCTTCATTTCCAGTCAAGCCACAGTGTGCAGGAATTCACTGAGAGCTGACATGATCGCCGCTTACTTTGGCAAGATTAAGAAGATCCGCAATTTCTAGAGCTAAAACGCTATAGGGGCTCTGTCTCATGATGTTATTAATGGTTTGATTAGCTGGTTTGGCATCGCAGAAGATGTCCATATTAGAGCACGCTCTTCAGAGAGGATATGCATTGCCTCCCGGATTGCAACAAGCTTGGCGGCAGTTGACATGGACTTATGATTCAGTTTACAATGTCGAGAAAAGGCCATTTTCGGTGTGACAAATGCTGGGTTGGAGGCACACGGGGTAACATATCCGTCGGCGTACACGTGCACAGTACCACCGTACTTTGTATGAATTTGAAATAAGATAAGCTGTTTGAGACCAATAGGTGAGACGAGGGACTTAGTAATTCCAGGGATCTAGGGTTCAACGAGCGGTTTAGGCAGGATCCACGGAGGTGTTTTATGTAGAGAGAGCGAGCGACCTTTAGAAATTCTTATTACAGAGGAATAAATTAAAACACAGGATGATAATTTAAATAATGGCAAGTCTCGAGCACCGGACGGCTTAGAACGGCAGCAGTGTACAAAGCCTCCAAGGGTGTGATTGCACGAGGTATTTAATGGGACCTTTGAAAATAAACGACTACCGCCATAATTTCTGTCAGGACACCCGATATTAAGACCGAAAACCGAAGATCCAGTGGAACTATGAAGTGCGAATTCATACAGACTGATTACTAACTAAGGTTGACTAGAAAATGATCGCAGACAATTATGAAAAAATTGGTTGGCTCGCACCAAGCGTATGGGATAAAGGAAAATGACTAACATACACAAAGCACGACCAATTCTTAAATGTTGTGGCTCTAGGGGGGGGGGGGGGGGGGGCTTGATGCAAAAAAAAAATGAAAAAGAAAGAAGGCTATCGTACGTTTGTTACTTATCTCCCGGGGCCGCATTAACGTCATACGCAGCTCTGAATGTTTGCCAGTAACATTTATAGACACACCGGTGCTTAAAATTGTAGCTCGCGTTTGTAATTAATCACATGCACGTGCAAAGTAAAATTTGCTATGATCCGCGTAAGCTGTAGTAAGGTGTACACAGGGGACCACTTACACACTTAGTATGCTTTGCCGCATAACAATATTGTACGGCGGCGAAGCAAACTTAGCGTGCGCTGCATTGTAACGTTATCGCAATCTTCTGGTCAAGATAAATATAAAATGCCCAAGAGCAAGTAACAACGGACCCTCATAAGCGCGGCGGTCTCCCCTCCCTCTACATCACTGATTAAAATGAAGGGTCTCGGGGCAGCAGTTGGGATTCCTCAAGGCCAGAACTTCTTTCGAACATCCGTGTTGTGTTTTAGCTGTGGAGTTAGGGCCGTTTATCGGTATTTACCGGGAGATTTATGGCCACGCCCGTGCAATCGGGAGGAATGGTCGGAAATCAGGAGTCTTCTGGACAAATCGGTAGAGTTGACAGGTATGCAAGTGGACTTGTCTTCATCAGGACAGCAACTGGAATGTGTGTACGCAGATAGTACGACATCCTCGTCACATGCCGACGCTGCGGTGCGAAGCAAGAAAAGAAAAAAAAAAAAGCAAAGTGCACTCTCTGGCACCCGCAGCTGGTCGTCCCCCACCGAGAAGGCAACCGTCGGAGGGCCGGCTCCTGACTGGTTTAGGTTGCCACCACACGCTCTCGACAAGTGTCACGTGTCACGGTTTGAAGTGACGCACAAGCGTTTTGTGGTGACGCGGCGTGCCGTGAGCGGTGCGGAGCATCGTCGTCCGCATCTTGGAACCCGATGCTTTGGAGAGGAGAGCAAAGCTGGAGCGAGATCGGATATCGTTGTTTGTGAACGCGGGAGATTTTGTTCGCTTTTTATTGCATGTCATTGGCTGGGGTCATGCTTACCTCGTGAGCAGCGGGGCCCGGTCACGTCTCCGCATGACCACGTTTTCTCTGCAGGTCACACACTTAAGGTCACAAAAAAAATTCTGCGTTTTGATAAAACAGTCATATACAATTGAAGAAGAAAAAAACATTTCTTTTTGTAGTATATTATCTAAAAGAAGACAACAAAACATGGTTCGTCAATTTTTGGGGCGTTCACCGCTTACTCACTGCCTGCTCTCGCCCCTCCGTTCTCGCATATTTTATGGTTGCCCTGTCACAAAACAGCACCCACTAAAACAAAGAAGAGTGACCAATCCTGGAAGCCGCGCCACACCTAGTAGCGCCAAATCCGCAACGCGCACAACGAGAGCGTTTATGAACATTAAATGGCAATAAACACCAGAAAATTATTTAGGAGTGCCGCTGGAGTACTAGAGCGACAGTGAGCCATATTGGAAAAAAGAAGCAGAGTGGTTACGCGACACGGTACAGAAATCGAAAGGTTGGGTTGTTTAAATATTCACGCGGGCCACAACGCGCAATTAGTTTCTGGTAAGCAAACTGTGGTACCTAACGCAAGTGTTCTTTATGCAAGTATGCTAGTGATCTTTATTAGGAACTATATCTGGAAAAAAATCAAGCCGTTCAAACATCTCCAAAAAAGTACGAGACAGTGGGCTCGGATTAGTTCGTTTCATATAAGGTAACTCGTCAATCAGTACCGTAGTATCAATCAGTATCGTAGTGATGACTTGCCTCTGAGATTAATGATAGAGCTGAAGCTCTGTAAAGTGCTGTCGAAATTTGTAGTCTCGTCAGGAATTGTGCAAGGGCCATTACGTGGGTATCTAGAGGAAGTAGTTTAGACTTTCCGCTTCCTGTGTGTGCGATTTTCTTTGGAATATTTGGCTGAGATGTCACATAATAAATTGTACAACCCCCCTTGATTTCCTGTGCCGCTGGGCAATTGTAACGCGCAGATCCCGGACAGGATGTTCTGAAACGCGTCAAGAGAAATAATGTAGCGCAGGGAGTTAAAATCCTTTTTCTATAAACTGCGCACTGGAACTTTGCCAGTGAAAACACGGTTAGAAGATAGGGGATTATTTGTTCAGTGGGGCGCACATTGTTTACCATACGCAAGAACGGAGACCTCTGAGCATGGGTTTATAGTTTGTTGGACTGGGGTTTTCCTTTGGACATATTACAAAGAGCCCTAAAAAATCAGTTACCAATGAATCCACATGGAATCCGTTATCTCCCGATTCATGATGACGATGGCCTATACTTGCGACCATGTTATACGCTCCTTGGTCTGCAAAGCATATGCCAAACCCGAACTCCCTCTCACAATGCAGATGCCGTGGTCAACCCCGTGCGCGATTACTCTTGCGAATCTGTCTCCCCCCCCTAAAAATGCACAAAGATGAGAAAGATGTACCAGAGGGGGTTTCAAAAATGGTACCGTTGTTACACATACCGAAGTTTTAATATATAGTCAGCCAACAGCAGCTGACGGTAAATCATTGTACAGTATCGTTGGGATTGTTTCGGTTTTGACTTCGTGAACGCACTTATATGAGAGACAATAGAGAAAAAAAAAAGAAGGGGGAGGTGTAACGTAGCGGGTAAGGCACTCGGCTACGGAGTGCGAGACCAAGGTTCGAACCCCGGTCACAAACTTTCTTCCGTCCCTATTTCTTTCTTTCCATCTTTCTTTCTTCCTTTCCTTCTTTCTTTGGTACAAATTTCAAGCCATACATATGTTAGCATCTCGCAAGCGCAGGTGCGTAGTCCTGGTGGTTAAGACACTTGCTTTGGAGCGTGGTGGCCCTTGATCGAGCACGGGCAACAAATTTTGTTTCTGTCTTTCTGTCTTTCTTTCCTTCCTGATTCATCGGTAAGAAATCCAAGGAGTTCATGGGGTATGCGAGGTGAATACACCGCTAGATATGAAACACTCGCGCTTACACCTGACTATTCGAAGTGAGATCCCGTGGCTTGCCAGCTCAATCAATGAATATTCTGCGGGCTACTATGCTACTGCAACAACGCCGACAACGACACAATAAAAGACAGCTTTGCTGTAAAAGGGAGGGAGGGATATTCGTACCCGATTTCAACCAATTTTTACAACAGGACGACGGAGATAAGGTGAGAAGCGCAGAACAAATGAAGGGCCCTCAGCCGGTGTCTAGAGTTGATCGCAGTTAGGCGTAGCAGGCCATTAGCTTCGGAATGACTGCCGCCCCGGATGACTGGCCGAGCAAACTGGCGGCAGACGACACAGTTTCTTTAGCTTTGATGGTTCAAGTTCCAATGGTGCGGGGCATTTGGTCTTCTATTGTGGTTATAATTACTGTTTGGGATATAGGTATGGTGTCTATCCGTCTAAAATATGGCTGATTGACTAACGTCATGCTATAGAGGGCTGCGTTGCGACTCTAACTGGCTCCTCTTTCTTTCGCAGGAAACAATGAGCATGTATAATTGGCAAAGCTCTCATTATTAGAGAAGCTGTTACCAGACACCCAAAACTGTCAGTTATATTTCCTTTTCCCCCCTTTTATCATACCTCTCGAGATAAACAAACCACGGGGAAGATGACGTCAAGGAAAGGAGCTCTTTGTCTAATTAATTTCTGCTGATTCGGCTTAGCCATGCTAAATGCCAATGCGCGCAGGGAACGGGGCACGCCACGTTGGATATTTTGTCTCTTCCCCAAGTTTTTTTATATCTTCGTTTCTCCTGAAAAGCATAATTGGGTAGCGGCGCCACAATTGTCGCCTTTCGGCATTGTCGGTATGCACTGACTGTTCAGTATATACCAACTTTAGTGGTTGTTGTAACAACCGAGCTGTTTAAAGTCTATGTAAAATCGTACAGAGTGGCGGCACGCAGATGGGATAAGCGGACCCGCTCGTGCCATTGATCCACTAACCATACTGCCGCATGCTAGTGATTAAGCGAATGACAAGAAAGAAAGAAGGAAGGAAAGGAAAGCTATGGGTTGCGCAGAAGGGAAAAGCAGACCCCCACTTTCTTTCGACACACTACCCATATCCTTGCCTGCAGTACATTGCTTTATCATAGTGAATTTGACACCTTTGTCCAAGCTCCACTGTTTACTCAGATTTTACAGGCGGGGAACTGGTTTTACTGTCGAAATACGACATATGACGTTAAACGAACATTCAACGTTGGGCACAGTCAAACTCAACTGATTCTTCAGCTGATAGAACTTCGAAAAAAAAAAGTGCTCTGGCTAAAGACGACCACGACTAATATATACTGCTGTTTTCATTCGTTAAAGGGGAACTCCGGCGGTTTTTTCAGCCATATTCTGACATCGCTGTTTTCCAGTGGCACTGATACTACTGTAGCAGCCAAGGTGGTTCAACTTGCTCAGAAACTCAGCAATAATTTTAAATGACCGAATGAACGACGTGTTGAAACCGAAACAGAAATGGGTGGATGCTTCGTGCAGCGTATGCGATGTATGCGACGATGTCACAACCCCACTTCTCCACCCCGCCATCAGAAATATCGAGCTGATGCCAGAAGAATGAAAGCGGTGGTGTCATCCGAAGATGTATCCAGTTATATCAGCTTTTCTAAACTTGACAGAGACGATTTGAGCGCTGAAATATCACCGTTATGCACTTTACCACTCGCCTGTTTGGGTAGGCAGTGTTGAAGGCAATGCCGTCAAAAGCACGTGGTGGTTCGCATGCCAATCTGCTAAAAGTTTTTTTTAAAATTCATTTTCAGGAAAACTAAGTGACTTGCAACTGCATGGTATGATTGATTGATTGATTGATTGATTGATTGATTGATTGATTGATTGATTTCTGGGGTTTAATGTCCCAAAACCAGCTATGATTATGAGCGACGCCGTAGTGGAGGTCTCCGGAAATTTCGGCAACCTGGGGTTCTTTAACTTGCACTGACATTGCACAGCACACGGGCCTCAACGTTTCGCCTCCATCGAAATGCAGCCGCCGCGGCCGGGATTCGATCCCGGCCGCGGATCGGATCCTCGGATCACTAGCCGAGTACCATAGCCACTAGACGCCTGTAGTAGGGCAACTGCTTGGCTTGGCATATTTTACAGTACCGAGGAGAACATGTGCTGAAAATTTCATTTAGATCTGTGGACACTGACAAATTGCCGGAGTTTGATGTTTGGTTTACTTTATGTGAAACGCCTCGAATGAGCACAAGCTCGACATATTAGTTTACATTTCTATTGCCCAAAGGGAGGACGCAATAACTGTCACTATTTTCTCGATGATTGTCCAGTGTGAAAAAAGCCGATTAATATGGCGAGTAAGCGCCGGAAGACACGAAACAGTGGTGCGAAAACGAGGAAAACTTGGCATTTGGGGTAAGCTGGCTTTCTTGCAACATATTTGTGCGCTGCGGCAGAAAATAGGCACATATTATAGCAGCGATGACTTGCATGAAGCTACGATTCAATCTACGTATCAAAATGGAAGTAATCAAGATGACTGATAATCCCCTCATTTTCTTTTGCATGAAGCCGATGGGGTGAATAACTATTGCAGTATTGAACTTGGTGAGTACCGCCGTATATAAACTTCAAGTGAACGAGAAATAAAAGGATCCTGCAGATTCCGCGCGTTGTGGGAATCGATGTCATGCAACGCACTCAGAAAGAAAGTTGTCCATGTCGAATTGTTTCGAATTTAGCCAAGCGTTACACCTAGCATCAACGTCTCTGTGCAAAGTATAGTGTGCGCAAAGTGAGTTTACAAGGCACGTCAGTACCCTTGTGGCGACAAGAGGGTACGACGTAACGACGGCACTAACGTTCATACACAGACGTCGGTATTGTAGAAAAGAAATAATGTAGCGCAGGGAGTTAAAATCCTTTTCTATAAACTGCGCACTGGAACTTTGCCAGTGAAAAACACGGTTAGAAGATAGGGGATTATTTGATCAGTGGGGCGCACATTGTTTACCATACGCAAGGACGGAGACCTCTGAGCATGGGTTTATAGTTTGTTGGACTGGGGTTTTCCTTGGACATATTACAAAGAGCCCTAAAAAATCAGTTACCAATGAATCCACATGGAATCCGTTATCTCCCGATCATGATGACGATGGCCTATACTTGCGACCATGTTATACGCTCATTGGTCTGCAAAGCATATGCCAAACCCGAACTCCCTCTCACAATGCAGATGCCGTGGTCAACCCCGTGCGCGATACTCTTGCGAATCTGTCTCCCCCCCCCCTCCCCTAAAAATGCACAAAGATGAGAAAGATGTACCAGAGGGGGTTTCAAAAATGGTACCGTTGTTACACATACCGACGTTTTAATATATAGTCAGCCAACAGCAGCTGACGGTAAATCATTGTACAGTATCGTTGGGATTGTTTCGGTTTTGACTTCGTGAACGCACTTATATGAGAGACAATAGAGAAAAAAAAAAGAAGGGGGAGGTGTAACGTAGCGGGTAAGGCACTCGGCTACGGAGTGCGAGACCCAGGTTCGAAACCCGGTCACAAACTTTCTTCCGTCCCTATTTCTTTCTTTCCATCTTTCTTTCTTCCTTTCCTTCTTTCTTTGGTACAAATTTCAAGCCATACATATGTTAGCATCTCGCAAGCCCAGGTGCGTGGCCTGGTGGTTAAGACACTTTGCTTTGGAGCGTGGTGGCCCTTGATCGAGCACGGGCAACAAATTTTGTTTCTGTCTTTCTGTCTTTCTTTCCTTCCTGATTCTTCGGTAGGAAATCCAAGGAGTTCATGGGGTATGCGAGGTGAATACACCGCTAGATATGAAACACTCGCGCTTACACCTGACTATTCGAAGTGAGATCCCGTGGCTTGCCAGCTCAATCAATGAATATTCTGCGGGCTACTATGCTACTGCAACAACGCCGACAACGACACAATAAAAGACAGCTTTGCTGTAAAAGGGAGGGAGGGATATTCGTACCCGTTTTCAACCATTTTTTACAACAGGACGACGGAGATAAGGTGAGAAGCGCAGAACAAATGAAGGGCCCTCAGCCGGTGTCTAGAGTTGATCGCAGTTAAGCGTAGCAGGCCATTAGCTTCGGAATGACTGCCGCCCCGGATGACTGGCCGAGCAAACTTGCGGCGCTCGACACAGTTTCTTTAGCTTTGATGGTTCAAGTTCCAATGGTGCGGAGCATTTGGTCTTCTATTGTGGTTATAATTACTGTTTGGGATATAGGTATGGTGTCTATCCGTCTAAAATATGGCTGATTGACTAACGTCATGCTACAGAGGACTGCGTTGTGACTCTAACTGGCTCCTCGTTCTTTCGCAGGAAACAATGAGCATGTATAATTGGCAAAGCTCTCATTATTAGAGAAGCTGTTACCAGACACCCAAAATTGTCAGTTATATTTCCTTTTCCCCCCTTTTATCATACTTCTCGAGATAAACAAACCACGGGGAAGATGACGTCAAGGAAAGGAGCTCTTTGTCTAATTAATTTCTGCTGATCCGGCTTAGCCATGCTAAATGCCAATGCACGCAGGGAACGGGGCACGCCACGTTGGATATTTTGTCTCTTCCCCAAGTTTTTTTATATCTTCGTTTCTCCTGAAAAGCAATAATTGGGTAGCGGCGCCACAATTGTCGCCTTTCGGCATTGTATTGTATGCACTGACTGTTCAGTATATACCAACTTTAGTGGTCGTTGTAACAACCGAGCTGTTTAAAGTCTAGGTAAAATCGTACAGAGTGGCGTTCGCAGTTAACAGCGGAGGTGCCACGCAGATGGGATAAGCGGACCCGCTCGTGCCATTGATCCACTACCCACACTGCCACATGCTAGTGATTAAGCGAATGACAAGAAAGAAAGAAGGAAAGAAAGGAAAGCTATGGGTTGCGCAGAAGGAAAAGCGGACCCCCACTTTCTTTCGACACACTACCCATATCCTTGCCTGCGGTACATTGCTTTATGATAGTGAATTTGACACCTTTGTCCAAGCTCCACTGTTTACTCAGATTTTACAGGCGGGGAACTGGTTTTACTGGCGAAATACGACATATGACATAAAACGAAGATTCAACGTTGCGCAAAGTCAAACTCAACTGATTCTTCAGCTGACAGAACGTCGAAAAAAACAACAGTGCTCTGGCTAAAGACGACCACGACCACTGTTGTTTTCATTCGTTAAAGGGGAACTCCGGCGGTTTTTTCACCATATTCTGACATCGCTGTTTTCCAGTGGCACTGATAGTACTGTAGCAGCCAAGGTGGTTCAACTTGCTCAGAAACTCAGCAATTACTTTAAATGACCGAATGAACGACGTGTTGAAACCGAAACAGAAATGGGTGGATGCTTCGTGCAGCGTATGCGATGTATGCGACGATGTCACAACCCCACTTCTCCACCCCGCCATCAGAAATATCGAGCTGATGCCAGAAGAATGAAAGCGGTGGTGTCATCCGAAGATGTATCCAGTTATATCAGCTTTTCTAAACTTGACAGAGACGATTTGAGCGCTGATATATCACCGTTATGCACTTTACCACTCGCCTGTTTGGGTAGGTAGTGTTGAAGGTAATGACGTCAAAAGCACGTGGTGGTTCGCATGGCAATCTGCTAAAAGTTTTTTTAAATTCATTTTCAGGAAAACTAAGTGACTTGCAACTGCATGGTATGATTGACTGATTGATTGATTGATTTCTGGGGTTTAACGTCCCAAAACCAGCTCTGATTATGAGAGACGCCGTAGTGGAGGGCTCCGGAAATTTTGACCACCTGGGGTTCTTTAACGTGCACTGGCATGGCACAGCACACGGGCCTCAACATTTCGCCTCCATCGAAATGCAGCCGCCGCAGCCAGGATTCGATTCCGCGACCCTCGGATCAGCAGCCGAGTACCATAGCCACTAGACCACCGTGGCGGGGCGCGAGGGAATGTGGGGAAGAGGAAAGGTGACAGACATTGGCGTCGCCAGCCACAGGTTCTCCGACTCACTATTAGGCATTGCCTGTCGCGTCGAACAATATTACTGTGACGTTTTGCTACGCTGAGGGTCGTCCTGCAGTTGCGTACATGTCACGCGCTCACCGTATGCGAAGTGGCCGCCACAAACGCGACTCCGCGTGCTTTCGGTGTTGAGATCGGGAGGTTTTATCCGAGCCACTTGCACAGCTCGTCGCTTCGCGTTTGACATGCGGCCTCCTAGGTGTTCGATTATCTCCCTGATGTTTGGGAGATGAGAAAAAAAAAATCCGACAGATACCACGCATTGTGGGAATCAATGTGACGCGAAGAAGTCAGCAAGGAAGTTGTCTATGCTGAATTGCTTGGCATTCAGCCGTCTGAACGTCTTTGTGCAAATTGAGGAGTTGTATGCGTAACGTCAAATTCGACGAAAAGCCAGCAATGCAGGACACGGACAAAAAAGAACACACTGGCTTTTCGTCGAATTTGATCATGAACCAACGAGCCCAGCTCTTCACTCTCCTTATGCGTAACGTACGTGGTTTACCACGCACATCCACAGCACTAACGACTAAAGGATAGCTCACAGTACGATATAACGTCCATGTCCACGTTAGTCTACAGATGTCTGCAACGTAGGACTGCACGCTGAGGAGCGCTGATGTGCGCATTATAAGCGTTATTTGCGGAAGTATTTCTACGGGGCCGAGAAAAGCTGGAGAAAAAGCATGTTGATGATAGTAGCATATGTGCATTGTCCTTATATTACAACAAGACCCGTTAACACTGACTGGAACCGCAATCGATGTTTCAGCAGCACCGCCACAACTGTGGATGCAATAGTTTTATTTACGATACGTACCACGTGGGATGAGCCTCCATGGCGGGTGGTAGCGTTCTTGCTTGCCATTTTGGGGACTCGGCTTCGATTGCTACGCTCCTATAACCAAAGGTTGTTTCCTTTTTGTTGTAACTTGCAACACACTTATCTGCGTATGTCTGCATGTTATGTCTACATTTCTATGGAAAGCTATAGTGAGGGGTGTGTTTTTTTCCTTGTTTAGCTTACCCAAAGTGTGTTCTGATAAAACTCTCAATAGTTACTTCGGTCGGGCATTTATTATTTAAGCTCTAATGTGAACAATCCCCTGTGGCGCATGCCCAGCTACCTTGGACCCAGCGTTACGGGTAGAAGCCGCACGTGACCGCATTATCGTTAATTGTGGCATACGTGACGATTATATAATTGTGGAGGTGCCTTGTTCAATGCAGATTGGTAGCCTATCATGCCAGTTTTGGTGCACGCCAAGTGAACGAAAAGACCAGGAGAGCACCAAGACGTAGGCGGATAGATAGATAGATAGATAGATAGATAGATAGATAGATAGATAGATAGATAGATAGATAGATAGATAGATAGATAGATAGATAGATATGGTCAGAGTTGCTCAAGTTCGTGAAGAATTCGCATTTAAAAAAGTATGTGTTTCCCTACGTCGCCCCGCTGCTGCTTCAGAACCATGCCACAGCGGAGATACGTCGAAGGTTCCACCGCACGCGCGAACTGCACAGATGCCCAGCGACCGTCGCGACTGCGACGGCATATGATGACAGAGGGTGCCTGCCCATGACGTTAGTACAAGCCACGTATACGTGTGGTATCGGCAACCAAAGCTAACATTAAAAGAGAAAACTAAGAACGCTTCAGAAACACGTACGGAACAAAGAAAATAGGATAATCTGATGACGTCGTTAACGTTTGCCGTGTGCGTAAGCAAACAGCAAGCATCGCTCATGAGCTACTGTGCGTTAACGTGTTCCGACCATAATAAAAAAAGCACTTAATATGGCACATAGTTAATGAAGGACAATGAAGTTGTAACCTAAAGTACGAGCTTTTATTGTCCCTATTCACGTCATGCTAGTGCTCGTACGCACACAATGCTGGTAATCCACGGCTCCGCACATAAAATAAAAAAAAAGATAAATAAACTAAACTTCCTTCATCATCACGACCCAAGCACAAAACAGTTGTCGGGGTTCGCTGTCTGCGTAAGTACCTAAGTACCCGACCTAAAAAAAAATCTCTCCAATCTCTGCGAATAGAATGACAATATTCCTGTTTCTTGGTTGCTCACCGCTGACCGCCGAGGCAAGCGCGAATATGTCCTAAAAAAAAAAGCGCTCGATCGCTGTCGTTTCTCGGTGAAACTCGCTATTTTTGCGTCATGTTGCATGACCTTACACTATACCACTAAAACTATTTATTATATGCAAATAAGCCTATTCTCGTCAGCAGGAATTAGAAGCAGGCGTCAGAATGACAAGAGGGCAGTCATGCTTTTATTCCATTAAGGACGACGCTGTCTCCGGTAACACGGTCGACATCGCTCTGCATAATTCCTCTCACTGCAAATGCATCATTTAAGGTTCTCTCTCTCTCTTTTCTTTTGAAGAATACAAGCGTTTTATATGAACTTTATCACAATAAGGCAGATGTCTTTGCTAGTGAAGTCTTTGTCGTGGCAGAAATACCTTGCGGCTCCTAAGGTTACATTGCAATGAGTAGTTACTAAAATTCACTTTTTTAATTATATTCTAGAAGGCACTTGTTTAAGAGGGAAGTTACAGATCGTAGTAGCTTATGACGTCCAAATTTTCTGGAAATTCAAGAAATCACAAGTAATTTGAGATATTCATAACCGAATTTCACGTCGCCGATCTAGGCGATATCGAAACCGGCTACTCCGTGAGTACTGGAAAGGCGGCCCTTCTGTTATATCAGACAGGAACTTCCCATGAGCAAGAAGTGTAAGAAGCGACGAAGTCTGAGTGGTTGATTTCTAAGGTTTTACGTCCTAAAACGAGCCGTGATTATGAGAGACGCCGTAGTGGAAGGCTCCGGAAATTTTGACCACCTGGGTTTCTTTAACGCGCACTGACATCGCAAAGCACACGGGCCTCAACATTTCGCCTCCGCCGAAATGCAGCCGCCGCGGCCGGGATTCGATCCCGCTACCCTCGGATCAGCAGCCGAGTACCATACACCGTGGCGGGGCACCATGTTGAACAAACACGCCTAAATGTACACTCTGGGAGCAGGCACTCTTTTGTGTCACCGGTCAAAGATACTGAGCTGGCTCATTATGATATACAATTGAAGCTGGAGAATTGGTTCTCCAGTGTGGCAACCTTCGGGCTTCAGCGATCACGCTGCGTTCACCTGTGGTGCAAAAATGCCCCAGCCGCCGTGCGGGCCGATTGTCGCGTCTCATTTGTTGGGCACTTAAATTCATGGGCCCGTTCTTTTATCGCAACGCGGTCGGTAGTACACCCACTAAACGAAATAAGAGCCACATACCATTCACCGTCTACGTGACTCAAGACTTGCTAAAGTGCCTCGATCTGCCACAGGCGATGAAGAATGTTTGCGCGCGATCCTTAGCTCTATACATCAAAGGGTCTTTTTCCGATCTGTTTACACTGACTGCTGTAGCAACATTCAAAGGTAATCGTTAGAATACCGCTTAAGGTCATTCAAATTTCAGATTCAGCCTGGAAGAAATTGTAAATTACGCATCCGCTCTTATCTAGAGACCAGACTAGACCCATTTCATACGCACGTGCCATCGAGTGTTTGCGATATTGTGTGGAAACTTTGTATTCCAAGGCTTGAGACTTTTGCTTAAGTCAATAGCCTGAAACTGTACTTAGAATGAGTACATTTTCTGCCTGCGGCGATAATCTGGTGCGCAGAGACCAATAAGCAAGTTCTTAACGAAATGAACTGCTGCTCTTCTCTTATTTTTCGTGCGGAACACCTGTGGAGGCAGGCGGTGCCGGCAAAAGAAATGTTCTAAAACTTGTTTCTGTTGTTGCTCTACTAACTAACGGTTTCCAGTGCCCTCAGTGCTTTATCGAAATCGTCTTTCGAGATTTAGGACATGTCGCTTTTGTTCTGTTTTCGTTTTATTTTCGGTAACAACGGTTTTGATTATGGGTTACCATTTGCCGCTTAAGATAATCAGCTGTATCGCATAATTGATATGCAAAATATTTAATAATTTGACTTAAACATCAGACATTCACAGTCCTATTAAACTCTGGTGTTACAACCTGCAGATTAATAACCAAACTTCTCAGACTAGCTGCGTAGACAGGGCTGAGTTACAACTCCAAGGCACCCGACAACAACAGCTCCCTCTTATCAACAGCTACCAAAAGAAACAACTCGAGGCGATTTACGCTCTTTATAGAAGCCACCACATCAGAACTATGTGACAATAGGACATACCTGCGCTCATTCAACCTTGCTCTGCGGGCTTCAAACGAGTCTCTGAAAGCGATGGACGCTGCTTCTCCATGGTACGCTGAGTGCAATGAAGTGGGAGATATCGATCGCTTCATCTGCTCCTGCAAGCGCCTTTTTCCCTGGAAGGAGAAGGCTGATGGACAACACACACACAAAGACACAAGGAGGTGGGGGTATCCCCACTCGTGCACTTGTGTCTCTCCGGAATTTTCGTTGATGGTTCGCAAGGAAATGTCTACTATTCCTTGAACTTTTTGCACATTTACCTGTCTTGAGTGTTAAATGGTGACGCCTACACAGTCGACACACGGATGCTCAGGCGGTGCAATTTCCTGCCACTTCGGTCAGGCTAACACCAACTGCACAACATCGCTTTCACGTCCACCACGATAGTACAGCGGTCATCGCGCTCGGCTGCACACCCGGGGGACGCGGGATCGATATTGTGCATGAAGGCAGAAATTCTAGAGGTCCGTGCACTGCGCGTTTTCATTACACATTAATAAAGAACCCCAGGCGGTCAGAATTTCCGGAGGCCTCCACTACAGAGTGCCACATATCGTGGTTTTGGCACGTAAAGCAACAAGAACGGCTAAAACATCACCGCCACATTTCGCAGTTCCCCGTTCTTTCCACGTGAACGCAATAGAAAGCAGTACTCTCTTTATAAGAGCACGTATTTACTTTTATCTCTTTTACAACTGGCATTACACGTGAGAGGATGCTGGCTGGCACACTACAATAAAATACCTCGCCTTACACAAAAGGAACATCAAAGGAGTGGTAGTTATATGAGAGACATGCGAAAAAAAAAAAAAAAACGTTTGCGGATGGCGCCTTTTACGCCTAAAACATCGCTCGTAATTGCAACACAAGAGTCCTTGTGTTCAACGACTGGACACGACGTGAAGGGGAAAAAAAAAAGAAAGCGAAAGGCTTGGCACATATTCGTTGTGGACGTGCTTCATTTTGACCGGAAGGTGCTGAAACGAAGAAATTATGTAAGAATTTATTTTAAGCACATTTATTTTAAAGGCTGTATCATTGCTCGACGCGTACTCTGCACAACCTTGAGTTCACATTACACCGCAAACGTCCCACGTGATGCAACGCCTGTGTGGTCAGACCCAGCAGGCGAGCCAAAGATAACAAATTGTATGTTTTAAACAGACACTGTCGAGACTCGTTTATTTAGAGTTACACCTTTGAAAGTAATGCAGATGCTCTTTGGGAAAGGACGGGAATACACGTTCCTGCATGTGCCTGATTGGCGAAGCTGGTGCAGTGCTGCATACGTCACGCGTTTAAACGCGAGAAATACGCTTGCCTAGCGTGTAGTAAGCTTCTTGGTAACGGTGTCGTGAAGGTGCAAAAGGGCAAAAACTGGTCCGGCACAAGAAGCACATAAATAAGTTGTACCGTAAAAGAGAGGCGACGACGGAAAAAAAAAAAAAGCACGGTGGGATGGGCGTAACCGGCCACGAAGCACAGCACCAACGGACGCAAAGCACAGCATCAACGGAAAGACAACGCGTGGATGCAACCTAGTAGATGTGTGATAAGGCGCATATATAGCTTCGAGGCAGAATGGCAGCTGACATCGTTACACCAGCGAGCGAGTGGTCACACTGTAACATGGTAGGCAGCGAAACGGCTTGAGTGATCGCTCTTCTCGTATGCGGGTCCTATGCGCGTGCTTTGCGCCGGATTTTATTTTAGAGATTCGCAAAGGCGTATGCATAGAACATGTGCGAAGTGTGTCCAGGTGGAAAACACAAAAAAATGTGAAAACTATATATATATATATATATATATATATATATATATATATATATATATATATATATATATATATATATATATATATATATATATATATATATATATATATATATATACAGACGTAGCTTTTGACGATAACATTAATTTAATGCATTCGATTATGATTATGACACTACAATTAAAAGCACATATACCGCCTTGTTCAGTCTTGTTGGTGGGGTGGTTGGTACTAATCCACGGTGGAACAAGTTCACGGGAAGAGGCAAATGGAGATTATTGTTTTTACATTATTTTTAAGATTATGCGCAAATTTAATGACAGAAATACCTGCTCTTGAGAGTAGTACGTCTCTCATGGTATCGAAATACCAGCAGTTCGTTGTTTACGAAAAGTTAACGAAAATTATAAGTGAATTAAAAGTAAGATCAACATTTGTCCTTCGATATCTATGCCTTCCTGAAATAGGCCAAAGTTTTTTCTAGTCTTGGTTCCTGACCAGGACATTTTTTTTCCGACTGCGTAGCTTTCTTCGTGCGTAATACACACGCGTTTTTGTATACATTCGTGCTATAAACGAACTGATGGCTATGTACCAATATTTGGACAAGTTTTCTCAGCTACCGCAGGCAGCACTGCGGTACATTACGGTGCACAAAACGAGTTGCCTCGTGGAAGTCACGTTAAACCACTGTACGCAAACCACGGTTGTCTCGGATTGCGTTGTTTCAAACATTTACGTTCTAGATTTTTTTTTTTTTGACATACCAAAACCACGGAATAGTTATGAAACACACCATTGTGGAGCACTAGGGATTAATTTCAGTCCCTCATGGTTCTTACCATGACCTACTCTTAACCTCATGGTTAAGTACCTCATGGCCTACCCTTAACTATAAAATATATTGTGTGTAAAGCTGGGTGTTTTGGCATGGTTCCGCAGGTACAAGGACAACTCGACGAAACGAAACGAAAGACGAAAACAGCAGACCAGGGGACAGCGCTTGCCCTGTGGTTTACTCTCCCTGTGTTTTGTTTTAAAGCGCCATATTTCGCTATATTTAACCAAAATCCATGTAGACCAGCGCTTGTTCATCTCTTTCTAACCGAAATCCGGCCGCCGTGTCCAGGATCCAACTCGCAACCTTCGGCTCAGCAGCGCAGTGCCATAAAAGCTATTAGTGGGGCTTATCAAAATGAAAGGACATAAGACTATCCCGGTCTTCACCTTAAACACAACAGGCTTAAACCAATTAAAATTAAACAAAAACAAAAACAGAGTCAAGTTTGTATTCCAGGAAGGCCCTTAAACAATGAATAAGGGAAGACACCCCGAAATATGTAACCTACCATCATTACCGAATCACCGCCACGTTGTAGGGGGCACGATAAAATCGATAACCGCCAATCGAACCAAAAGCAAAAGCACCTGGCGTGAATACACGAGCACCTCGGGGACATCACTAGAAATAGCAAGTAAAATGTTCCGCTGGTACTACTTCTTGAAACAAAAATACAACGACGTGACCGGCTCGCAGCCTTTGAGTATTCTTGGTGAAACACAGCGCATATGGAAGCCTCTACATGATTAATCCGTGTGTCATAACACGCTATCCATATAATTTTAATAATATCACACACACACACACACACACACACACACACACACACACACACACACACACACACACACACACACACACACACACACACACCACACACACACACACACACACACACACACACACACACACACACACACACACACACACACACACACACACACACACATCGTGCGCAGGAGTAGTCGTTGATAGAAGATAGCACTCCCAGACATCAGCGGTGTCCACCAAACGCGCGATGGAAGTGGCATATCCTTCCCGTACTGATCAACAAAAAGGCGATTTTCGAGGACGAAGTAAATTGGGTTCTATGCTGAGAGCATCAGCGGGACCACAGGAAGAGATGCCAAGTGAAGCACAATATAGTTACTATAGGCATGTCCATTACACCGACCTGCAATAGTCATCGGAATTTCAAGAACAGGTAATTGTCGCTGATCAAGCTTTTGTTTTTTGTTTTGGTTTCTTTGTTGGTTTGACGGAGGGGACCGTACGTGAGTTTAGCTGTATGCATCGCCCTGTTCGATTCCAACGGGAGGCACCGGTCTACATGCAAGCTACACTACAGGCATTCTGAAAACTCCGTGACAGAAATAATTACTGGGATAATGTGGACAAAGACAGAAAGCCTCGAGGGGTAACGAACCTTACGACGCGAGTGACCAAGCAAACTCAGTTAGCCCGAATGCCCTCACGATAATAAAAAATTATCACCATGGTCGGAAGGATTTCTTTGATGAAAGGAAAAAAAAAATGTGCCGTGACCAGGAATCGAACCTGGGTTATTGCGGCCACAACGCAAGGTACTAACCACTATACGATCACGGCCATCCCGCAGGACGGTCGGGGGGAGGGGCGGGGTGTTGTCGGATGCTGTTGCAAAAGGAAAGCGAAAACTTGCCAGAAGCATTGTCGACCTTGTGCCGGCGCAGTGCGATGGACTTGGTGCTACGCAGGAAGGAAAACTCGACCAGCTCTTGCCCTCAGCTCAGTACTACGTGGTGGTGGTTATGCGAAGGCTAATGCGCGGAATTTGTGCGCATACTTATTGATGTGGTATAAGCTTCATCTCTTGCGCTTGGCCCACTCTTACCCCCAGCCCCTGCCACATTGTGGTGGTTATGCAAAGGCTAATGCGCGGCAATAGCGCGCGTTCTTTATTGGTGTGGTATAATCTTCATATCTTGCCCTCGGTCCACCCTTGCCCTCAGCTCACTACTACATGGTGGTGGTTATGCGAAGCCCAATGTGCAATAAGGATTAGCTCAAAGTTGTGGTTTAGCACGAGGTATTCAGGGCTGAAACAAACAGAAGAAGCATGAGTTTATAAAAGACATGCGATACGACGAAAGAGCTGTCGTAACTACAGAATTTGTGTTAATTAGGTGTGACGGCAAATTAAGAAAAAAAATATGCGAATACGGTCAATCAAGCCTGAGAAATTAACGGATTCGTGGGTGCAAGGTGGGGTAACTGTGGCGTTTTATTTTCCATGTTTAAGGTGCACTCTTTTTCGAATTGCATATTTATTCCTTTCCCACATTAGGTCGCTCAGTTTGCTAAGAGCATTAGGAATGCCTTCAAATAAAAAAAAACAAAGAAAGAAAATGAAGTTTAACAGCGAATGTTACCTTGGGGGGAGGGAGGGGGGCGCGCACATGACACCTGAGCGCGCTCTCAACGAACGCTCGAAGAGCATTAGTTAACGCGCCCTTTTGCAGATCATGCCAGCTGGGTTTTGCGAGCCTCAAGGCTTCAATCGACAAGAAATGAAACAAATTCAGCAAAATAGAATGCAAGTTAACTACCATACGTGGTGTGTCACCAAGAAATGAAACAAATTCAGCAAAATATAATGCAAGTTAGCTACCATACGTGGTGTGTCACCAAGAATGCAGTTAAAATACTAGCTAAATACACAGTGGAGCGGGAAGAACAACGTTACAGGATGAAGCTAAAGAACTGAATTTTGTCTCGCGAAATAACCACTTAAATAAAACATTCGATATCACCCGGCGCACGCGCCACAGTCATCAACAAGCACGCACGATACACGACGCAAAACACAATATAAGAATCTAGTCGCATGTAAGGGTACCCCAAAGGAAGCGTAATTCCTTTTCACTGGGGCTTAATGATGTGACGCTTAAACACGGCGTTTTCTTTCGTAACAACGCGGAAAACTTCTAAAACTTCTTTCTCTCTCACTCGCTCTTTCAAAACATCTGAGTGCACCCGCGCTGTTTGAAGTGATGCGATGTTTGATACCCGATGCTTCATATGGTCCGGATCTTGCACCGCGGAAAGAGCAAGTCATGAGAGTTGAAGTTCAGCGCCTGTGTTGTGAGCATCACTGTCGGTTTGTCCTCGTTCCCTGAATTTTGCGCTGCGGTTAGCAAAGTCAGAGACAGAAGTTTTAGAGGCTTTCCACAATGTTACGCAAGGAGACACGCGTGTAAGCGCCACCTCATTAAGCCTCGGTGAAAAGGAATTACGCTTCCTCATGGGCACCGTATCGCGCGGCTAGATTATAAAATAGTGTTATTACGTCATGTTTTGTACGTGCTTGTTTAATGACTGCGGCGCATGCGCCGGATGACAGCGGATACTTTTTTAAGTGATTATTTCCCGGCATAAAATTCATTCGTTAACCCGGCTTTGCCCCGCAGCCTCCTTTTTCCGTAGCCGTTGTGTTTTAAAGAAGATAGTCTTTCTTGGGATACTTGAACGCATAAATTTTGGTCTGTATTTCTGTTTGTACTGCCTGTCACACGATTCAACCACCCGGCCAAAGTTCAAGCACTTGCCTACGCTCAGCCATCTTGAACTGGTAGCTGCGTTCATACTTGTGAACATTGTAGATCAAAAACAGGGCTGGGCAGAGATGTCCGAAAAAGTATTCCGGAATACAGATATCGAAATATACGGTTTGGAAGCCTAAAATACATATACTGAGATACATTTCTAATTGATGTAGCGGGATATTTCCGAGATACTTTTGCAAAATGACGAAAAAAGTATTCCGGTATACAGATACAGCAATACTGATACTGAAGTACTTTTTTCTATGTCGATGTTCATACTCCGTCAATACATTTGTTAAGTGCAGCATAATATTTAAAATGTTGCAGCGCATTGAAACTTGCAATTTATTCATCTTTTAATCACATTACCGTGAGTGCCATTAAGGCTTTACGAAGGAGGCTTACACAGTACATAATTGTTAATAATGGCATATGTACCAGATATCAGTTACAATAAAAACATTATACTGCATCGCAACAAGAGTAACACACACTGTACACCGAAATCGACAACCGTGCCTACTGTACAACGGGACGCCGCTTAAGTACACTACGGCCGGCTCGGCCACGTGATGCCAAACTGCCTAATATTGTGGCTAGAGTGACTGGAAAAATTTTTTTTGCGGAGTTCGCAGCAAGGGCCGTTCCACGCGCTATCCGCACACCCGTCCCGCACGTGGCGGGACACCTGCCGCCCACAAGCGGCGAGTGAAAAAGCGGAACAGCAGCGTAGCAGCATCGGAACGGCACCCAATTTCCGCGTGGAAACAAGTCATTGGAAACACGTCTCACCTGATTCCAGGAAAAAAAAAAAAAAAGGTTGCGAGATACCCGTGTTCTGCATAGTATCGCGATACGGGCAATACATGGTAAATGTATTTCACTACCCCGAGATACAAATACATTTTTGAAATGTGTCTCGATACAGCAATAGAGATACTCAAAAGTATCTCTGAAATGCTATCTCGATACTCTTGTATCGCGATACTGCCCAGCCCTGATCAAAAAGCAAATATTACGCATATCTGAGGCGCAACATCAGTACGTAAGTATTAGGTTGTGTGTTCCTTAGAGACGTAGTTCTAAAGACCCTAGTTTTTCTTAGGCTGCGCTAAAAATGCGACGCTATGCACGAAAAAGGTCTCTGCCGACGATCTGGTGCTGCCACTTGGCAGTTGCCCAGGGATTCTGCACAAGCTCATGCTTCCCGACGGCGCTGTCAGATGGCGTCCATGCGTATCTCACGCAGCGCCTCTTCTATTTTATCAATGACAGCCAGACGCGGCAGATTCAACATAGAGGAGGCGCTGTCTGAGGCTATGCAAAACATAAAGGGCCGCTTGATGAAATAATGCGGTAAAATGAAATCGGTTCAAACAAACATCCATTGCATTTATCATGCCAGGACGGAAACGGTACGAGAACAGGATCACGGGTGGCCGTGGATGAGACCACGACTCGTGCATTACGGCAGGCAGAAGACTACCGTCTTCCGACGACATTTGCAGCGAAGCACGCAGATACGCGGCCAGTGTTTTAGCTGGTATTCCCCTTCAGTCATGTACCAACTGGCCCAACATTCGACATTCCAGTTTCATGAAGAAGTCTGTGGGCATAGCAGGCACCCATCAGCCGAGTATATGCGTGAGCGTTTGATTTCCTGAAGTGGCGCTTCGTCAAGCTTAACAACGGCGCGATCACTACGATTCTTTCTGCTGCCCTTCTGTATCTGTATTTCTCTCGCAATGCAAGTGCTCACGCCAGCAAGCATGGGGGTGCCTAGTTTATGAAAATAATGACTTCAAATCATTTACCTACGTCAATATTAAGATTCATCTTTAGCGAGTTAAATAACGCTCTTTCGTTTCCCTTGCCACATATGATCGCAGTCTAGAAAAAAAGCGTGCTGTACAAAAGCATGTTGAACTCCATTAATATAAAGAAACTGCCGATGTTACCACTTCATAAGAATTAGGCTCAATGCAGTTGCCTATAGAAAGGCATTTAATCTCTGACTACTGTGTTAGTGCAAGTGATTGAATACACGCTCGAAACAGTTGTCTTCGCCATGGTTTATATTTTTTCATTACATGATATTCCAGCCGTTTGTCAATAAATCAGTTTTTTTTTGGTTTACTTTGTTGTTTTTTTATCCTTTTTTATCCTTTTTTATCCTTTCTGCTGTGGTGATTGCCATTTTTACAATGTAGAGTGGCTTTATAGTTGCGTTACATACAGGTAGTAGAATCCCTCGGGGTTGCAAGTGTGCCGCCTTGCTGTTAATTGAGAGGCTACGGTGTCGCTTCGTGACTCGCCGCAGCCGATCACGTGTTCTGTCCAGGAAGACTTCATAGCCATTCCCTCTACAGACATACGCCTTTGTAGCCGCACTCTCTCCCGCCTTCCTGTACCCTTAAAAGGAAGGTGCTCTGCAACACCTTTTTACTCTAATGAAGGCCGGTCCACCGGCCGCAACGTCAGTAAATTTATATTCTTTTTGTTAATCGTGTGAATCTCTTCTTTTGAATATATATATATATATATATATATATATATATATATATATATATATATATATATATATATATATATATATATATATATATATATATATATATATATATAGAAGTGGCTGTGGAGGACGCTAGAGCTTGTAAATTGCGCTCTACATGGTTGACTTTTCACCTTTAAACTAGGTTGACTTTTCACCTTTAAACTGTCTCAGTACACATGCCAGCAGAAATAAAGTAGACATAAAAGCTACATTATGTGGGATTTAATACATGCCTCGTACATCTGAATTCCATGCTATTGCGCATTCCGAAAGGCCTTATCTGTTTCATATATATGAAAATACATCAAAGGCAATGCGGTTATTTCATAACAAATACCGCAAACCCCAGACGCAAAAGTATAGAGCCCAATGTGGAACAATGCTTTTATCCTCCAATTTATCGTTCTGCAGCAAGTGTTCAGGATACAGACCTCTAGAGTGCGGTTTTATATGTTATTTCAGCTGGGCCTACTAGGACTGTCTACGCCCCGCAACGCGACCCTCAGGTATTTTCTGGCCTTCGTGGCGAAGACGTAGAAGAGTGGCTCGACAATTATGACAGGGTCAGCGATTACAACCGTTGGGACGAGCCCCATAAACTACGCAACGTTCCTTTCTACCTTAGAGAGGTCGCTAAGACGTGGTTTTACAATCACGAAGGCGACTTCCCTAACTGGTCCGCATTCACTGAGCAACTGCGTCAGGTGTTCGGCACATCGGCCGGACGCTCCGAGGTAGCGAAACAGAAACTCGCTACCCGTGTCCAGGGAGCTGAAGAATCATACACATCTTACATTGAAGACGTTCTGGCCCTATGTCGCCGAGCTCAAAGTGATATGCCGGAGGCCGATCGCATACGCCATATACTGAAAGGCATCAACTTCGTTGCCTTCAACGCATTCCTCCTGCAAAGTCCAAACACAGTTCGCGACATTATAACCACCTGCCAGCGCCTCGACGCGCTCTCTTCAATTCGCCTTCCACGCGCCTCCGGTGATGTTGGCATTACTGTAAATGACGAATTGCGAGCGCTTATTCGCAACATTGTCAGAGAGGAGCTGCACGGCTACGCTTCCGGTAACATTCCCGTGGTGCCTGCTCGTCCGGCTCCAAACCTGCGCGATGTTATTAAAGAGGAGCTGGCGTCCATGAGAAATGCTGCATGTCTCCAGTCACCTGTGGCCGCCTGCGTCCCTTCGTATGCCGACGTTGCCTCGCGGCCGCCGGCGCCCATTGCCTCGGGTTCTCCTCAGTGACCGTGGCAAGATGTTCCTTTCACATGTTTTGGCTGAAGTGTTGCGTGCCTCCAACACCGTCCACAAGACCACGTCAGCTTATCATCCGCAAACAAATGGCCTTACCGAGCGCTTTCATCGAACCCAGTCAGACATGATATCCATGTATGTACAGCCCGATCACAAAAACTGGGACACTATCCTTCCTTTCGTAACCTTCGCCTACAACACCGCCGTTCAACGCACAACGAATTACAGCCCCTTCTTCCTCGTGTACGGCCGTACCCCCTCTTATATTTTGGACACTACGTTTCTATCTCCGCCCTCTGTTCCCTCCGCGTCCCTTCCCGAAGAATTCGCTGCCCGCATCACCCGATGTCGTGCAATTGCACGTGCCAACACCGCCACTATGCAGCACAGAAGAAAAATTCGTTATGATGCCACGCGTCGCGTTACTTCGTTCCGCCCTGGAGACGAAGTCCTCCTGTGGACACCTGTTCGAGCTTTAGGACTATGCGAAAAATTTCTTCACAGATACCTAGGCCCCTACACTGTGCTTCAAAGGACGTCTCCCGTAAACTATCGAATCGCTCCTATGAACTCGCCTACTGACCGTCGTCGCCGCAGCGTCGAAATCGTCCACGTCTCTCGCCTGAAGCCGTACATCCGCCGTTCGTTCCCTTGCTAACTTGCTGTGTTGAATTGCTGTGTTGATTTGCCCCGTTGGTGACCGCTTTCGCGAAGGGGGGAAAATAGTGTGAGCGCTAAGTATGCAGTTCATCGTCTTCATCTGTATATACCCATCACGCCAATCATCATCATCGCTGAGTTTGGCCGCTGCCAGCTGGGAAGCTGTCTCGCACGCCATTGTGCTAATAAAACGGTTCTACCGCTGTACTGGACGTCGCCTCACAGTATATTTGGCACCTGCAACTCAGCCAAAGAGCGTCGCACCAACACCTGCTAAGCTTTTCGGGCTAAGCAGCGACAGCTTTTGATGCGTGAGGATGTTTGCGAACGCACTTGCCAGATCGCCAACACTTTCCGTTAATCGACGCGACTGCTTTTGTCGGTGCAGAGTCCCAGTATGAACCAGACCACGCTGTGTTCAAAGAATTTCATCTTTCGTTTTTATTTCTTGGTGCTCCTGTAAGTTTGAGGTCCTCGAACGGGCAACAGACGCTCTTATTAAACTAGGAGTATCGGTTTGGCGGAGCATCCATTGCCTGCGGGAGTTTGGACACTATAAATATATAGAGATGGTACTGATACTCTCGTAAAATTGATGACATCTCTGGGATAGTTTATGTGCAACTTTTCTTTTGCTATTAGAAGGTTAAATAGACCTGCTCAAATATATACGCGCCGGCGTGATGGTGCTTTTGCGGTACAGTGAACCACGCTTGGCTCCTTTTGAGTGCTGAGTGCGAAAAAAAAGAAATAGAATTGGGGGGGGGGGGAACTCCTGGAAGTAAAAACGTATAGAGAGCAAACAAACGGCCTTTTTTAGGCTGCGCGTAGTGCTACTTTTCAATTGGGCCGTTTTTCTGAGCCTTGCTTTCTAATTTAATCATGTTGTTTACTCCCTTTTAGCAAGAAACTACGGGGCTGGAGCAATGCAGCGATCTTATTCCGATTCAGGTCCTTTCAGCGCTTTGACCGCGATCAGAGCTCTCCGTACGCTATGACTGGGCAGTCATGAGATGCGGTCGGTAAGATCAGAATAGAATCAAATTTAAACACATATCTTACGTTACACAATCCTGGCTTCTGCCAGGCGTTGGGCTTCAAAGCTATGCTGGATGCATGAATCAGCACAGTCGATGCATCCATACACTATGACCTTGAATAACGCGTGAAATTCTCGCCATCTACTCGATGCCGTCTACTGGACGCGAAACGATACAATCAAGGATTAGTGCACAAATGCAAGGTGACTCTGCCGTAGAGCCGCGTTGAACTGCAGAAAAACAGTAAGAGAAAGGAATACATTCTCTCCTTCATTTTCGTGTTCCTTTTCCTCTTCTGTTATTTATTTATTTATTTATTTATTTATTTATTTATTTATTTATTTATTATCTATCGAAAAGTCAACTCGAACAAGGCCGGTTTCTTGCTAAAGCTGACACCATAGTTTTGGTCGGACTTCATTTGAGATGTGTTAGAATGATCGAAAAGTTTATTGACTTACCAATAAAAGCAACACGGACAAATTTGCACTCAAATATGTGACAATTGCTAGTCATCGTTTGATTAGTGGTCACTAAATAAGTTCAGGTACCCACGCTCACTAGAGGCATTCATGGGCGAGTGGCCTGCAATTAAGCCTGGACACCGGCTGCGTCCGCAGCCTTGAAAATGCCTCAAAAATAAGCTTTCGCGCCAATCGGCGATGTAAACGAAACGCTTGATTTAATAACAAATTTGAAATAGATTAAAAATTCTTATTAGTCAGAAAATCACAGCGACTATAGCCCTACTGAGAATGCGGGACAGCGATGTGCAAACAAGAGTCAGTGATCACTTCAAGTTCAGCCACGTGCTGCTCTTTGAAGGGCGTCTATGGCTCGAAGAACTGCGGCACTAAGCACAACGTTTACAAGGGGCCTCTCAGGTGTTCTGAGTCATAAAAGAGCCAGGCCTGCGCAGAATCACAGGACAGTGACAGCGTAAGCTGGAGGAGCGACCTTCTTAGAGGCCATTGTAAACGCTTGGGGAAAAAATTACATCATATCCACGGAGTGAATGATGATGAGTGGGCGAAGCTCGGGAGGTTCATCGTAGATCGTGCCGAGTTCCGGATTAATTTAGTTAACGCGCACGCTACGAATCCTCATGGTTCAACTATGCACAAGTGAAATCTCCCACCGGCACTTCATTGCAAGTCAAGATGCAGTGCCTATATATATATATATATATATATATATATATATATATATATATATATATATATATATATATATATATATATATATATATATATATATATATATATGGGTTGCCGGTGAACGCTTCTCCAACGCGAGCAGTCGGTATTTCTCAATCAAGAAACTCGCTAGGAGACGCTGCCTGCGCCAACGTTGTCTCTCGCGGGTGAGGGCGCGTTCTCCTTCTTTGCGAGCTGGTGCAGCGTTCCTCTAAGAAAGAGCGTTTGATTGTGCTTGTGGTTCGGTTAGGAAAGGACGCTAATTTCTGCAGCCCATGTAGGGAGCACGGCTAAGCGTCCGTGGGGGTGGGGGAAAGGGAGTGAAAGAGATAGAGAGGAGAGAAAGGCCGTAATGGAGGGCTCCGGAAATTCAGACCACCTGGGGTTCTATAACGTGCACTGACAACGCACAGTACACGGGCCTCTGGCATTTTCGCCTCCATCGAAAATGCGACCGCTGCGGCCGGGATCGAACCCGCGTATTTTGGGTGGCAGCCGAGTACCGTAACCACTACACCACCGCGGCGGACAAGCGTTTCCATAGCCAACGCGTGCCTTTCGCTCTCTCTCTCTCTCTCACAAGACAGCAGAGGCACGCGCCGGGAGAGAGAGAGGCACGCGCCGGGAAGCACGCGCCGAGGGCGAGCGCGTGCCTCCCGGCACGCGGTGGTTACTACATACATACATACAGGCTACGACCGACCCACGCCTTAAGGAGCTTCGCCCCTAATAGTGCAAGTACAATTCGTAGGTATTCCCTGCGCAATAACTCTGCGGTTTGGGCTTCTGTCTGCACAGCGGTCTGTTGTGCCCGACGGTGCCTTGCTGCGGCCGCGCGCACAGCTCTGCGATTAGCTTCTTCAGCAGCGGTCCGAACCTTGCGAGGAGACGCCGTCAGGTATATCGAAGAGCCAAGTCAGGTTGCTGTCGGGGCTTCGCACGTCGCCTGTCGCGTGACGCATGACACGAGACGACAAAACTGCTTCACGAGGCAGCCCTTCGTAATAATGATGACGGAAAAGTTGAAGAAGATAGTTTCATAACGGTGATGTTGATGATGCCTCTGTAATGGGTGCGGAGCTACAAAGCATGCACCCCTATGTTCTTTCAAATGATTCCTCGCACTCGTTTTGCGATGCACTTTCCGCGACGCGTATTACTATTCTGCGACGTGATATCACATTTGTTAATGCCATTCCTTGGCAGGCTTTATACCTGTTTATGTCTTTTGGCGATGATCTTTAAAGTGCAGGCGTCCCAAAGGGGTGGAATGCTCGACTGCCACGCAGAGGGCGTGGGTTCGAATCCTCCTCGGTCATAGTTATTTTTTTTCTTCTACAATGTGCGCGACGGTGGTTATGGACACCGGCGGCGGCGGCAGCGGTGGATAACTATGGCGCCAAATGCGGCCGTTGTTGTGATCTCATAACAGCTTACGCTGTAAAACTGGATACTGAACACATGGTTGAGTTTGGACACATTTCTTACTTGAGGAAGGAAGCCTTGAATTTCAGTGAAGAGCACTCCCATCAAGTCACGACGTTTTTTTTTTTTTTTTAATGTTCAGAGAATTTGTTTGCATATAATATAGTCCACACGGCAACACGAACTATATAGTGAGAGAGACAACGCCATGCTAGGGTTTTCTAGCCGCCTTATTACCGTTAATAAAGGGAGTCTTTTCAGCCTCCAACTAGAGGCCTAAAGCAATCTCTGTGATGGCTTATGAAATGTGAGTAAACGTGATATCATGACTCGACGCTAGAATTTCCGACATATTCATTCTTTCTTCCGCCCGTCTTTCAATCAATGCGAAGTCTTACGCTCCTACAGACGGCACCGAGAGGCTTTTGCGAAATGAAAGATGCATAAATATCCTCCCAACCTCTCCGAACAAAAAGCAGCTGATACCTGACGTATGACGGTTGTCTTGGAATTTGGATTGTAATACGAGATCGACGTCTTCCATCTTCCTGTGAACTTGTGACATTGACAAGAAAGTATCTCCTTCGTATAACTCTCAGACCAACAGTGTGTGAATTTGCTATGAAAACACCGCAACAAACGGGAGCTGTTCTCCGTTGCTGTGCCTGGAAGCGACAGTGCTTATTCATAATAATATCTGTTGAGGCGTATTTATTTTACATATTTAAGTGTCACATTCACCACACATATAATTCACAAGCGCATTTCACAGTTGTATAGATGCCTTCGGTAATATATATTGCGAATACGCGACTGACTCCGACATATCACCTTTTTTTAAAGATATGAGTGACACAGCTACTTGAATGTCAAGAATTTCCTTCGTACACGTAAATGTAGAACAATTAAATTTTTTTTCCTTGTACTCGTTCAGCATAGCTTCACATTGTAGCTCGCGGCCAAGTGAGGTCGATCTACAGAGGTATTTACCAAACACAAACAATCTGTCATCAGGAAATTACTAAACACATTTTAATGAAGTCCAAGGCACATTCAAAATAAACGATGGCAGATGATATCCAATGGCTACTAATGTAGAACTTGTCTTGTAGTTGTTGACATTCGCTAAAACGGGTCACCTTGCCTAGCGAGAGAGGGAGAGAAAGAAAGATGGCAAGAAAATTTTGTTGCTGGTGTTGGTTCGGGTTTGAATCATGAACCATGGTATTGAAGTGTCTCGTCCACTACATCACACATGGCTCATGAATATATGTGAACCATATTAATGGCTTGTACATTCTTTGGTTCGGGCTCGGTGTTGTGGAGGGTGTCCGTGTCCTTATTGAACACGGAGCTTTGGGCCGATGATACGAGTAATGTGCACTCGTGAGGAAGTAGTTGTTTGTCGTGAGCGACAGCAGGAATTTCCTCGTGAAAGTGCTCGTCGTCGAAAAGCCAACCTCGAGGTTCGCGCCAGACATGCCGAGTTTAAACAACAGCTCCGCCAGGCCGAACCACAGTTGAAAGAAAAAAAAATTACAGTATAAAGTGCTTGCGAAGTTTCCACTTGGGTGGTATAACACTCCGTGCGACTAAAACAGCTTCGCTGTTTGACCATCTTCACTGAGCGGGAGGAGCGGTAATTTGTTTTCATTTGTAGTTAAACTCAATATTACACAGGCCGTTATCTTTTTTTTTTCTTTTGGACGTCGCAATGTTGCTTAGCGGCGTCGTCCCTGGGGCCTGTACAAACACTCCGCGTTTGCATGGGAGGTATAGCACCGCGGTTGTAAGTGCACGGGCAGCTACAGTTGCGGTCAGATTTCTTGTTTTTTTTTTCCCGGTGCTCTCAATTTGATGTCCTGTAAAGGTTTACGACTTTGAGGGTGAGTGATGTTAATATACAGCCCTGCGAACAAGTCCCAGATGATCGATGCCGTATATTCACGGAACTGCCTTTCCGTTTGGAAAACGCGCAAATTTTTCAGCTCTATCTATAGCCGAACAAGTGCACCCTCCTGTGATACAGCGACTTCTTTTTTAGCTGTGATTTTCGTGTTTGTCGCTTTGTTTACGCCTTCGCCTCTGTTGCTCCTCGTGCATGATCGTGCGTGGGCGCACTGTGGTTAGCTTTGGTTTCGTCTCGCGGATGGTCTCTGCTAGTTGGTCTGAAGCTGGTGCGTATTATGACGTCTTCAAGGATTAACCACTTGTTACTCGCACTTTTATTGCTCGCCTGTTTTATACACCCTCGTTTACAGCTGTTCACGAGCGAGTGCTGGTAAGTGCATCAATAATGCTGACGCTGACGTGCATTCGCGTCTATTTCTCTATGTCTTTTTTTTTTACAGTCGCAATATTTCATTGACTTTAGGCGGCAATAAAGAGAAGGGGGCTTCTGCTGCCAGTGAGGCCGACAGTACAGCCGACGTTACGCAGTGCCCACCTGTGGTATGTCACCAGGCTTAAAGGTGTGCTGTAATAATAATAATAATAATAATAATAATAATAATAATAATAATAATAATAATAATAATAATAATAATAATAATAATAATAATAATAATAATTCAGGCTTTACGTGCCAAAACCATGGTATGAGTAGAAAGCACGGCTTAGTGGAGGGCTCTGGGTTAATCTTCATCACTTGAGATCCTTTAACGGCCACCTAAGAAAAAATGCTCAGGTGTTTCCACATTTCGCCCCCATTGAAACGCAGCCGCCATGTCCGAGAATCGAAGCCGTGCCATTGAGCTTAGTAGTCCAGCACCGTAGCCGTTGAGCTGCCACGGCGGAATGCGGAACATTTCGCCATACATGAATCATATGATGTAATCTGTTCATGATCGGAACGTGCATGCCCTCTTGTTAGTGTGCTGAAGGCGCCCAGTTGCAGTTCTCACACAGAAGTTCAAATTTACGTACCGTACGTAACCGCTGTGATGGCTCCACAGAGCGTTTTGCTAGAAGGGTTCCGTCATCACACGCGGGAGACGAGAAATGATCTAACGTTACACCGGATAAAACAAAGTAGCGTTAACAATCTAATAGCTCCTCAACCATAACATATGTCTTTAGTTGTATAAACTATGAGTCCTACAACATAAAAAGTCAACCGACTTATTTTTGAAAAGAAAGTATACTGTACTTTGTTAGTGAAACTATTGCATAAACTCAAATATATGTGCAATAAACGCATCTACATTGTAATACATGCTAAAACTGATCGATTTGAAGCTTCAGAAGCGTTCATTGTTTTTATGGACTTAAATTTCAGAACCTTCTGGTACATTTTTAAAGGAGTTGTTAGATTTCAGATTACTGCAGAAATTTTCCTAATTGAGTAAGTGCTCTGACACACTGATACGCCCTATATTATATATTCTTCCTCTCTCTGGAGCCCTGGCCTTGACTTATTCGTTTCCAATTTGGCAACCAGTGCATAACCGCGGGTGTCGCTTTTTACTTTCTAACTATCATTGGGCAATTATCGTTTCTGTACAACATAGGCGCAACGATCGAATATTGGAGTGCTTGAGCTCTCGGGTGACGGCACTATGCCTTTTCACTCGCGGTTAGACTTCCGCCATCGTCTTTTCGTTAATGGGGTACATTTTCTTTTTGAAGTCCTACTAGCGATAAAAGTGTGACATTTATATTTAAAGTAATCAGTCAAGGAAGGAATACTTTTATTCTTTGGGCCATGGCGCATTTCGGATATTTTTACAAAATTACGCTGAGAATTATGCTAGACGAATTAAGGCTGAGCGCTGGACGTTTGCATCGCATATGTAGTGCACAGTACAAGTAATTTGGTCGAGAAGCTCCAAATATCAGTAATTATATTGTAATCCGTCAGACAACACGTGGTTACCACTCACGGAGCAGATATTCTGAAACGCATATCTCTCCATATCAGAATGCGTGTTTTTTTTTTTTTTTTTTTGAAGTGTTAGCACGCATTTATGTTTTCGTGCCCTGCTCAGAGCATAGTGTTTTATGTTAAGCAGTACTCCATTGAAGCTTAAGGCAGCCGTCTGGCACTGCAGCTGTCGAGCTTGTTTCCCGACAGCGGCGCATAGAATCTCTGAGAATTTTATACTCGTGTAAGAACTTTCTTTATCACCTCTCAGATTCCTCCCTTTTAATGCTTGCTTGCCTGGCATCAGCAAGAGCTTATCATGCCTCCAACACCAGGACATTCCGTCCAAGCGTTAACACTTTCACGCACAGCTTCACCCATAAGTGACTGAACATTGAATTTTGCTACGTGCCGAATTCGTTCGTTATCCGTTATTGCTGATGTTATTCGATAGCGTTATCCGGAAATGCTATTGCTGATGTATAATTTCTTTGCATTTTTATTTTTTATGTTATTGTCTCGGTAAATCGCAATTATTCTTACTTACATGTACATTCACCGCTGCCATAACTTTAGGGGCCTGCAGTGTGTAAAAAAATTAGAAAAAGAAAGAAGGAACCACATTGCTATATATGTTTCCCATGGATCCATCCATGCATTCCCGCGAGAATATTTCCTCTTTCTTTAGCTTTCTACTTCTTAATGGCTACCCTAGAGTGGCAAGTTAGCTACATTTGTAATGTCTTAAGGCTTCGCTGTCGTAAATACTCGCATTATGAAATAGTATTCCAAATACGATGTGTTATGTTAAGGATAAGATTTTGCTCTTAATTTAGCCGTTGCAGTCAACAAAGGAATTCATAAGCATTACAAAGAACAGATTACACAGGAAACAAAACTATCGACGCACACTCAAACGAAATTAAATGCGCAATCGCGACTTGCAAACGTAGGCAGTAAGGTGAAACCGACATGTCCTTTTTCCTACAGTTTATATTTGTTATGTTTTAAACGTGCAAGGCCTTCTAATTCAGTTTTATTAATTATAATAATTGTAAAATACCTCCTTTGCAAAAGAAAAATATAAGCTCTAATACAATACCTACCATATACAATTCCTAAGAGATCCTCTTCGTAGAGCTTTTTTTCTCTTTTTTGGTTGTTTCATCTTTTAATTTCGTAACGAGGACGGGCGCAGCTGCTCAAGAGACAAGCGTGTCGCTCGATACTCGTTCCACTAAAAATGCTTCTTCGCCAAAAGCGCCCGCTCTTTTCTCACCGGAGACACAAGAATGGGAATATCGATAGGCTCAACCATTATCTCAATCCTGTTTTTATGCTATCTCTACGTGCAGCGAGCCCAAGACGCAGCAACGTGCTTTGGCACTCAGTGGTGTCTGCCGGCTTCCGCGGGTTCTTGAGATGGCAAACAAAACTTCGTATTTCCACCCGAATGCTTCCAGTGTCTCGCTGTCTCCTTATTCGTTATTGTTTATCGCTGAAATCCCATTATCTAACTTGCAGTACGCAATGCCGCCACTATTTTCCTTTTGTCCTTGCACTTATCTCCGTGTGTGCAGCCTCCCGAGACTACGGCGAAATCTTCGAAGCTGTAGGAACAGCAGCATACCATAATGCGAGGCTAGAATACTTGCGATATCAGTGAGCTTTCAGTAGCTCAAACGAACGTTAAACATCCCACCCTGATTAGTTTTAAGTGTGGTGCACACACTATTCGTGAAACCGTTAAGAATCGGTTTTTTCCAACGGTCCTAAACACGCCGGTGACATGGTCGTTCTTCTGCACCGCACTGCAAAACTTTTACGTTCTCAAGGGCTGTTTTGTCTCCTGGCACATTTCTTGCAATTAGGGGGGACCCTTCACGAGGCCTTATAACATCTTCTGGTTAATCGTTGGAAGTTGTGAGGGGATGTATGTGGAAAGTTTTCGAGAGAAAGAACTTTTCTAATCGGTTAATTACGGTTCGTGTTGGCAGAAACTGAACTTTTCAAACTTTTTCGAAAATTTACGCGGTTGCAGCTTCACATGCCAAGGCAAGAAGTTTCGCCCTTCGCATCGGCTAACATTCTCAACTGCTGCGTAATCCCCAACTGTCAGAAGCGAGGAACTGCTTTTACATTGAAGTGACTATCATGACAGCCGCACATGTTCCTCCTCCTCCTCCTTCTTATTTATTTATTTATTTATTTATTTATTTATTTACTTATTTATTTATTTATTTATTCATCGGGCCATATAGAGCATCAGCATGAAGAACCGAAGCCATCTCCTATAGACAGTGGTGTGATAACTGATCTGTCACGTGTGCGTGCAACTTCACAGACCGGCCGTGAGTGTTCCAACAACTGTGCTGGTAAATTATGTGCGTGAATATTGGTTTTCTTTCTCTCTCTCTCTCTCGAAGTTCCGTTCCCGCAGTATATGGCGCGCGGCGTTATTATGCTTTAAAGTTCCGCCGTTTTCGCGCCACTCATACTCTCCATAATTTGCAAACACAAGTGTTGCCGAGTTATCGATATTTGATTTCAATGTCCTAACCTTGCAAGGGACGCTTAGACGATAGCACTGTACACGACAGCAAGCTGAGACATTTGTGACGAGAGAAGCCGCAGTTGGAAAACTGCATGTGCACTTTATCTGGTGACCTGGCGCTGAACTCACTAAACTTCTTTTTCTGAGGTGTCCTTTCCCATTGTCTGGATGGTAACGCTAGTAATATATGTCCAGTTATGCAGCTGTTTGAAATATTCTCGTAAGCAGAGGCTTTTAGAGTATGGCGTTTTTGTTATTACGGGCTGTGGTCTTACATAAAGGTTTGTTAGGTATACAGTTAAGAGAGTTATTTCAGGCCACTTTCTTGCCTTTTGTACACTGGTTCATGCAGTTAGCGTTCTCTTTTCATTATGTTTACTGGTTCACGCACATCTGTCCGCTTCCTAATGGCGCATTATATTCCTTGCTGTTGCTTTCTTTAGTCTTCGTTACTTCTGGTGTTCTTTCTGCACTCTACATATATTTATCTCTTCGCTATCTACAACTTCTGATTCTTTCCCTTCATTTTGTAAGGAGTGGCAGGCGTTGTATCTCTAATGCTGGTGCCAGACCTGTACCCTCCAAATGTCCCCACTGTTTATTGTGTACGTGCTTTTCATGTCGAATGGTAAGTAATGATATAGTTGGATACAACTCAAGTCTGCAGTGAAGCCCCTAGCTCCCACGCCCTTACAACCGCCAGCCGCTGTACCTCCGCAAAGCTTCAAACAGTCCCTTCTTTGAACCAAGAACACTGAAGGCTAAACTGGAATCATACGCAAATATTTTTCGTATGATGTCCAGCAATGCTGGTGGCTGCTCTGTGGCTGCTCTGCTGCGAATGTACACTGCTCTCTGCGAAGGTCTCTTGCGGTACAGCTTCCCTGCGCTACAGGGACTTTCCAAGTCTAGTATCCAGGCGCTCACCAGTATGAAAGCTAAAGCGCTGAGGATATGCCTGGGCCTACCTAAAAAGACTTCGATCGTAGGAACCCTTACAGAAAGCCGGCGACTTTCGGTGCCACTGCTACTGAAGCAAGAGTTTCTTCGAGCCTGTGTGCGTTTTGCTGCTAGGGTTCACAACCATCCGCTTGCATCAGCCACCACATCCGAAGTACAGACCCTTCTCCCGGTGATGTACGAAAAGCCATCAATTCCGACAAGGCCGCCATGGAAACTACCCTCTTGGGCCATAGTCACGACTGTACCGGGCATCAAGAGTAAAAGTAACACGCCAGCTCCAGCACTGAAGTATTTCGCCCTGGAGCATATTAACGCCAACTACAGATCCTGCCGCCACATTTACACTGATGGCTCTGTTACTGCTACATCATCGGCAATAGGTCTGTGGATCCCGTCGGCAAACATGTCAATTTCTGCCACCTTGGGTCACCGCACATCTGCCACAGCTACTGAGCTGGCTGCGCTGCGGAGAGCGCTTATTTACATCGTAGCTCAGACACCTGATTCCTGGGTAATCTTCCCTGATTCGCGAGCGGCGCTGCAGTCCCTGAAGTCACCACGAGCCCAAGAACAACTAGTTTTGGACATCAAGCGGCTAGGCAATAATGCTCATGAACTTAATCACCGCGTTGTATTCCAGTGGTTACCAGCCCACTGTGGAATACAAGGAAACGTTCGGGCCGACAGTGCTGCCAGAACAGCCCATGGAACTAAAACACCACTAACAGCCATACCCCTTTCAAGAAAAGATACGGCGACTATGGTATCGACATTTGCCTGGAATCAGCAGCGACACTTCTGGTGTGATTCAGGACATCAGTATGGACCACTACACGCCATTGACCCAGCCTGCAGCGTCCACGTACCACAAGGTTTAGCCAGGCGAGATGAGGCGTGCCTTCACCGATTAAGACTTAATGTAGCATACACGAGAGATTATAAGCACAAAATACAACAGTCTGATTCTCCATTGTGCTCCACATGCAACACACGAGAGGACATTGAACACGTCCTGTGCAACTGCCAGCGCTACGAGTCGGATAGAAAGACTCTGAAGGCAGCGCTTCACTTGCCACACGGTACGACCTTGGAGCTGCGGCATCTCCTAGGCCCGTGGCAAGACAGCGCCTGCGCACTACGTAGCACCAAGGCGCTGATAGCGTTTCTACGGGCAACATGCCTCAATTAAACGCTGTAAACTGAGTTATAGTGTATATATGTACATATGAGTGTGTGAGTAAGTGTGACCGTATGTACGTGTTGTGTGTTAGACGTGATCACTGTAAATATCATAATCACCGCTAAGTACCTGGAGTAGCAAGCCAGGCCATTAACCAGGCTAACATCTCCGGATTCATCAATAAAGTGTTCTCTCTCTCTCTCTTCTTTGAACTTTCCGTGTTATCAAAATAAAGCGAGGGTGACTACAATATTGTATAGGTGCATAAATTTTTTTATGTCTTCATTCTTTTATTAGAGGGAAACATGCAGAGAATAATTCTTTATTGGGCTGAAATCAAGCGCTTGCAATGCGAAAACCAGGAGCGCCACAAACCCCGCCACCCGAGTTTTGCAACTAAGTTCAGTGAACTTTCATGCGTAAAATGGGCTCGTAAGCAAACTGTACCGCGGCCTTTTGCAGGTGGAAAAGCTGAGACTACATACAGTTTTTTCCATGCTTCCCAAGCACCTCATGGCTGACACCGATGAAAGGACTCCAGAACCGAAGACGTTCCGCACTTACCGAAGTCAAAAACACGGCGCCATTATGATAAGGTCGCATGACGACGATTTCGCTTGCTTGTTTGATTGGTTGACGGAGTAACACAGGCGCGCGTGGTCCGTCGGCCCTTGTTGCCAAACGCTGTCTCTTTTTTTTCTTTATGTTGTATCCTTCCATATAGTAGTGATTGATTTGTGGGGTTTAACGTCCCAAAACGAGCTCTGATTATGAGAGACGCCGTAGTGGAGGTTTCCGGAAATTTCGAACACCTAGGGTTCTTTAACGTGCACTGACATCGCACAGCAAATGGGCCTCAACATTTTGCCTCCACGGAAATGCAGCCGCCGTGGCCAGAATTGGATTCCGCGACCTTCGGATCTGCAGCCGAGTGCCATAACCACTAGACCACCGTGGCGGGGCTTCTATAGTAGTCGTGAGCTCGCCACAAAACACACACACACACACACACACACACACACACACACACACACACACACACACACACACACACACACACACACACACACACAAACTTATCCTCTCATCCTCAAACTTCAACCTCAAGCTTCAACCTCTCAAAGTCGCATGGAACCTTATGGTCTGCAAGTCACAAGTTTTTTTATTGCGAATCATCTCTTGGCGAACTTGAGCAGCGTGTGTGTGTGTGTGTGTGTGTGTGTGTGTGTGTGTGTGTGTGTGTGTGTGTGTGTGTGTGTGTGTGTGTGTGTGTGTGTGTGTGTGTGTGTGTGTGTGTGTGTGTGTGCGCGCGCGTAGCATGTTGAATGGAGTGTCTCGTGAAGTTTCTTCAATTTTATAGCGGTGGCCTGGTTCGACAAATGAGGAGCTGCGGTCACCCGCGTTGGAGCGTGCACGTAGAGTAATAATATTCTGAAGATGCGCGGGTGTCGTTTACTCTCTCGTCAGACTGGTGCATTACTGTGAGTGCGTACAAAGTAGCAAAATCAATACGTTGCAGTCCGCTTTGCATCGGCGGCCCGACAGTGCAAATGAACTGGCTTCGCTTACCTCTCACGATCATATCTGTCATGCTAAGAAACAACCCAGGTGGTCGAAATTTCTGGAGCCCTCCAACAGCGTGCCTCTTAATCTGTAGTGATTTTGACACGAAAAAACCCCAGCAAAGCATGTCATGCGAGTTACTCAGGTGCTTTTCCTTTATTTTATGCCTTGTCTTTCGTTCTACGGACATCACTTATATAAGGATATTTAATGCGTTAGCTACCTTCATTGTGACTTTGTCGTTCTAAATATAGTTCATCAATCTAAATTTGTGCATTGTTTCACTTTAGCATCCCATTAAATGTATACTTCCTATAAACATCCAGTGAAGAGCATTAGAGAGATGGTGTCCGCTTGCCTGAATTAAATGTTTGTAGGTACTTTATGGAAATTTCTTCCAGGGACGACGTATGCTAGGTTGAAGGACGGAGTTTTGAAACGTTTAGCCGATTGTAATGAAGTTTAGTGGGATAATTTTAACTTGTCATTAGAACACAAACTTTCACCACCCTAGCGCAAATGGAAATAATGCTATGCTTTTCATATTGAACAGACAGACAGACAGACAGACAGACAGACTTTGTGAGTAGATATCTTTCACAAAGACAGCTGTGCAGAATAGACGTTTCTCTAATAATGTGGTCACCTGGAAACGAAGTTTAATTCTGTGCATTTGTGCTATCATGCGCCATGCTACTGGTATGTTCACTGCGTAAGAAGAAATTTACAAGCCTATAAAGTAGTTTTCTGAGAAAATTTTATTTGAAAGCCTCTGTGATAAGCAGGCTCTGGCAAAGCAATTTGAAAACAATAGTTTTCCTGGTGGTGTAGCTTGGCCAAAGTAAAAAAAAAATAAGTAAAGCAAATTTAGATTAAAGAAAGAAGCTTGCATGAAACAGTTGTCAGTGGAACCTACTGCATGCCGTCGGTCATGTTCAACCCGACACTGTTTCGTGACAATTGCTCCAAGTTTTTTCCCTCTATCTTCAGCTTTAGATCTGTCATGTTCCGTTTTATGTGCTTGCGGAATGCTTCCCGTAATGGCTTGTTGGACATGCTTCCTCATGTGGGCTTCATAACAGAGTTACAGATTTCAGGCAATTTGATGGCATCGCGTGGAACCTTAGTGAGCTATGGCACAGCCACGCACCAGCGCTGCTGCAATCTTCCCTCTTCTTGGGAACTGAAATTATTCCTTGCGCACTTTTGCTTATGAACGCACAGCATGACCTTTATAATGAATATTTTGCCATTTTTCAATGCCTTTTCCGATAGTATTGGATTCATTCACCTGCTCGGCGTACCTGCTGTCCTCGAAGCTCCTTGCGTTGAAGGAGCTTTGCCTTGCGGTGCCTATTGCACAAAGGGAATAGCTCTTTGGCAATGTCCCCAGTGAATACTACGCGAGGTTCTCTTGTCACTGACGCTTTCTTGGCAACTTTTCGGGCTTTATGCCAACTGTATTCCAAGCACTCGCCGATCGTAGTTAGATTACATTGTCCAGCCCGGGTTTCATTTTATTAGTCGAAGAGTTCAAAACAACATGAGCTTGAATATCCGTACTCTTAGTGAAAGTTGTTTTACAGCGGAGCTGCATATGGATAGTTTCTCTCTCATTGCGTCCGCGGGCAAACCGACGCGCAAAACAACAATTTTGCAACGGTGGACCGATACTGGGAAAAGCACAGTGCGCATCAGCCACTGCATGGAGGGGTGCCTCATACGCAAAATGAAGTGGGAATGCGAATCAAGTGAACCAAGTGAGAATGAGAGTGAACAAAAGGCGCATTAAATGGAATATAGGTAATTTGATGCTAATCAAACGTTAATTAATGAATGAAATGTTAAGCTAAGTGACTAAAACGTGCCCTAAGTAAACAAAAGGTACAATGAATTTGATTACTCTGTACATAGCTAGGATCCGACCAACAATGCGTCCGTCTATTGAGTCGCGTCGTTAGAGAATTTTAGAGCACTAGGCTGACCCCACCACCACAGTTCACAGAGTGGGAAGCCAGTCTTCTCCTTTCTTCCCTAATATTTGTTACGAGACTAATTTACGCTTCATAACCATGTAGAATGTACCCATCGAGTTTGTTCGACATCGAATAATTTTTCAGTTATCAGATTGATTTATAACGTGAATGCGATGCTCTTGTTGAGTAGCTTATACTAATGGCTTGATTAATATCCAGCTAGTGTACCAAATATCAGGAAACTGAATTGTGAAGACAGTAGCTGAGAAGGATGTTCAATATGAACTTCCGAAAAAAAAAAAAAGGAGTTGTATATGCCCGCGTGAGGCTGAATATGCGCAAAGGACAATAGAGATGCGCTGAATAATAAAAAGATTTCCTCGTAGCAAAGTAAAGCACCAGTATCAGTACTCGCGTAGACATCGTTATATACTATATCAACCTTTCGTTCTTCGTATGGAACTTCACTTTTTATGGGCTACTTCAAACCAGGCCATTACATTCTTTTGTACCGAGTTTCTAAAGTTTGACGATTCATTTCTGAGGTTTTACGTCCGAAACCCACAGTAGGATTATGTGAGACGCCGTAGTAGAGGGCTACGGAAATTTCGACCACCTGGGGTTCTTTAACGTGCACTAACATCGTTTCTCAAGTTTACACTTCCGCCTATATACACTTACGTATCCTGCATAACAAATGTGATTCACACGAAGGCGAACATTTATTTAGCGAGTGAAACTTTACAAGAGGCCCGTAGCTGAAACTTTAGTACTAGAAGTACTCAATGTGCCATTCAGGGCAAAACAAAAGCAAGAGAAAATTAATGCCCCCCATTATTCTGTGGAGTTTGAAACGCCGTTCGCTGCCAGACTGCCGCCGCCATTTTCCGGAGAAGTTTCAGCACCGCACTTAGCGCCCGTGTGCACAGGCAGTGTCCGCTTTTCGCCGCATACTTTGCGCACTTCATTTCCATATCCCCGCCACTGTCCCATGTCCTTTTAACGCGCGCGTCTCACGTAATGAAATCCGAGCCATCGATCATTCCTGCCTTTCTTGTCACCTGCGTCCCTCTACGCCTACGTCCGGGTTCTTCGAGTATGCTTCGAGGAAGCCTATATTTTGTCTGTGAATTTCTCACTCAGCCGGCTGGCGTGGGTGGCAAGGTCAGTTCTAACAGTGCCTCGCACATGGTTCTAGTCTCTGCCGAAGAATGTAATCATTATTCGTCCTCTCCTGTTCCCAATCATGCCCCTCCCTAACCCCCCTCCTTTTCTGCTGGAAGTCTTTCGTTGCAGCTGTTCGTAGTTGTCACCTTTTTGTTGCACTACCTGCCTTAGTACATGAGTGGAAAAAAATGAAGTGCGAATGTATTCAAGGTTATAATAGTAATATTTAGTTAATAAATTCTTTTTTTTTTGAAGGTCTCCTTGTCGTAATATAGCATTCCATTCTTGTTAATGTGACTCGAAGACCTTTCTGCGTGTCTCTCTAGGTGTGTAAATGGAAAAGTTCTAGCGTGTAAAAGTTTATAATTTATGACCTGCACATACTTCAGAACTCCGAAGAATCATACGTAATTCCATATATTCATCACCGAATTCTAATGGCGATGTTGAAACTGAAAGCACCGGACGCCTCGGAAACGCAGCCGCTGTGGTGTTTCACCCCGGAATATTTTACGTAACCAAGTGACGAAATTCAAATGAAGGTGCGCTTCAGCAGAATCTGTTCAGGAAAAACGGGAATTGTCTGAAACATTTTTTTTTCATATTTCGTAAGACACATTATCGAGAAGGGTGGACTGTCGCGCGAGTTGGTGCGTCGTACTCAAGCCGTGGTGCGCAAAAAAAAGAAAAAAAGAAAAAACACTGATGCAAAGGAACCTCGAAATTTCCGCCACTAGTTGATTAAACCTCAAATTATTTTATTATGGTTCATTTGTATTATGAATAGTCGATCATTCTCTAACATTTCATTCTTCCTTACGTTCACGATCCTTACTCTTCCTTTGTTTTAGCTCAATTTTTTCCCTCTTTATATTAACCGCCGGCTTCATGGCCAATCCCCCGTAGTGGGCAAGAGCCAAATATCAAGGAAAAAAAAAGAAAGAAAGAAAGAAAGAAAGAAAGATGCACGAACAAGTCGAACACTACCAATTGTGGAATTTTATTGAAACAATAAGATTCATATATAAGCCAGAACACTGGTAGCCAAAGACGACATCATGAGAAACGTACACAAAAATAACCTCGAGAAACGTACAGACTATCGTCTGCACATGTATGTTTCTTATATGATGTTATATTTGGCTACGCGTGTTCTGGCTTATATATACATATATATCTTGCTTCAATAAAATTCCGCAGCTGTTAGTGTGCGCCTTGTTCGTGTGCCTTTCTTTATGTCGGTGTTTGTTTTGCGCTCTATGGCTTGATTAATATCCAGCTAGTGTACCAAATATCAGGAAACTGAATTGTGAAGACATTAGCTGAGAAGGATGTTCAATATGAACTTCCGAAAAAAAAATAGAGTTGTATATGCCCGCGTGAGGCTGAATATAATGCGCAAAGGACAATAGAGATGCGCTAAATAATAAAAAGATTTCCTTGTAGCAAAGTAAAGCACCAGTATCAGTACTCGCGTAGACATCGTTATATACTATATCAACCTTTCGTTCTTCGTACTGAACTTCACTCTTTATGGGCTACTTCAAACCAGGCCATTACATTCTTTTGTACCGAGTTTCTAAAGTTTGACGATTCATTTCTGAGGTTTTACGTCGAAAACCCACAGTAGGATTATGTGAGACGCCGTAGTAGAGGGCTACGGAAATTTCGACCACCTGGGGTTCTTTAACGTGCACTAACATAGTTTCTCAAGTTTACACTTCCGCCTATATACACTTACGTATTCTGCATAACAAATGTGATTCACACGAAGGCGAACATTTATTTAGCGAGTGAAACTTTAAAAGAGGCCCGTAGCTGAAACTTTAGTACTAGAAGTACTCAATGTGCCATTCAGGGCAAA
This sequence comes from Hyalomma asiaticum, assembly GCA_013339685.2. Classification (NCBI taxonomy): domain Eukaryota; kingdom Metazoa; phylum Arthropoda; class Arachnida; order Ixodida; family Ixodidae; genus Hyalomma; species Hyalomma asiaticum. The sequence goes on along the minus strand of CM023481.1, from coordinate 136,945,946 downwards.
ACAAAACCAAGAGAAAATTAATGCCCCCCATTATTCTGTGCAGTTTGAAACGCCGTTCGCTGCCAGACTGCCGCCGCCATTTTCCGGAGAAGTTTCAGCGCCGCACTTAGTGCCCGTGTGCACAGGCAGTGTCCGCTTTTCGCCGCATACTTTGCGCACTTCATTTCCATATCCCCGCCACTGTCCCATGTCCTTTTAACGCGCGCGTCTCACGTAATGAAATCCGAGCCATCGATCATTCCTACCTTTCTTGTCACCTGCGTCCCTCTACGCCTACGTCCGGGTTCTTCGAGTATGCTTCGAGGAAGCCTATATTTTTGTCTGTGAATTTCTCACTCAGCCGGCGTGGGTGGCAAGGTCAGTTCTAACAGTGCCTCGCACATGGTTCTAGTCTCTGCCGAAGAATGTAATCATTATTCGTCCTCTCCTGTTCCCAATCATGCCCCTCCCTAACCCCCCTCCTTTTCTGCTGGAAGTCTTTCGTTGCAGCTGTTCGTAGTTGTCACCTTTTTGTTGCACTACCTGCCTTAGTACATAAGTGGAAAAAATGAAGTGCGAATGTATTCAAGGTTATAATAGTAATATTTAGTTAATAAATTCTTTTTTTTTGAAGGTCTCCTTGTCGTAATGTAGCATTCCATTCTTGTTAATGTGACTCGAAGACCTTTCTGCGTGTCACTCTAGGTGTGTAAATGGAAAAGTTCTAGCGTGTAAAAGTTTATAATTTATGACCTGCACATACTTCAGAACTCCGAAGAATCATACGTAATTCCATATATTCATCACCGAATTCTAATGGCGATGTTGAAACTGAAAGCACCGGACGCCTCGGAAACGCAGCCGCTGTGGTGTTTCACCCCGGAATATTTTACGTAACCAAGTGACGAAATTCAAATGAAGGTGCGCTTCAGCAGAATCTGTTCAGGAAAAACGGGAATTGTCTGAATACACAAATTGACCGCTTTTTCTTTCGTTTTTTTTCTGCGTTTGATGTGTATAGTTTCCTTGATAAGCACTGAAATGGGCAAAGTACCCTGTATGTATCACCTGTCGCACTGATGTGTCGCTTCCCCCCCCCCCCCCTCCCCCCTTCCCGAGTTTTACGCTGTATAGGAAAATGAACGGTGGAAACTGCGACTTTGTTGCGCGCAACGCGAGCGAAACATGTATATAACCACCAAACAATGCACGCAAAGTTAAGTCGATCCGGTGGCGCAGGCGAGTACTCACTTGTTTTCACAAGATGCTTCTGCGGCGCGCCTTCCTAAAAATTGTCAATGTCTCGCGGCAAGTTCTGTTGTGACGTAACATAGTGGCCACATTTCCCGCACGTATGGTGCGCTGGCACGATATCGCGTCATTAAGATTAAATTGCAGATATCTCAAAATTGCACGCAAGCTTTTAGAACTTCTGAAAACTGCATATGCCACGAACTGTAACGATCTACGACAATCCCAACGAAACAACTACTCTAAAGTTGAGAATAAAAATGTTAACCAGTCTTGCTCAAATTAGTCATTTAAATATAGGTTCAGAAGCGGTAAGGTATTTCTACCTTGTATGCGAAGTATACAGCCTTACCGTTGCAGTATTTTGATAAAATAATCGGATATTTTTAGAAATAACCTAAATAACATAAATAGAACAATAAATAAATATTTACAAACTTGCGTCTATATAATGAATAAGTGAACGAAAAGCTTTAGTTGTCCCTCCTTATGGGAAAGGGGGCCAATATGAAAAGAGGGGGCGCGTGGGGCGGGGACAATCTACTTGAAGCACGCCTCCTAAACCCTTTCATCCCTTTCCAGAATGGCCTCCTGAAGGTTGGTGTGGAGCTGCGCAAGGCACGAATGCCCGTGGGCCTGCATTCGTGCGACTGTAGGGCAGGGCCAAAACGCACCTCCTCCTCCGTCCCTAGAAAAAAAAAATGTTCGTAAGAGAACATTTGAGTCATTTCTGCTGTCGGAGACATCATTTGACAATGGACGAGCCAGTGATAAAGACGACATATGCAAGAAAAGTTTTGATAATTCGGCCCGAGTTACCTAGAGGTACATACTTTAGTACATACTGACTCGGTTGTCTTGAGTGCCATACAAACCCTCTAGCCCTGGCTGGCGCTAGCAAGTGGTGCCGTCAAGAATCGGCGCATTTCGGTTGGCGACTTCGTAGGTTGCTTCTGACGAAGAGCCGCGCCGGCTGTCTCGGAAGCGTAGCTCGTATGAAACAGCTTCTCCTGACAGCCGGCGGTGGCGCAGACCCGCTGGGAGGCAGCAGAAATGCGTAACGCCAAGCGCCGCTCAGCGATGGCGCCTGCTGCTCCTGATCACGCTGATCGCTGGCAAGCTTTATGCGGAGCAGCGGGCCTCTTCAATGGCGGGCCGGAAAGGCCTTTCGCCTTGGGTGTTGAGAACACCCGTGAGCCGGTGGGTCGTGACGTTTGCTCTGTCTGTCGTCGATGCAACGGTGGAACTGAATAAAGGACCATCGCAGGCGGTGGATATTTCCGTTGCCCAAAGGAAGTATTGCGAGGCAGGGAAGCTGACTTACGGGTTCGCGCCCAGGCACACCGCGAACGCTCAACATCAATTTTTCTTTCTCGACTAAAACAAAAATCACTCCAATTAAACTGTCACAAGTAAATCTCCTTTGTTTACTCTTCCAAATGAGACCAAGCGTGTATTTTTACTTGGACCGCATCACCACTCTGCGTGTGCCTGAACATGGGGCATTTCACACATTTTTCAATGTTTGCACCCCTTTCAGATCGAAAATACTCGGTCATCGACTTTAATACTTTTTTGACACGCTTACTGTGAACTGTCCAGTCATGTGATATAGTCCCATTGTGTCTGTAATATTTTTAGATCTTTTTAAAAAATAATCAAAGTAGGCGCAGAATTGCAGCATTGCTTCACCACAAAGCACATCGTGAGACATAGTAGTGGTCGTCAATGGATAATAATAAGATAGTGTTATTCCTTTTCAAGCAAATGACAGATATTTAAGGTGTTCCGTGAAGTATTGTATTTTTAGAGTATTTTTTCGCAACCTAGGTTTCACCCACTACGGCGAAATTCAAATCACTGTAATAGACAAAAACATTTTTTTTTCCATAAAATGCTTTCCGATGGCAAAGAGTGCACCGATATGAACGTCCACATTTTTTTACAGTGGCGTGGAATGACCCTATTCTAAGAGAGTTTCATACTGGAGACTTATATTCGATTCAAATAGGATGTCAACACACACGCACACACACACACACACACACACACACACACACACACACACACACACACACACACACACACACCACACACACACACGCACACACACACACACACGCGCGCGCGAGCGCGGTAAGTCCTGGCTGTCGCGCGAAGAACGAATGTGCAGAAAGTACGGTGTATAGGTGCGCATGGCTATGTCTGGCTGTGAAGAAGGCTATTTTTTATTAGAGCGAAAGTCTTATGTGTCACACGCACAGGTGACCTTGAAAGAGTTGGCGATGATCTGCAGTCGAAAAGACGACGCTGCCACCGAAGGAACGAAATAGGTCCCGTGACCAAAGCAAGATCATAAGAACGCCATTTCGTGGTCATGCGCCTGTAAGACGTAAGTAATGACTTCGAGAGTGATTACGGGGCAAATAATTATTTGCTCATGCATTAATTCGTTATTCTGTCCCAGGTCACCTCTCCATGAGGGTATGCGCCACTCGCGATCGAGTGTTCCAAAGCAGTTACGTGAGAGCGTCTTTATTACGCGGCGGTTTTTGCCATTGCGTCTCGTAGGCAATAGCAAAAATGACCGCTAGGAATTGTTACTGTTCGGTGAAACCAACATGGTAATTCTGCTGGCGACACGTATATGCGTTTAGGGCTAAAACCCGATTTCGCCCGATTACACCCCGAACGTGTTTCAGGAAAATCGTATTGAAGTCGATTTCTCCCCGAATGTCAATATCCCATATTTGCTTGCTTTTAGTTTTTTTTATGCTGCACAGAGTTTGAGATGCACATGTTCTATAAATACCCGTACACGGAGCAACGAAGTTTTATACTGTTGGCTGAAGTGAGCTTTTGTGACGTAAAGTTCATTTCACAGGCAGCGTGCAGCAATGTGCCCTATATGGCTCTCAATTGTAATTTTCAAAATGTAGATATAACAAAAAAAAAACCAATTTCTCGTCGAATACTGCCTTGAAACAGAGCACCCGTGTATTACCCCGGAGTTAAAAGAAAACCCCGGAAACAAACAAACCCATTTATACAATAAGCACAGACGCTTGGTAGACTGTGAAACAGTGCATCACAAAGGAAATTAAGGCGTGCAGACACGTTCGCAAGAGAAGAGCAGGAGACAACACAAACGCCCATCATCTAAGAAGGGGGCGCTCTTTGTAGAAAAGTAAGTAGATACAAAACTTATCGGCGCATACTTAGGTATGGTAGCGTCATGTAGCAATCAAACACACGTGTGAGCCTAAAATTGAAACACAACATGACTTATTTTTTTTATTTTATAGCGGAGCTGCTATACGCTAATTTCCAGCAGTTCACAGCGTGTCAGGAACCGTGGGCAACAGTGTGTGTGTGTGTGTGTGTGTGTGTGTGTGTGTGTGTGTGTGTGTGTGTGTGTGTGTGTGTGTGTGTGTGTGTGCGTGCGTGCGTGCGTGCGTGCGTGCGTGCGTAGCGGCTTATGGAAGACAGGTGCAAGTGGAGGAAGAGCGTACGTTCGCATGACACACTAATTATTATAATTCTAATATCATCTCGCTTCTCGCTTCAAACGCTGTGGTGAGAAATAGTTAATTGGCCAATGGGATCTCACCAGACAGAGAAAGGCGGAAGAAAGCCAAGAAGGTTGAGAAGGCTCGACGTGGTTCGCTATCATCATGAAGCATGCATGAAACGGCGTGCGTTGCAAGAAAAAGTGGAGAAAACAGAAGTAAATGATACACTGCCACGTACATGCGTGCTCTGCGTTTGGTCCTGTTACGACACGCCGTTATGACGATTGGTAGCAAACTCAACAAACTGTCGAAATTGTCGAGCTTTACCCCCTACAATGGTGGATGGGTTTTTCTTATAGCTGCCACGGCGTAGTAATACGTGCGTTTGCTTTTTTTTTGTTTTGTTGAGTAAAATCTGCATCAATTGCTCAACATATATTGCTCTCATCCACATCGAATCCTGGCATTTCTGTAAAATGCCTCTCCGCCAACCTCAACACGCCCCCCTTTCTCCCGTCTTTCTTTCCCCTTATGTCTGCTACTGTCTGATGCTCCCTTTCGCAGAAATTTCTCATTTAATACAGTACAAACGCTTCACGTTTTGTGGCTAACTTTACAGCGCGCTTAGTGGAACATTATGCCGTGAGGTCAGGGATCTGGTGCGAGAATTTCTACCTAACCTCCTCGGACCCCCTTGAAACTACCGCGAACCTACTTACTTTAATACTGTGAGCTCAACATATGACTGGCTCTTCTTCATCTCTGCACATCATCATCACTTGTACATTTTCCCCCATCAACATCGATCATCATCAGCTGCTTGGCTCGCTCTCCATCTTGGTCGCCATAGATCGAGGCTCGACTAGAATAAAAGTAGTTGCTCACAAGTGGTGGAGGTGCTGGGTACAAATCATTCCTGGCCGTCAGAACGGAGCACCCAGAACCAGTCTGGGTCCTCGTGGTTCAACACGGTCACCAGTTCACCGCGCTCTACACTCACATCGTTCTCATCGCGTGCCACAAATGTGTACAACACGACATATCGTCCGGCTGGGTCCTTGAAGAATGGGTGCACATCCGGTGCCGAATGTTCAGTTGTGGCGGCAGCAACAGCAGTAGCACCAAAGCTTTCAGCATCCGACTGCTGTCCGCTGTCGACCGAGCGCGTGCCGCGTGATGATGCCTGCTCCAAGAGTTCGTCATCCACCCCACGGGGCAGCTTTTTGTGCGCACTGTCAGGGCCAGGTCGCCCAGCTGGCTGCCATAGGGAGCACAGTACGAGTGGGGAATAAAGCCCTCATGACCAGTCTGGGAGGCAATCACATAAACCCAGTCATTCTCCTGGTACAGTACATTGACGATCTGACCACGCCGCACCTCGAGCTCGTCGTCCACACAAGGTGTGAAATCGTGCAGCACTACTACGTTGGAGTCCCGTGACAAGCCGTGTTCCTTCTCAATGCCCACACGCACCAGGATTTCGATGCTAGCACTTCCCGTGATGCGGACAATGCTTGGTGTGCGTGTAGACAGTTTGTCATTGCTTTCCTGCATAGAGTCAGCGACTGCTGGGCACACGAATGCGCTGGGCACAAATCCCAGGAGGCACGGAAGTGCCGCTACGACTCTGGTCACCGTGCTGTGACTTTTTCTCCTGGCGATGAGGTGCTTCTTTGGACTCCCGTGCGCGCTACAGGCTTATGTGCAAAATTAACCAGTCGTTTTATTGGACCATACACAGTCATTGAACAGACATCCCCAGTGAATTACCGCGTCTCGTCCCTTACGTCCCCATCTGACCACCGTTGCCGAGGGACAGAAATTGTGCACGTTTCTCGCTTGAAACCATATATTCGGCGAGTTTCGTAATTCCTCAGCGCGGCCAGGCGGCCGCTTCCATCGCGGGAGGGAATTAGTGTGAGCTCAACATATGACTGGCTCTTCTTCATCTCTGCACATCATCATCACTTGTACATTTTCCCCCATCAACATCAATCATCATCAGCTGCTTGGCTCGCTCTCCATCTTGGTCGCCATAGATCGAGGCTCGACTAGAATAAAAGTAGTTGCTCACAATACTAATATTTATCTGTCAATACAACACCAACTTCCCTATTCTTGGGTTCACCGTGGCAGCCTGCTTTTTCCAAGCTTCTCGTTGCGAAGAAATGGGGCTGAGCGGGTGGCTTTCGTCAGGAAATTTCGCCCCCGTCTCGCTTCGTTGGCACTCTACTGCGATATAAAACGCCATACGGCCCCTGCCATTTCAATGCGTAGAGGCCTCGTCTCTACAATTAGTGCCAGCGAGATTACACCGAATCTCGTTGCATCCCTGAGCCGCAATGAATTTAATGCACCCTTGAACACCGATGTATCCACCCAACCCGCTGGACAAATAGGAAGTGGCCTTGGAGCAAGCCTAAATGTCCCATTTTATAGCCTGCACACCTACCCGCGCGTTCAGTGACAGTGACACACACGAATGTTTTGTCGCGCCTTTGCTCTCAGATGTCGACATATTCAAAGCAATGCTGCAAGCCGCCGTAGCGTATACGCACCCAGTTCGCGGCGCTCGAAGGGATTCTGTTTGGCTTCGTGTGCGCGCCAGACAAAACAGACGTGAAGTCTTTTTTATGCGTCGCGAGGCTTGCTTGTGTCAGGTTCCTCGTGTGCGCACGATGCACGAACGTAATCTACTTCCTTGCTCCCACCCTCGTCAAGGGGCGCGACCTTCCTGCTTCTTCACATCGCGCAAGCGGTGATACGAGTGGCGCGGGATTGCTGAGACCGAAGTGCCTGAACTTGCTTTGCTATCTCTCTCTTCTGCGTGCTTTGTTGTCCCGTGTGTGCCGGCGTGCATGTAGGAGTTTACGCTGCGGCGCCGGAGTTTCTCTCGTGGACTTTCTTATGTAGCAATTTTTGCAATTTTTGAACGGAATTCGACGTGTGGTTCGCCCCGCCACGCATATATCGAAGTTCTGCTCAACATAAACCGCTTCATGGCCATTTACGTGCGTTTCCTGGCTTTGGGTTTCCACAGCGGGATTACGAATTCACACGCAATAACGGCCATCTTTCTTTTGTATACTTCGTGCTCGTATTATGCAGCCCGTTTAATATTAATGCTAGTCACAAGCCACTTAGAGCGTCAGTTATGTAGGCTCTCTGTTTATCTCACCGGGCTGTTGCTGCTCAGCAACAGCTAGAGCAGGCGCCTGAAATGACCTTGGCGAGCGGGAGTGGCGCATATTGTTCCGGCTTCAATGTATCTTTCAAAAAGGGTTATCATGCCACGCGATGCGTTCCGAGCCGGCGTTTCGTCTTTCTTTCGTTATTTTTAAGTATTTGTCCCGCCTCAGTGCGCGGGCGTTTGCCATTGTTTTCCCGGCACACATGTCCATGAACTCGACAAGTGGACTGCTCAGCTGCCTTTGTTGCTCTTTCTTCCGTGATACGTGCGAGGCATAAGGATACTCTAACATTATAAATGCATTTCTTTGCGAACGTAAGTCACTTTGACGGTATCGTTTCGCTGCTGTCCTGGTCGCCTCGTTCACCCGGCATTCCCAAATATTTGGAAGGTAGGGCGTAAATGTACGAAGAAAGTGCATGGCTGATCTGCACATCGTTAACATCATATACTCGTCATGTACATCATGGTTAACGACACTGCAATTACGCGTAGTTTTCGGCACCTCACCGAGTTCACTGCCTCCAAGACCGGCCCACACACCGGCCGGCCGGCTTAAAGAGCTCCGCTCTTTTCCTCACTTGTGATTGAGATGTAAACATCGCAAGCACACAAACATGCCTGGGACTTACCAAGCGGTAGGTGGTATCGAACACGGAACTTCGAGGTTCCAAGCAAGCACGCTACCGCTATATGCTGCGGGGGCTCCTCCCACGCGTATATAAAGTGAATAAACATATCGCGCCAGCAATTGTAATGATGGTGCTCGTGTGAATTGAGCTTGTAATGTGTGATAAGCACTCTCATAGCAACACACAAGGTCTGCTACCATTAGGTATGCTTTTTTGCACCTTTGCTCGATCCCGTAGGAACACTTCAGCATACGACGCTTACGCTAGCATAGCAACGCACCGTAATTGTGCATTTTTCTTCGACAAAGCAGACGTCTGGGCTTTGTACTAACGGGAGTACCAACGTTATGTCGTAACATGAGCGACCGTTCAGTCGCCACGGTGCTGTCGACGTTCCTGGTTATCTCGCGTTAAGCATGCTCACGAGTGGGTTCTCGTGCCCTTTGCACAAAGACCTTGATCTTATATACCTATCTTTAGGCTGAATGCCAAGCAATTAGTCCAAGGCAATTTCCTCGCTGACTGCTTCGCATGACACCGATTCCCGCAATGGGCATGTGCAGGACTGTTTTAAAATTTGAATTGCGTCTGCAAAGTTGCAGACAGCGTAGGATAATAATCAGACATGCGGCGACAGTTTAAACCTTTTTATGCACATAAAGCCAGTGAGTAGGGCGAAGAATAAATGTAGTTCAGAATTCCCAGCTAATCTTGCACGCGGACGTTACAACTAGTGATGATAACAGTTTTGAACTTTTTTAACTCAGGGCTGAATGAAAAAAAAAGAAAAAAAACAAGCATTGGCTTCCAGTAACGAAGTGTCTAAGAGGGATTAACTGAAGTATCGAAAAAAAAAATCGCCGTACATGTCCTGTGTTGGTGCCATTAAATGAGCAGAGCGATGCACAAAATGTTGTTAACGAAATTCAAAGAAAGAAAATCTTTGTTGCACACATAGCGGGTGAAATGGGTGAAAACTAAGCGAGACCCGTGCAAGCAGGTAATAAGGCGCGCATTGGCGTTACGAGTCATCTTGTGCTTGATAGATTGCGACAGAATAGTTAGGCACTGCCGTACCAACGATTGTCATTGGTGGCATTAAAAAACATTCCTCCTTCACCAGTGACAGGAGGCGTAACTATGTAACTGGTCTCTTAGAAAGTGGAAACCTGGACTGTTCCGCAGTAGACAAGCAATCTTGGCTTTCCCTTCTCTGAAATTTCTTCCGTCAGGCGACGAAAGAAATCATTGATTGATTTGTGGGGTTTTGCGTCCAAAAACCAGCTATGATTATGAGAGGCGCCGTAGCGGAGCTCTCCGAAAATTTCGACCACCTGGGGTTCTCTAGCGTGCACTGACATCGCAGACGAAAGAAATCAGGCGTATGGTTTTATTTATTAACCATGAAGGCAGAGGCGTCACAGACATCTCTGAATGTTTGCCGGTAAAGTTGGTGCCTGGAATTACGCCGCACATGCGTGCGCATGTAACAAAGGTTTGAAATGTGCTTGGTCCCGTGAAAACCGGTAGCCACTTCACACTCTTAGTACGCCTTGCTGCGTGGCATTGTTATACTACGGCGAAGCAACAATGTGGTTTCTTTAGGAATTTTACAACATTTTTTCCGCCACTAAACCACTTCTGCTTAAATATTCAGTGAAAGTTCGTAAAACATTAAGAATTGTACAAACTTCTGCGTTTTGGGCAAGATCCGGGAGAGTTAGCAGTTGTGAATGTAGGCAAAGTTGGCAATGCTTGCTTAGTCGTATCTAAAAGCGTAGCAAAGCACAAGGACTTGGAAATGCCAAGGAACGATAAAACAAGGGAGCGATATGTGTCTGTTACTCATCTTTGTGCTCATGTCCCCCGTTCAGTAAAAATTCATTTCAGTTTAAGATTACAAGAAATGTAAACCTTTGCATTCGCTAAGTGACGATTAATGAGCTGCCGGCCTCACTTCCGACTTCCTTGCTCAAAGCACTTCATCATGAATAGAATGCTTGCTGCTCGATGATTTTGAAACAGAAGTACGATGGCACAGGCAGTCATGAAAAAATGAGCGCCAAGGCCAGTCCGACATCCGAAGGTCGTGGGTTCGGTTCCCACCGAAGGCAGGTTTGTCTTTTCGTCCACTTTAATTCCTTTCTACTTTCTCCACAATTACAATACCACAAGTAACTTCCCCTATGCTTTCCTAGGCTTCATTGTCTGTTTGCTCATTAAGTTGTTTCTAACAAAAGAACGAGCCCATGACAGCGACAGGCAATATATGTCTACAGATTCGCTGTTAATTATTTTTCATAGGTTAGGGGTTCTTATTGGCTAATTAAATTACCTTTAAGATGTTTCATGATCTGTGAGGGTCAAACGCATTATTGCGAGATACTCGAAAGAGGAGGTATAATTACATCTGCAGCGCTTAATGAAATGCCTTCGTAAAGTAAAAATGTTGGGAATACTTTCACTCACTCACTCACTCACTCACTCACTCACTCACTCACTCACTCACTCACTCACTCACTCACTCACTCACTCACTCACTTTTAGTTGCTGCCTTTACGTCTCTTAACAGATAGCCAAGGGCTGCTAGAAACCTTTCCTTTCTCTTCCTACTATGCTTTGGCGTTGCCCTGAGCGAGGAGCTTGTGCTGAAAGAAATTTAGCGACGATAATTTTTCACATACATTAAATTACATAAACGTTCTCCTCCACAGCGGCTTCATGCGCAGCGTGTAACAATACGGACTTATTTAACAACTGAGCGACATAACAAGGGAATAAGTGTGCGCAAAAGACACACATCAAAGCAACTAACATACACTTGAAAGTGTCGTACGCCGACTTTCTCGATCTGTTCCGAAGCTAAATTATCGGGGGATCTTCTGCGTTCATCAGCCTTGATTTCATTACTGAAATGTTGCCATCTTCTTCCGTTGTCTTGGGAATTGGCCGTCGGTTCGAAGAACCTTTAGGTCCAAATTGGGAACAAGAAAGTGAAGCACGCGCACTCTCAATAAATCGTCAACGCAGAAGCATGCCACAGAGAAGACAAGAGTAAACGGCTCTCCATCAGTAGGTGAGAGGCGAGAAAAATCTGCATGTCTATTTTAAACCTTTGCAGACGCTGTCAGCGGCAGCAGCAGCAGCAGAAACGACAGCAGGGGCGGTGGCAAGCGGAGAAGCATGCGTTCCTCGTAGACACCTATGCAGGAGCACGCGGGATGCCTCGCTCTTCCGGAGCCTCCTCGTCCCGAGCCCCGGGGGAAACCAGAGAAGAGCGACCGCATTCCGACTGCTATTCGCGGGAATGGCCCACAATCGGTCCGCTCCTCCCTCGGTGCGCAACATGCTGGCGCGACAGGGCGAGGGAGCGCTGGCCTCCCCCGGAAGACCTCGCGACGATGGCATTGCACTCAGAAGGCCGCGTGCGCGGCACTGGGTGCACCGGGGTAACACGATGCACAGATGTAAGCTCGCTCCTCCCGACATTCGCCACACGCTGTGCTCAAAAGAAGATCCCGCTATTCGTGAGGTACCAGCCTCGGATGCACGCTATGTGTTGTATATATATGTTGGGTGGATCGGCACATACACAACGCATATACGGCTAGCACACAAAGGGTGCGCCAGCTGATATCCCGCTGGCTTATATACTTATCTTCATACAAGAGCTCCTCACTGTGATGACGAAAGAGACTTTGCAGAAGCATTGCCACGATGATGAGCTACCCAAGTGGTTAATTAGTAGGAGCAACTGGTCCATTAGTAAGCGCGTATTTGTAAAGAAGCCTTTCAACGCTTTCTTTTTTTTTAACATAGTGGACAGACGGGGCCGATCAGTGGTGGAGGCTCCCGTAAACATGTGCGCGAACTATTATCGCACTGCACGTACTAAGAGAATTCACAATTCAGTTTCAAATACAGCTTCAAATCGCCCGCTCTTCTTTCAACAAGTTACGCCACGAGGAGAACGGAAGGCGTCGCTTGACGCATATTTAGCATTCTCAGATTTTTTTTTTTCATTATGGAAACATGCTTAGTAATGGTTTACGTTTTCGTTCGGATTCAACAAATCAAGTTATGTGTACATCTATCCTTAAGAACACCAAAAAACGTCAAGCAATGTAGTCGGCGCTCTTCGTGACGTAATTTGACGAAGGAAGAGCAGGCGATATTCAACTGCATTAGAAATGAAATGACACATTCCTGGTTGCGGTGCAGTGCAATATTATTTCACTTACATGTTCACAGGAGCCTCCGCGACTAACCGGCACCATTTTCTATGTTCGGAAAGTGTAGCAAGGCCTCCTTTAACTTCTAGATTGTTTATTTCTGGACGTGCTCTCTAAGACGAAAGCTTTTGGTAATCCTTCAAGTAAACATACCATTTTAAGAAACGCTACCCTCTGTATATCTCTGGAACCGCGATAACGCAACACCCGACACCACTTGGATCTCCCGGCTTTCTTCGGCGGATGATAGAATAGGTGAAAGCGAAATTAATTCTTGCATTAGCAGCCCCGTTTTCACGCTCATTAAGCGCTATCTCATTTCAAATACACGAACTCTAAATAAAGTCACGAGATATGAATGGCCGTATATAGACGAGCGAACCGAAACATCCGAGCGCCTCATAAATGTGGCGTGTCGCTCATTTCTGAGTCTGTGGACGGTCGTCCGTGCCAGCGGCTGGATTTGCAGGGACGGAAATGTCGAAAACGAGCGCCGTGGAGTCGCTGATACCAAACTCTTCACTGATTGCTTATCGCTCTCACAAGCGGTCTTATGCGCCTGACCTGGACTCGACACAAGGCATGTCCGCTGATATAACCTTGGCAGTCTCACGAAGATAAACTCTTTCTAACCTCTTTATTGTTACGAAGCCAGGGGTGGGACTGGCTTATAAACAGTTCATAGATTATTTCACTGAAGCCGGTGCGACGGGCGTAAGCGTAGTACGGAGAGCGCGCTATCCACAAATCTTCATTTATTTAGAAATCGTGAAAGACAACATCATTATTCCGGTTTCATTTATGAAATGCAGGCGCCTCGCACGCCGCCAAAAACTACATCCTGAAGATGCACGCGGTAGTGCGGCACTCTGAATTAAATACAGTCACGCGGGGTTCTTTAACGCGTGCCTAAACGTATGTACAGTGGCCTTTCCGCATTTCGCCCACACCGAACCTCGGACATCGTGACCAGGAATATCGCGCAGCCCCTCGTGGTATAATAAGGTGGTGCCACATTCACTAAACCAAAAAGGTGCTGGTGTACAAATTTGTTCAGGTTCAACGCGCACGTTGCAGTCTATGTTAAGCGAAGCTTTCTTGAAAAGGCCAATGAAAAGATACGTTCATTCTTGCCAACGCCTCTTGAGGTGTAGTCATTGCGTTCCTACTTATGCAAAACTCCAAAGCGAGGTGATCTCCAGTGACATGATCCGCGAACGCGCCCACGGTTTGCAGCCTCCATTATCGGACCAATTTCCTACATCTGCGGCAGTGCTTCAGCATATTTGGAAATAAGCCGCCCGAATAGACTTGCCTAAAAATCAAAATATAGTAGGCGTAGGATATTTGCTTTAAAAACGAACTCTGCTATTGAATGCGCATATCTATTCCGTCAAAGATAACCAAGTGCGGTTGGTTGTTTCGCTGCTTAACCCCGTTCATAACGGGCCCACACACACACACACACACACACACACACACACACACACACACACACACACACACACACACACACACACACACACACACACACACACACACACACACACACACACACACACACACACACCACACACACACACAATTTACGCTAAAAATGCTCGAAAGATAATCTTCAAGATCAACCCCAGGTGGTCATGTTTACCCGCGGAGTCCCCGAAAATATCGTACCACAATCTTATCGTGATTTTGGCTTGTGAAACACCAAGCAAATATGTTCATAGACATAAATAAAATATTATTGTAGGACACTGGTAACCCAGCGCTTGGTACATCTTTTTAAGCAGTGCTGGTCATCGAAAGACTGAGTCAAATGACGATGTGAAGTTGGCGAGAACTGAGCGATTAGTTTTTATGGAACCGTAGTTTATTAAAAAAAAAAAGAATACGCGTGGAAGTCGACTAGGACGATACCATTATTATAGGCTGTGTTCTCACGTAGAACGCTTGCGCCCTGGTGCAGTTCTTTTCTGCCTGTTGGTATGGAGTTGCTCCAAAGACCTCGCGTAAAAGTTTGCAAGGTGTACTCCAGGCTTGTACACGTTCTTGAAAAGAATCAATCGACTATAATTGCAGCTACTTCACTCCAAAAAGTAACCGATTACAATTATCACTGCTGCCCCCAAGAATGTAATAGAAAAATTACTCTAGAGTTACCGAATACTTCCGCATGTTAGTTTTCGCAAAAGCTATCTTTAAATAAGGTAGCACAGATATACACATACAGCATGGCATAAATAGCGAGGCTGCCAGTAAATCGAGTTGGAGAAATGGGCCCTAGCGTAAGTAACAACTCAATTTTCGTCAAAATTGTTAGAGGCCCGGGCGCCGAGTGACACTCTTGTTTCTTGCACAGCACTTTCGGTTCACCTCCGACGTCGATTTTCAGCATGTTTAGTATTAATTGCTGAGGCTTAATGTGGCAAAACTACGATATGATTCTGAAGCACGCCGTAGTGGTGAGGTCGGGAAATTTTGACCAGCTGCGTTATTGAACATGTACCGACAACCTATGGTACACAGAAGTTTAAGCGCGAGGCTTGCGCCAGTAACAAGTGCACGCTCTTCAGTGCACGCTCCGCAAACGAAGATGTGAACATATCTTAGCCATATGAATCCCTTGAATTTTCTACCAAAGAAAGAAAGAAAGAAAGAAAGAAAGAAAGAAAGAAGAAAGAAAGAAAGAAGGTCTGGCACGCTTACGCTTTTCGATAGGCGAAGATCTAAATTTCCTTTTTGACAGCCAGAGATAGTGTCAGACAAATATCAAAGTCGGTATGAAAGGCCAGACATGTTCAGAAGGACGACTGGGCTTTAGCCGGGTTGCTCTATTGTACCTGGAGAGCACATTTTCAAGGTTCATTCTTATGGGCGCACAAAGCATCCACGAGAGTTGCCATAACGTGTAGCAGTCTGCCACACGTAGCGTAGTTAAGACACAGTCCGGGTTCCAAAATCTTGCGGGAGGAGCCTGGAGTTCTTCAAACTCGTTCTGCGGGCATCCCCTCGGTTAAGCAAGCTAGGTTATAACAAATAACTAAAAAGCGAACTTATGCTTCTTACTGTGGGAATCGACGTTATATAACGTTATACAGAGTAGCATGCACAGAGCTGGCTAAGGTACACTGTATGCCCTTAGACGGTGCAGACGGTGCAGCGTAACTTAACCACATCGAGAGGGGCTCACCTACGCCGTCCTTCAAGCCGGTTGGGAGCCCGCCCCACATTTAGCGTTCTACCAGAGTCTGCTAGCGTTCCATCCTCCAGTGTCAGTAGCCGGTCGGCGTCGACGTTTTTCGGTTGCGACAAGCCGAAGCGACCCGGACATGCTGGATCTCGGCACCGTTTCGCGTCGGAAATGCTATGGCCGGTAGAAAGGCACAATGTACGCAGGTAGAAATACACAATGTACTACAGCAATGTCGAATGACGAGGACACATTAGAATGGGTCATTAGTCTAGTTAATACACATTACTATTAGTTGCTACGCAACAGACATGGATGCAGAGAAAGGGGAAAACGATGGCGCACTTTCAACTGAGCATCATTATACACATAACCACACACACCTGTACAGGAGCTGCACCACGTGACACAGCCCGGCATCTTTTACTGACAGAGGCACGGTACCTACTGGCGGGAAGCCACTGTCATGTGACTTAGGTCATGCTGGGTTGCTTAAAGGGGCCCTGAAACTCTTTAACAGCCAGAAAACGGTGCCGATCAGTCGTGGAGGCCTCCTTGAACATGTGAGCCAAATATTGTTGCAGTGCACGCATCAGGGAGTCCACTGTTTGGTTTCGAACGCAGCTGGAAACTGCACGCTCATCTTTCAACAAATGACGTCACTGGGGACAATGACTAGGCCGCTTGACGCATAAATGACATTGGCTGATTGAATGATCTGGAAAGATCGCCTACTCTGCTTTGTTTGTTCGTTTTAAATGCAACAGATAAACAAAAATGTGCGTATCTGTCTTAAAGAGCAACGATAAAAGCCAAGCGATGTAGTCGATGCCTCCAGTGACGTCATTTGTTGAAAGAAGAGCGGGTGCTTTCCAGCTGTGTTTGCATCCATATTGCGGATCCCTTGTTGAAAGCAGTGTAATAGTACTTGCACGTCAGCCTCCGCGACTTATCGATTACGCTTTCTAACTACCTTCAAGAAGTCTTGCAGGGTCCCTCCAACCCCTTGTACGTCCCACCAGAAAGTGACATTTGTCAAATTTCTGTCGCAACCAGTCTTCATGGATCCTTTTGAGTACTTATTGCGCACAAGCGTTGTGCTGCGCGTCCTCTTTCCCAACAATCAAGATGTCACCTAGGGACACCAAAACTCTACCCGGACCATGCAACGATTCTTCCATGTACTTTCGGAAAATAGCCAGTGCCACCGCCACACCAAACTGAAGGCGGGACAATGTTCCATGCGTTGTAACTCTCAAGAAGTGAACTTTCTCTTCGTTAATAGTCTTCTGATGATGTGGTTTACCGAGGTCCACTTTTGAAAACTTCGAACATCCAGGAAGCTTGCAGAACACCTGTTCGGGTGCCGGTTGGGGATACGTCTGCTACTGCATCACACATTTGACTGTGCTCTTTTAGTACACACAGATTCTTATTGATCCGTATTTCTTGACTACTTGACCAACAGGTGTTGCCCACTTCGAATCACGTACAGGCTAGAAAATGTCTTGACTCACCAACTTGTCCAGTGCCTCATTCACCTTCGGTATCAACTCAAATGGTACTTGTCGTACCTTCAAGAACCATGGTTGAGCCGCCGGGTCCACCTCTGATGGCACAGGAGGCCCTTTACCGGCCCCCAGACCGGGCTCAAAGACTGACTAATATTTCTTGTGCAAGGCCATCGTTCCCTGACTTCCGGCTCGACACCGCTCATGCACACGTTGAACACGACTCAGGCTTATGGCAAATGACTTGAACTATTCCTTACTTGATGGACCGATATTTGCGCCTTTCACCATAACTTTTCTACCACCATGACTGTTGGTGGAATTCAAGGGGCGCATCCGCCGTCACTGTTCCTTGCTGTTGTCCACATGGGCGCAGAGCTAGCCCTCTTCCATATCTGTAGTTTTTGCACAGTCCGGTCGTTGGTGACTGAACACACCACGCCCGAGTTTACCGCCATTTTTAGAGTGCCTCCGATGATGCGCACTTTCACTTCTACGGCTGGCTCCTCACTTGACAGTATAGAACACGTCGTAAACGCAGTCTTCTTGCAGCGGCTCTCGCGGACTTGTCTTCCGCTTGATGAGTTGGGTCCCGTAAAACCAAGAGCCACGGCTTTCCTCCGATATGTTTTCACTATGTATCCTTGTTGCTTGCAGAAATGCTCTGTCCATTCACGAATAGGCAGCTGTTGGGCGAATCCACATTCTTGCAGCGGAAAGAGTCGCTCCAATGCCTAGGCGAACCAGCCTGCTTCCGTTTTTCGCTTGGAGGCTTTGGAAAATGCACGAGTGCAAAACCTTTGCTACTCAGACTACTAATTTATGACGATGTCGTAGCGACGTGAATATATTAAATCTGTCGCTGAGCCGATTCTATAGCAATCGCCTTCTCTTGCGATGCCGCAAACGTAAGCCCTGGCTCCACCAGCAGACCAGCAGCCGACGCTGCAAGGCCTCGATACTCGCACCGCATGCCAGACGGTCGCGCAACATGTCGTCAAGCGACCCTCCGAAATCCCGCTGTTCTGAAAGACCTCGGCATTCTGCGATGTACGTAATCCGCAACTGATTTACTGGGATGTTTCTCACGTGCGCCGAGCTTGAAACGTTGTACTGTCACCGACTGTCACGATGAGAAGTAAGTAGTCTGAGAGACGCTTGACGATCTCCTCATAGACCACAGCTGACGGTGCGTCTGGACAATAAAGAGAGCGAACGAGGGCATACGTTGCAGGGCCGGAAATGCCGCAGAGCGTTGCTCGATTCTTCTTGTCCTTGTCGATTCCATTTGCCTGAAAAAGTAATTACCTACGCTCCAAGCCCAGAGGCGAAGTCACCGCACCCGACGGCACGAATTACCCAACCTTGCCTAGTGCACAAATGTCATCACTTCCGCCGACGTTTTCGGCTGGCTCTAGCTCTGATCCGTGTATCCATCGTCGCCAAATATGTTACATCCAACAACAGCGGCGTGTGCGACACCGACTGGCGGAAAACATGGTGGAAAGCAACTCTTTCCTTCCCCCATGGGCGGAAAGGCACTGGCCTGTGATTAAGGTCGCCGTGTTGCTTAAACCCTTGTATGTCCTATTATAACAGCTTAGATACTGTACCTCTCAAATAGCTATCGCTTAGGAGACGTAAACTTGCTTGTGCTATTGATTTCTCAGGTTTAATGTCACAATACCACGGTATGATCATGAGGGACAGCGCAGTGGAGGGTTCCGAAAATTTCGACCACGTGGGGTCTTTTAACGTGCAGTGACATCGCACAGTACACGGGCTCCAAAATTTCGCCTCCGTCGAAATGCAGACACCACGGCCGGGATTCGATCCCGCGACCTTCTGATCAGCAGCCGAGTGCCATAGCCACTAGACCACCGTGGTTGGGCAAGGCGACGTAATAGCGAAAGCCGAGATCTTCAGTAATCGAAACCACGACCTAATTGTTCGAAGCCGAAATCTTTGGCAGTCGAACATCGCATCAATGTCATTTGCACACGCTGTGATGATTAAGTTCAATCATTTGTGGCTCACACCTGCATATGCAAAGTAGGATCCTTATCCTGCCGCGCGATTCATGGCCGATCCCCCATTGTGGGCTGCGCCAGACTACCAGGCCAAAACAATACAAAACAAAACAAAATAGTATGAGCCACGCCTGACTTTCTTATTGCTTATCGTGACGGAACTGTCGAGCATGTCGTGTTTTTTCATAAAGAACCTATCAGTCATCTTAGTCATGTATTCGTTCCGTTCCGAGCCAATTCTGGCATGTGCCAAGTAAACAAGACGCGAGTTTAGGAATTTTCACCCGATTTTTCGCCGAGATTTCGTTTCAAGGTCACGAAAGGTAAACCTTTGAAAGGTAGCAATACGTCGCTTATAGCGTCATAAAATTAAAAGCAATGTTTCGATTGTGTTATTTCGAGGACCACTCGGCACACCTTATTGGTGTAGCCGAATCAACAATTAAAGAGTTAAGTAATGTAATTTATTTATTTGTTATGCACAAAAACGGGCAAGTTATTCTTTACCTAAAGGCTGATAGTCAGGACACTGCAATGGCAAGAGCACCACCATAATTTATAAAGTTATGAATCAACAATCTATCGGTGCAGCTAAAATAAACCAAGCATGTCATCATCGTCGTCCCGCTATCTTGTACCCATTGACGACAATGAAGATGAGCGAGTTTTGACTTAAAATGCGGACGGTGTATACGATGTAATGAGGACAGTTTTGGTATTTAGGAAACATGGTTCCATTCTAGTCAAACTATGAATATCGAAACCAAAAGCGCGAAGCTGTTGCGGCCACTCGGTCTTTCGGAGAAAGAAAAAGAAGACGTGTTGTATACCTGCGCGAGAATCGCGTGGCGAGTGCACATTGGGCGCAGTCCTCGTTGGAACGTTCCTGTTGTCCGCGTACGAGCTCGTAAGCGTTCACTCAGTTGCATCGTGATTAACTTAGCCGAGTGCAAGTACAAAGGACTTGAGTCAGTCACTTCAGCATGAATGCCGGAACATCAAAACGAGCACACGGCGAAAGTCTTCTCCAAGAACTGAACGAGTCTGCAGAAAAGCGCAGAAAACTTACCCGTTCATCCGATTCTCAAGCAGCTGCTCCAATGATGGCTCATCAGGTGAATCCTTCACCATACGTCGCAGATGTAGACATGAATGAGGAGACGCAGTGTCTGGAGAATCACCAGCACCATAGTCTACAAGGGAATGCGCCCACTTACAAGCTCGCAGGAGGTACAGTGGATACGGTTCCTCAGCATGTCTCGGTGCAAGGACGCCAGCCGCCGGTCCGTATAAGTCGTCTACCCATGATCAATCATCAAATGCGCCGCATTTGGCAGCGCTTGGTGGAGGAGCGTCACCAGCACGGGCTCGAGGAGATCGACGGCCTAGCCCCGTGAGAAGCTCTGCACATTTCTTCACACACCACGAGACAGAGAGGCATTGGGAGGCACCCACAGCCCAGCACTCGCAATAGAGTCATGCACCTGACGTCGCAAGAGAGAGTGGATGTGGGCGAGCGTTGTGTTGAGAAGAGGGTGCAATAAAACACTTTCAAGCAAAGTGCGCGTTTTGTATCTTAAATAGGCGTTAAGGTGCTTATTGGATGTCGCTAAACGCATCCCTGAGGCATCAGACTTGTCTGGACGGGAACGGGCTCTAAGCGCGAGCGTCGTTTTTCAGCAGAGCGCTGAAGAGCAAGCTCCAGTAGAAGGCGCTGGAAAGGACGGTCCATTACAAAGCACATGGTCAATAATAGGCTTCTGTACATAGAGAACAACAGCGGCAGCTGCACCCCCAGCGTCGGAACGTACAAGATTTAAGGGAACGAAAAATCAAGCCATTTCCACGCTGCGAAAAGCGGTGAGAACAGCAAAGCTGTGTTTTTATCTTTAATCGTGACGTAACTTGCAAGCTGCAACGCATGCGCAGTCTGACCCCGATAAATGTTAACGTTTAGCGGGACGCAACTCAAAACTTAAGCTGCACTAAAACCATATATTATTTCAGCGCGAATAGACGAAATAGGCACACGAAAGAAGTGACAGGCGCTGACCGTAAACGCATTATTGAAGGGAAATGGCATATACGAGCGCGCACATCGTCGAAAACACAAACAGTTGGGCTGCCAGGCGAAAAGGAAAAAAAAAAAAGACTTAAGGAGGTACCAATGTTTTGTGAAAACGACCTTTCAAGGTTACGTCAGAACGACTTATTAAGACTCCCGCCCTGACTGCTAAAACTGGTGCTCTAAATAGCAAGTTACCAGGAGTTAACGATGCCAGAACTTGTTTGATATCAATCTTCCGCTAAGATGCTAAGCTATTCGCAAAAATCGCCTATCGGGGTAAACGGACAAGGAATGAGCTACGCTACGAGCATAACACACGATGAGTTCTGCTTCTCTCTAAATTACAAGGCCGCAGCACTTCCGTGGTATATAGGAAACCACATTCAACATATTACGATGTAGGTTGAACGCCGACAGACGAACACAGAATTTATTATCACTGTGATTCCGTTTGTGCGAGCTAGGTCGCTATGCACACTTTTCCCGTTTCTTACTTCACCCCCCCCCCCCCCCCATTCCCCCCAGCTATCGCCCTCCTTTCGCCCTCGCTATCTCTATCTCCCTCAGACAGCCACTTTGCCGCGGCAGAGAACAGAAGGATAACGACACACTCCGGTCAAGCTGCACGTGATGACGCGACAAACACGCCGTAAACTCCCGCGGCGCAGGCGAGACAATCAGGCATGCCTTTCTTGTATTCGAAATCAGCAAAAATGCTGCATTGCGGACATTTTGAAATTAATCGCGTCACAATTGACGAGAGGGCACAGCAGTAATCTGTTCTCAAACACCTCGGCGACCCGACAACCCAGACGACTCGGCCACGCTTTTGTAGTAGACCAAGGGGTCCCGAGTTCGAATCCTTAAGCGTATAAGAAGGTTTTTTTTTTTTTTTTAGCACTTCTGCCTTTTACCCTTTGATCCTTTATGGTCTCTCTGCGCTCCTGAGGTATCTTATTTGTACCGACTACTTCTCTTTAATAATCATACCCTGTCCTGATTAACCCACTCACTGCAACACCTCTGAATGTCTCCTCCCCCCGGGGAGCCTTTGGACAAAAGATGCATATGGGCGCCCACCATCACCGTGCTTCATCTACGTAACTCACTTGAGCACCAGAACAGGAACTGGCCCCCCTGGTGCAACACCATGGCCAACACCTCCCAAGTTACCGGACCAACCAAACCCTGGACCTACGACGACGACATCAACAGAGCTTCCAGCCACGGATGCGACCACACGGGTATTGGAACAAAAGACTCAAAGAGCCTCTGGACTCGGACAGGCCGTCATTGGAAATTAAACATAGCGACGCTTAACACGCGAACCCTTTCAAGCGAAGCCAGATTAGCTGAACTACTAGAAGAATTAAGGGGTATTAATTGGGATATCATTGGCCTTAGCGAGGTTAGGAAACCAGGAGAAGGGTGCTTATCGCTTAATGAGGGACACGTTCTTTGCTACAGAGGACTACCAGAGAAGCGCGAATACGGCGTGGGGTTCCTTATACACAAAGACATAGCAGGCAACATCGAAGAATTCTATAGCATCAACGAAAGGGTAGCAGGGCTCGTGATAAAATTAAATAGGAGATACAAACTAAAGCTAGTACAAAGTTACGCACCAACGACCAACCACAGTGACGAGGCTGTAGAACAGTTCTACGAGGATGTAGAAACGGCAATGAACAAGGTACAGACCCAATATACGATTGTTATGGGGGACTTCAACGCGAAAATAGGAAAGAAACTAAAAGGAGAACATGCCGTCGGTAATTACGGAGAAGGAGATAGGAATAGCAGAGGGGACATGCTAGTAGAATTCGCCGAAAGAAACCACCTCTGTGTAACGAATACTTTCTTCAAGAAACGTAGGAACAGGAAATGGACGTGGAAAAGCCCCAACGGAGAAACGAAAAACGAAATAGATTTCATAATGTGCACTGATCTAGGTATAGTACAAGACACAGAAGTGGTTAATAAGATTAGAATTAGTGACCACAGACTAATAAGGGCGAAGATATCCCTCAATCTAAAGCGAACAAGGACAAAGTTAATCACACGGAAACAGGCCAACCTCGATAGCGTCAGGGCGAAAAGAGAAGAATTTAGCATTGCACTTAAGAACAAGTATGAGGCTCTAGGACAGGAAGATAATGAGGATATAGAGAAGATGAACGAAGACATTACTAATCTGATCACCGAAACAGCAATCGAAGTAGGGGGCAAAGCACCAAGACATGTTGTGAGTAAACTCTCGGAGTCTACTAAAAATCTAATCAAGCAACGCCAACAGATGAGAATAACTAACTCAAGAGACAAGATAGAATACGCCGAGCTATCTAAGCTCATCAGTAAAAGTAGAGTCAGGGACGTACGTAACCATAACGTGAAAGAAATAGAAGCAGCCGTCAGAAAAGGAGTCAGCATCAAAACAACCAAAAGGAAGCTTTGTGCGGGAAAGAACATAATGCATGCAGTGAAAGATAAGCAGGGCAACATCGTTACTAACTTTAGTGGAATAACCAAAGTGGCCGAGAATTTCTATTCCGAACTATACAGCTCAAATAGGAGTCTCCCCACCATGAGTGTATTAAATGCCGAGCAGGACTACGAAATCCCATGCGTCACTGCGGACGAAGTTAGGAAAGCAATACAGGGCATGTCCCGCGGAAAAGCGGCTGGAGATGACGGCATAACCACCGACTTGATCAAAGATGGCGGAGACTTCCTTATTGGAAAGCTCGCGACACTATACACTCAATGCCTCAAAACTTCAAATGTACCCGAAAGCTGGAAAAACGCAAATATTCTATTATTACATAAGAAGGGAGATGTTAAAGACTTGAGGAACTACAGGCCGATTAGTCTACTCTCAGCACTTTACAAAATATTCACAAAGGTTATCTCAAACAGAATAAGGGCCACACTTGAATTTAATCAACCGAGAGAGCAAGCAGGGTTCAGAAAAGGATACTCTACCATGGACCACCTGCATGCGGTCAATCAAGTAATCGAGAAATCCGCTGAATACAACAAACCCCTCTATATGGCTTTCATAGATTACGAAAAGGCTTTCGACTCGGTAGAGATACCAGCAGTTCTGGAGGCACTACGTCGTCAAGGAATATGTGATAGCTATATAAACACAATCGCCAACATCTATAAAGATTCTACAGCCACCCTGCTCCTCCATAAGAAAAGCAGAAAAATCCCAATACAGAAAGGTGTCAGACAGGGAGATACAATTTCTCCCATGCTATTTACTGCATGTTTGGAAGAAATCTTCAAAAGGTTAGACTGGGAAGAGACAGGGCTCAGGATTAACGGCGAATATCTGAGTAACCTGCGATTTGCAGATGACATAGTACTCTTTAGCAATGATGGCGAAGAATTGCAAAAGATGATTGAAGACTTAAGCCGAGAAAGCGCTAAGTTAGGATTAAGGATGAACATGCAGAAAACAAAGATAATGGTAAGTGGCACGGCGAAAAAACGTCTATTCAAGGTCGAAACCCATACATTAGAAGTCGTAGAAGAATATCTGTACCTAGGACAGCTACTTACTGGAGAACCCACCCATATAAAAGAAATCCACCGTAGAATAAACATGGGATGGCGCGCATATGGCAGACATTCACAACTCATGAACGGAAACCTACCACTATCACTCAAACGGAAACTATATAACTACTGCATCCTGCCAGTACTGACTTACGGATCAGAAACCTGGAGAATTACAAAGAAGCTAGAGAGGAAGTTAAGAACCGCGCAGCGGGCGATGGAACGGAAAATGATAGGCGTTACACTAAGGGATAGGAAGACAGCCGAGTGGGTCAGAGAACAAACGGGGGTCGCCGACATAATGAACGATATTAAGAAGAAAAAATGGACATGGGCAGGCCACGTGATGAGAAGGCTAGATAACCGATGGACAGTTAGAACGACGGAATGGATACCAAGAGAGGGTAAGCGCAGCCGTGGGCGGCAGAGAGTAAGATGGGGGGACGAAATCAAGAAATTCGCAGGCATCAAATGGAATCAGCTCGCGCAGGACAGGCAAGGATGGCGAGGATTGGGAGAGGCCTTCGTCCTGCAGTGGACATAAAATTGGCTGATGATGATGATGATGATGATGATGAACTTGCAAGTGTGTCAAGTTCACTATCATTTATCACTGTTACTATCACTATTACACGTAGCAGTCGGATGAGGGCAAGGGTGTGTGTAGAGGGCAGGAGAGAGTCCGCCTTCTCATTCTTTGTAACCCAGAACAGGAGATGGACAATGAGGCAGTGTCTTTCTACATTTGCCCTTCGTATAACCACTATACTGTAGCCATGGCTGAGGCCAAGAGTTTGGGTCGAGAGCAAGTGTGGGTCGGCTTTTCCCTCTTGCGTGAAAGCGGACGCGGGGACGGACATGGTGGGCCCGTGAAGAGCTCCACTGAATAATAATAAAAAAAGCCAGATCTACGCAGGAAGCGAACCCTGAAACTCTCTGGAGTCGAATGTTCTATCACTGGGGCAGTGCTGCAGAATGTCCTGGTAAAAGATATTGTAGTATACATAATTACCGATGCACATAGGCGAATTTTCAAGCGAAGTCTCACGCGCGCAGCGGTACAAACGTTTCCTGGTAGACGCGCAATTGTGCATCAGGCGTCAAAGCATGTGAATAGACCGACCTCACCGCGATGTTTCACCACGCCACCACTGCCGCAGTTCATGCCGGATATTGTAGTACTCGTGGTAGTCGCTGTGCGCTCAAATACCGGTAAACGGTAAACGGCGTTAACGAGCTTTATCGGCTTCATTTAGAAGAGTTGTGATGGTTGGGTTTACGTGCTATGTGCCGGGATGCTACGAGAACAGAGTAAAAGAAAAACGCCTCGGATTTCTCCTGTTCCCGAAGAATGTCAAGCTCCGGTTGAAACGGGTGCGTCGGACAGAGCGGCTCGTATAGCACATGACTTGTTCAGCAGTGTTTGTGACTTCTGTGATTTTTATGCATGCCCTTTGGCATAGCCCTACACTGCAGCGTCATAATAGGTTAGGCACTTCATGGACGGGCCGATCAATGACCGCAACGACTCAAAGCGTGTGCGCGATCATCTTGCCGGGAAATTATCGCGAGCGGCGTCAGGCGGAATACAGCATGTCTTCCGGAAAAAATAGTGATCGCTAGAAGATGGCTAAATTGATCTCTTACGAAAAGCGATGACGGCTGTGAAGCGTCTATAGCGTGAATGAGACAACTGATACAAGCCCAGCTTAACTGCAGTGCGTAGTTCACGCCGCGCACGGCGATTGCTCGGCCTCTGTGGAATCACAACTAACTGCGCTGCCGGTATTTCAGTTTTAAATGTGTGATTTCATTACGCGCACAAGGTAAAGCGGCAATGCCAGTGACAGAACGTACCATCTTATGAGCGTAAGCGGCTAGTATGAAGTCATACTACTACAGAGGTACCCCCTGATGCAGTTTTGAAACCGTAAGACCTACCGACGACATCGGCGCTGAGCTATCGAGCGTGATGGCGGCGGGCGGGGCGGGCTGCCGCTTATTCTTCGTTTTGCAGCTGTTACCAAAGTTGCTTACCGACTATCCATCCGTACATTATGAGCAAGAAGTTGCTTGTTTACGTTATCTCGTTATCTCCGCGACAGTAATTAAATTAGCAGGGGTCCGTAAGTCTCGCCGACGATGTGCATGCGGCAAGTCGATGTTCCCCTAAGGTAGCCCCTTAGCCCCTTAATGGCGATCGTTTTCTATCCGCTCATATTTAGTGCATCACTTCGATAGAAGACCCGCATTAACACCGCACTGTGCATGTGAATATACATTTTGGCAAAACAAGCGCAAGAGCGTTCCTTCGCTTGAAAGTTCACCATTATGCACTCTTGGTGTCCCACCACCGCTACACGATACGTGCTGAGACGCCCTTACTCGTGTGCGTGCGAGCGCGCGCGCGCGCGTGTGTGTGTGTGTGTGCGTGGTAATTAATCCAGCGAATACGGTTAACAGCAATGGGAAGCGACACCGGCGCCTCAACTAACGACTAGATCAGGAGGCATATTTACATGTCGACCTCCTTTCTTTTTCCACTTTAACATGCAGCGCTACATGCGCGTAGTAAACGTAAATAAAAATAGTCCACAGGACGTCCGGACATAGTCTTTTGACGTGCTACGTCCTTGTCCACGCCAAGGATTCGTGCAAAACGCCAGTAAACTTGCAGCTCGCAGCAAGTGCAGCCGCTGCAGCTGTGCTTTGAGAGCTACAACAACTAGTGGCTATGGTACTCGGCTGCTGATCCGAGGGTCACGGGATCGAATCCCGGCTGCGGCGGCTGCATTTCGATGGAGGCGAAATGTTGAGTTGAGGCCCGTGTGCTGTGCGATGTCAGTGCACGTTAAAGAACCCCAGGTGGTCGAAATTTCCGGAGCCCTCCACTACGGCGTCTCTCATAATAAGAGCTGGTTTTGGGACATTAAAACCCACAAAACAACAATTGAGAGCTACAACTAAGATGGCGGCGGTGCCACTCCCGGAAACTCGCGCGCGTGGGCAGATCGCGTGGTGAGATACGTCGATTGTGTAACGAGAGGGTACGTTAAAGCATATACCACCCATTCTGAGGCCAAGCCATGATTTTTCATGATTTCAGTCATGATTTTCAGCCACGATAGCGGTCGGTGTCACAGTTTACAATCGTCAATAGCAACAGAAGCACCAACAGTGGCTGCATATCTCTCGAAGATTCACACGCATTACAGTTGCGTAGTTTTGCACCAGGA
Organism: Hyalomma asiaticum; assembly: GCA_013339685.2. Classification (NCBI taxonomy): domain Eukaryota; kingdom Metazoa; phylum Arthropoda; class Arachnida; order Ixodida; family Ixodidae; genus Hyalomma; species Hyalomma asiaticum. Next base: position 136,917,554 of record CM023481.1, on the reverse strand, counting down.
GTCTCCACAGGTCAACTGCATAACGTGTGCGCGTATTACTGCTTCCCGACCCTTACAAACCAGCTGTGCCACAATTTTCTATCATCAGAAGCAACAACAGCATCAACAGCGGCTTTCGGTTGACCGCATAGAGCGATATGCATAGGTATGCATAAGCGCAAAGACTTCGTCGTAAGTGCATAGTATTGCATACGGTGCAATATGCAATGATGAAAGGCAATGCGCATTGATTATACTGTACAGGAACAACTTGCCGGGCACTTGATAAACAAGGCTCTTTCCGCCAATGAGGCGAGGAGACTTGTCGTTCTTGATTGGAAGATCAAGATGACTGATTACTGGATGGTCTAAATCTTGTTTTGGAGGCTCACGGTGCGGTCCCCGCGGAAACAACGACGACGCATGCACAGCGCGAGAAGCTCGTGGCTGACGAGCACCACGCTGTGCGCAGAGCCCCCGACTTCCCCAGTCTGTCATATTAACGCGACAGCGTTAGAGAGCTCGTTTCGCAGAAATACCGCCGTCGGTGTCGGTGTTTCTCCGTGAGCGAAAAATCGTGACCGAAAAAAATCGAGAACGATGCAAATAAAATAAACAATAGAAGTCTTCTGCCCCCATGAGGATAGAACCCGGGCCGTTTGCGTGGCAAGCAGGTGTCCTACCACAAAGCCACGATGTTACTTGGAACTTCCTAGGGAAAAAACTACATAAATGTCAGGTAGGGAAAGGAGTCTCGTTAAGCATTTTGTTCGGCAGGTGTTACGACGAAAATGAGCCCATTCGGCGATTTGTAGGAGGATTAAACTTTATTGAGCATATCAAGCAAACAGCAAACATTAGATAATGCTGCCATCTGTGAGACATTGTGAAAAACATGTCTCGACTACCACGGCCTCCGAGACGGCGGGCGCACCCTTCATCTCGGAGGCCAGGCGACTACAGCAGAGCCTATATGGTTCCGCCGTTCTACGACAGGAAACATATTGACACATGGCGTCTTTTCATCCAAAGCGACAGACGCGCGCTCTTAGCATTTCTATCTTCGGCTTGCGTCTACGCATGTGTAACACTAGGCGTCTCGTATGAACGCGCGTCAATGATGCTGCGGCGTTCTACTTTCATCCTTAGTGTCGACGCGTTCTTAGGAGCGTCCACCTCGAACTCTGCGGGGTAGAAAACGGCGTGCGTCGCCGAGCCGTGGTGCTCTTACTCTTGTGACCCCCCGAAAGACAGCTGCGCCTGTCGTCGCTACCACCGCCGAATTAGGTGAAGGTCTCCAATAAAGTGGCTGCCCCAAGACGCTCTCTACGTCTGGCTCTTCTAGTCACAATACTACGCGACAATATCATATCAAGCAAACAGCAAATATTAGATAATGTGCTGTTTGCCATTTCACCGACCACAAGGCGATGCTTGCTGCGGTTGGCCGGAAGATGTCTCCAGAAGGATAACGCAAGAAGGACGACAGAATGTGACCATTTACGAATGAAAGTGTCACGCCCACGCGTAGTTCATAATACAGGACCATGTGACTACATCACTGTACAATATTTTCATGAAGTTGATATAAAAGTGCTATTAAATAGATCGAAAACCTCTACCATTACTATAGATATATAGCGCGCATGCGCGTGGTGTCTGTGTCTGTGCGCATGTGTGTGTGTGTGTAACAACACACATTAATAAGTATGCACTGAGTGGTTGAAGTGCACACTAGGGGCCGGATTTCGCTATCGCGTTCAACTCTTAAAGGCGAAGCTTAAGGGTCCCCCAATTTTTTCTTCAGATCACACCTGAGTACGACAGCACTTGTGCATTTCACTCGCAGTTTCTCAACAATTCCGGAAGCATGCCCCGCCGTGGTGAGGCTATGGCACTCGGCTGCTGATCCGAAGGCCACTGGGTCGAGTCCGGGCCACGGCGGCTGCATTTCGATGGAAGCGGAATGCCTGTTGCCTGTGTGCTGTGCAATGTGAGTGCACGTAGTGGAATTTTCCGGAGCCTTCCACTACGGCCTCTCTCATAATCGTATTGTGATTGATTGATTGATTTCTGAGGTTTTACGTCCCAAACCAACGAAGTGTGAGAGCCACTGACCGACACCCGCGTGCTGTGCGCCGAGACCGCAGTAGCAGAGCAGCGGCCACCTTTTGTCGTGGATGGCTTTCCGTCGTCTACTCTTCGAGCGTAATTGCAAAACTACTGTGTTAATATGGCGCAAGCAAACATGAATCATGCCTTTGTCACGCGTCATTTACGATCGAGTGTGTCCAGTTATTACGCAAACTACGTCAGGCACCACAAGAGGTTGATTATGGAGGCGATGCGTGAACGGAGTACCCGCGAAACACCTATAGGAGTCGGCAAGTTCACCTCGATGTACAATGAACATTCAACTGCTTATGCGAAGACACGTTTCACTTTCATGTTGTGCCGATTCCTCTGACAGACAGAACAGCCGCATCATTTTCTTTTGAGCTGTACGCCGTGTTTTGTTTCAGTACCAGCTGTGTCTCGTGGTTTTCATCAGCCATTTTCGCCCATTTCCACGTGAAGGCGTCCACCCCGACGCTGAAGGCGCCCTCGACGTTCGCACATGCACGACCACTTCTCGCGCCAGTTTCGTATTGCCCAGCGCTTCGATGTACGCCTCCGAGCCAATTTTAATTTGTCATTTTGTAATCGATTACGGGAAGAAACTCACTGAATCGCAAGGATCATTACTTTTTCAAGGTAGTCATTGAAGCTTTACAAATTACTGTCAAATGTAATCGATTACAAGTAATAGACGACTTGTAATGCGTTTCGTACAAGTCTTGTGTACTGTAGTGCGAAATTTTTAATATTGTACCGCCAAGTTGTCACAGGCAGTCCACAAGCATGGCATAGTATCATCGGCATGTAACGGTGATTCGATATGGACTGGACACTTTGTAAAAAGGAGAAGAGTACCGTGAAAAAATAAATGCCCACGTGACATGGAATCGAGTACTAGCATGCGTATCGATTGATTATTTCACTGGCATCGATTGCCTCGGGATTTACGTCTCAAAACTGATATATGATCATGATAGACGCCTTAGTGAAGGGCTCCGGAAATTTCGACCATCTGGAGTTCTTTAACGTGCACTGACATCGCACAGCACACGGGCCTCAACACTTCGCCTCCATCGAAATGCAGACGCCGCGGCCGAAATTCGATCCCGTGGCATTCGGAACAGCAGCCGAGTACCATAGCCACTAGACCACCGTGGCTGGGCAAGGAGCCTTGAAGGCGAGAGCCCAGATTTTCGGTAGTCGACCCCACGACCTTGGGGTTTGAACCCGGAATCTTTATCAGTAACATCGCGGCAATATCATTTGGCATAGGCTGTAAAGGTTAGCGTTCGATCAATTGTGGCTCACAGCCGCATATCCAAAGCAGGTATGAGCCACACGTGATTTGATTATTACCTATCGTGATGCAGCTGTCGAGCATGCCATGTTTTTACCTTTATGACCTATCAGTCATCTTAGCAATGTATTTGTTCCGTTCCGTTATAATCCCGGGGATATGCCAAGTAAACAAGACGGGAGTTTTCGAATTCTCACCCGACTTTTCGCCGCGGTTTCGTTTCAAGGTCGCGAAAGGCCAGCCTCTTAGAGGTATTAATATGTCGCTAATAAAGCCATAGAATGGAACGTAAATTCTGAATTGTGTCATTTCGGGGACGGCTCGGAACGCCTAATTTGCTGTTGCCGAATCAACAATTAAATAGTAAATAATGACACGTGCGGTTGCCTTGGTTTGTTTCAGGGGAACGCCGTTATCACTTTCTTGTGAAGCGCGCACTTGTTTTAGTTCTTTGCGGGGAGCGCCCTTATAACTTCTTGACACGCGCAGCGCAGGCCACTTTTATCTTGCATGTCGCGTCGGGAGCCGTGTCGATCGTTCTTGAAACGTTTCGTGCCTGACGCGCACATTTGAGTGCGCGTCAGGCACGAAATCTCAGAGATAATGCGAGAACGCGTTACGACGTGTGTATAAAAGCCGACGGATTTCGTCGCTCGTCAGTTTTTCCGTCGACCGACAACTGTTTTCGCCGCTATTGGTTTTCGGTGTGATTGGCTTTGTTTCGCTGGGCACAGGTTCGCCCATTAAACAGCTCGCCTGACATTGTCTCGAGTTCTGCTGCTTCCAAATCGTCACGACCCCGTGATAATCAGACAGTCAAGGCTGATAATCAGACAGTCAAATAGCAACAATAGCAGCACGATAATTTATAAAGGTATCAAGCAACAACATATTGGTGCAGCTAAAATGAAGACGCGGTTGCAATAATCATCGTCCCGAGTGTCCACTGAAGAAGAAGATGACGATGACGGGGTTTATAGTAAAATGCGGACGTTCTTTACAAAGTAATACAGACAGTGTGGCAGGAAATGCTTTTCCAAAAAAAAAAAAAAAAAAAACAAGCGTGCAAATTTGAAGTCGTGGTATTCAAGGCAGATGGTTCCAATCTAGACAGACAGACCGTCGAAACCAAAAGCGCGAAGCTGCTCCAGCCAATCGGTGGATGAAAAAGACGACGTGTTGTATCGGTGCGCGAGAATCGTGGCGAACGCACATTGAGCGCATTCTTCGTTGGAACGTTTCTGTTGTCCGTGCAAGTGCTCGTAAGCGCTTACCCCCTTGCCCCGTGATTAATTAGCGGAGTTCAAGTGCAAAGTCTGTCGCTTCAGTATGGATGCCGGAACATCAAAACGAGCACACGGCCAAGATCTTCGACAAGAACTGGACGAGTCTGCAACAAAGCGCAGGCGACTTACGCCTCCATCCGATTCTCAACCAGCTGCTCCAATGATGGCTCATCAGGTGAATCCTTCACCATACGCCGGACCAGCTGCCAACAGGAATCAGGAGACGCAGTGTCTGGAGCATCACCAGCACCTGAGTCTCCAGTGGGCAGCGCCCACCTACGGTCTCCCAGAAGGTACAGTGGGCTCAGCGCCTCAGCTTGTGTCAGTGGGAGGACACCAGCCGCCCGTCCGTACAAGTCGCCTACCCATGATCAATCATCAAATGCGCCTCATTTGGCAGCGCTTGGTGGAAGAGCGTCACCACCACAGGCTCGAGGAGATCGACGGCATAGCCCCGTAAGCAGCTCGGCACATTTCTTCACGCACCACGAGACACAGAGGCATTGACAGGCATCTACAGGCCAGCACTTGCCGTAGTGTCATGCACATCGCATCGCAAGACAAAGTGCACATGCGCGGAAATTGTGTTGAGTAGACGCAGGAATAAAATACCTTGAGTCAAAGTGCGCCTTTTGTATCTTAACAGGTTTGAAGGCCTGACCACATGCACGAAAAACAACGCCTTAGGCAGACACTGTCCGAACGACGCGTCGCTCTCTAGAGCAACCACATGCAAACGACGCGACAAGCGAGGAACTACTGCGCAGATCAAGCTTGCTTTAGAGCTGCCGGCAATCTGGACGCACACCAACTTCACCCGGCCTGTACGTAAGCGTATAACCGTGACCCCACCAATGATTCAGGCCAAACAAAGTAGTCCTCTCTGGCCGTACTAAATCATGACCTCTGAGACTTGGCGCGCCGGCACCTCTGTAGCGCGTAAGTTTCGGATGCCGGGACTATATTTACGTCGTTGTAGTAGCAAGAAGCATCATGTGCCAGTGAAAAATATTGGAAATACCGAGAGGCCAATGTTTCCAACTTATCGCATTAGAACAAGCCCCCGTCATTCCCATCAAAAACAAATGACATGCCGTTAGCAGGATGGATGGATGGATGGATGATATGAGCGTCCCCTTTGTAACGGGGCGGTGACATGTGCGCCACCAGGCTCGTAAGATTTAAGAACTTTTCTGTGTTTTCTCTCTCTGCAGGAAACGCTGCATGTAGCACCATCTGGTGTTTAAGAATGAAACCATTTTTAGGCTCTTTTTTTAAAGGCTTTTTTAGCAGTGTCGAAATGAGCGCGTTTTCTAATATAGTGACTGCAAAACATCCAAAATACTTCGTCCGCTTTAGTATATGAGATTAAGCGAAAACTAAAGTTAGTTTCTTGCCGTCGGTGTGAACAGCTAGCAACTAGTGGAAAATAAACCTGAAGAAGACGCTGTGGTTGCCGCCATGTTGTTGCGAAATCACTCAGCGACGAGCGCTATTTTCTAGCTCGCCAGAACACGGCGACACGACAAGCGACGGCGACGGAGGGCTCTGCACGGCAGGAAATCCTGCGGTTGGTCGTTGTCGCCTGCCGCCGTCGCTAGACAATCGCGTGCATGTGTTTAGCCCTTTAAGGTGTTTATTGGATGTAGGCTAGCTAAACGCAGCGCTAAGGCGGCAGTCTTGTCTAGAGGGGCACGGGCTCCGAGCATTGAGTTTCGTACTAAAATACTAGAGGGAAATGTGGCGCTAGTGTCTACGGGAGTTTCAAACAAGGTGGTTCAGGAAGTGTGTAAATGATGGGTATACATGACAAGGATTTGCCTAGCCTTCGTTCTCCTGGCTTCATATGGTCTTACGTCCCAAGACCACCGAGGTGCGAGAGCCACTAACGGACACCCGTGTGCTGTACGCTCACAGCGCAGTGGTCGAACACCGGCCACCTTTCGTCGTTGATGGCGTATCCCCGCACTACTCCTCGAGCATGATGGTAACAACAAAACTGATGCGTTAAGGGCCCAATTTCTTCAACGACGTTGACGGGTTAATGTGGCGCAAGTTAACATGATTCGCGTCCTTGCCGCGCGGCATTTGCTATCGACTGTGTCCAGTTATTACGTAAACTACTTCAGTTACCACAAGGCGAGGCGTGAACGTGGGTTCATTCACGTCGAACAGTGCCGCACCGGCGAAACACCCATATGAATTGGTAAGTTCACCTCGATCTACAATAAACAATCAACTGCTTATGCGAACATATTTCACTTTAATATTGTACGGATTCCCCTGATATACAGAACAGACGTATCTTTTTTCTTTCGACCTGTACGCTGCATTTTAGGACGACAGACATATCCCATGCGTCGATGGAGCTTCGGACTCCGATTTTTTTTTTTTTTTGCTTAGTATCGGGCTTCTTGATCTTCTTGTACGCTCTAAGAAGGGCTAGTCACCGTAACAATGATGAAACTGCATTGTTTTTTTCGTGCCATCTTACCTGAAGATACCATAGGTACGCCCCTTCTCTTGTAGGTTTCGCGATTCATTCTCGGGCCAATACGTACGCATTTCCGTTTGCTACGAAGTGCGACATGTGGACAGCCATACACACGTCGACGAATTATTCCGATTTTCACGAAATTGCGTGTCCCCGCCCCCCCCCCCCTTTTTTTTTTCCTGTCTCTGCTACAGCGCCGTGGAAGCTCTGACGACACCACATGACGTGAATGTCATGTGGTGCCCTTGCTACTATTTGTCATAAGTCTTCTGTGTTGAAAAAAAATCAATTCTCGGCTGCACCCTTGCCTTCCTTGTAGACGACGTTTTTACCCTTTCACTGGCGTGGTTGTTGTCAACGGTGCGCTTCGGCATAGGCATCAAATATGGCACCTCCCCCCTGCATACTATTGGTGTCATTATATTAAAAAAGGTAGTGTCTATATTGCCGGCAGCCGGCAAAACAGACCAGCAAAATAGTTGCCGGCAGTTCCCGCCTATTGGGTGCCCGTGACCATGTGACTTGCAGGCAGCACGGTGATGACTGCCTCACCGGCCCCTCGATATTTTTTTCAGTTAGGAGCGGCAGGGTGGCGTAGTGGGTTAGCGTGCCACGCTGGCTGGTGGTTTGGAGGACCGTGGTTCGAATCGCAGCCTTCGTGAAATTTTTTTTTCTTTCTGTGTTTCATTTTTTTTTGTAAGAACTATTAACGCTAACACAACTGCTCCGAAGGAGCCGTAAGGTGTTCTTTTAAAAACGCAATCGCGTTGGTCTCAGCGGCGGGCGCGCTAGCGCCCGTCGCTGACGCGCCTGGCTCTGGCAGTAGTGACACGAGCAAAATAGTGAGAGCGCCTAAGGCGCACCGCGAAGCGGCAACGTATGTCAACGGGCCCTCCAGTGACACGGGCGAACCACAGACACGGTTAAAATAGCTATAACAGGAAATGCGCCGGCCGGGATAAACTGCCGGCAACTATTCTGCGGGTCTGTTTTGCCGGCTGCCGGCACTATAGGCACGGCCATTAAAAAAACTACTAGTCACTTGTATGTTTCGATACAATGAGCATGCAGCACCAGCTCCGAGACAAATTAAGATATCAACCACGTGCTGCTATTCGAAACATAAATGGGGGCATAACTATTACTAGTAGTTTTTTTAATATAATGACACCAGTAGTATGCAGGGGGGAGGTGCCATATTTGATGCCCATGCCGAAGCGCACCGTTGACAAAAATCACGCCAGTGAATGGGTAAAAACGTCGTCTACTAGGAAGGCAAGGGTGCAGCCGAGAATTGATTTTTTTTTTCAACACCGAAGACTTATGACAAATAGTAGCAAGGGCACCACATGACATTACAATATGTTTCGCGTAACTATAGCAGAGTTTAATATGATGCTGCGAAAAATGATTATAAATGGGGCAATAATTAAAAGCAAGAACAGCACAGCACTTTGTTTGGAGCACTCGATTGATATGGTAGGACTCGAATGCATGATATAATAAAACTAATATTTTACACGCAAAGTACACTACAAAACTTCTATATTAGTATGACATATAATCTTGGCATTTTCAGCACTAATGTTAATCGGTACACACAAATATCTTCATGGAAAATCGAGTTGCTTGGTTTCGTTTCCTGTAAGCTGTGTAGACTTCTGGAAAAATACAACATTTTTTAGATGGCAGTTAGGTAGTTTTGGAGTTACTGAATACTGAGCAGTGTGAGTCGACGAGTGTAAAAGTTTCAATAGATATTGTTTTAAAATGTAAACAAGAAAACGCCTGGAATATGTCTGATGTCTACATCAATCAAGATATCATTTGCACGCTATTGACAATTGACGTTTGATCCGTGTAGGCCGGGTGTAACGATCCTTACGGCCTGTTTATGAGTGGTCTCGTTATTCGCTGTTATGCGGAAAAGAAACGTAAGAGACGACGACACGCGACGCACTCCAATAATTTGGTCGCAATGGTATGGGCGGGAGTAGTATGTCTTTTTTTTTTTTAATGCTGTGACGAGCAAGTAGAAGGTATCAGTTCAATGTCTAAACTATAGGTGATCTCCCAACTGCAACATGCAGTTTCGATAAAAACCAAAAACAAAAACAGCGCTTTGAAAGTGGACAATAGGAGACGCGAAACAGGAGCGCAGTGTCTGTCGTCTTCGGTCCCATTGAAAAACGCTATTTCTTCAAGCGAGTTCTCATTCGAGTGAAGTTAGCTCATTGTCGTCAAATAAATGCGTGCGCTAGTGACGACTGGCAGCCCTTTTTCGCGCGCGCGTAACCGGAGTACTAGACAAACGAGGGTCCTTAGATGGGCTATAGCTGATTCACGGACATAATGACAGAACAGCACGAACCAGGGGACAGCGCAAAAACACGGGACACAGTGCTATGTCCTGTGCTGTTTCCCTGTCCTGTGGCTTGCGCTGTTCTGCCATAACCTATAGATGTGTTTGACGTAAGAGATGAATGGCTGGCAATGTGACACGTTTACAAATTTTAATGCGAATGCGTTATTCGCATAATTTCAGGCACTTTGAAGAGGGCTGACAGGTTCCTATGTGACATCGTTCGCCATTTCGTTTATAAACATTAAAAAAAAAAATTCGCAATCTAGGAGTCGACCCTAGGCCTCCGGCGCATGGGACATGCACGCACGTCATGTGCCTCTCATGCCAGTTGGCGCCAACTCGCCCTTGAAAATTAGCGCCGTGCCCTGCATGGCATCAATTTTAGCATCACGTTGCATTCCTGTTAACAAAGGTAGCAGTCCAACACGCGATTGACGCCCAACCTTATCACTTTCTTTCACCTGTACCGTGTCGCCTAGTAACAGGCCACTTATGATAGCATAAGAAGCGTGCCACTGTTTCACGGAATCGTTCCTCACGGCCGATAGTGCTTTCAGACGCTGTTTCAAAGGTCACCTTAACACGCCTTAAGCGTCAGAGTGCATCGACCCACTTCCTCTTATCCTTTGCCCCTAGTACCTCGAGCTACACATATGATTTTCGACATTGTATCGCCTCGAGATCGGTCCAGCTAACAGAACCAGCTGTAGCATGTCTTCGTCGGAATATAAAAAAAGTTGTTGGCCTCTTTTTCTAGGGGAATTGGTTTTAAGACACAAGCGAAAAGTATCTGCTTGAAATTGCTTGCAGCTTCGTTGAGTGTGAAGGAATACAAGAGCGGAACATTTATACAGTGTCTCTTACAAAACAAAAAAAAAAGAAAGAAAAAAAAAAGCCGACCCAACGCGCGGCGTTGTAATCTACATACAGCGAAGCTCCTTCATATCGTCGTATTTCACCAAATGCTCAGGTGCACACGATGTGTCTTCTTCCGCCTCTTGCACCCACCTTCTGTAACGATATATGATGTCCACGATGCGCACGATCATTTCATACTGAACATTTTTAAGCTTAGAGGTGTTCTTCGTCTGCGACATAACCCATGGGAAGTGGAAGTTAATTAAAGGACCGAAAGCGGCAACAGGAAATAAATTTTCAGACATGACACGCTGTTTCTACAAGTCTATTGTACTCTTCTACCGACATCATTTAATTGACGTTGGTATGGTGAGAACCGGTGTAACACGCTTTCTATTTATCAATGCATTAATAGACGTTTATTTTTCGAAACACTACCGTGGAGATAGCTCCGGTTGTACCCTAGGTGGGAGGTCTCCTTATTCCACGAGCCCTCTGGCCCTCGGTGTCGCCTTAGAAAAAGAAAGAAAAAAAAAAAGAAAGCCAGCCTACCTATAATCATCTCCGCTTTATTAACGTCATTCTGCTCAAGCTTCCTGCGGTCGTCACAGTCCCTCACCCTCGTGGCCCACACACAAATCCTCGCTCTTACGCAAGCACCTTGATCCGCCTGGTAACGCTTTGCGCAATCACGTACGATGCTTGATCGCCAGCTATCTGCAGAGTGGTTCGCGATGATCCCCACAATGCCTAAGGTGGAGCTGATGATGACCATACACCTACTAGCGTTTGGGCATCTGAATCTCAGTTAATTCCTTCAAATATTGCGGCGGCTGCATTTCGATGCAGGCGAAATGTTGAGGCCCGTGTGCTGTGCGATGTCAGTGCTAGTTAAAGAACCCCAGGTGGTCGAAATTTCCGGAGAACTCCACTACGGCGTCTCTCATAATAAGAGCTGGTTTTAGGACGTTAAACACCACAAATCAAATCCTTCAAATAGTACACTAAGTTAACAGCTAAACATTACGGCCACATATTGAAGAAACTGCGAGTTATGAAATTCGGAATTCATATTAAACAGTGATATCGGCATAACTTCTTTATTTTGATATTTTCGATCTTGGCTTTTTTGTCTAAAATAAGAAGAATGAAAGAGAGAAAGAAAGCACGAGAGACCGGAGCCCATGTTCACAAAAAGGAATTCAGCTAAAAATGTTCGTATGAGAACATATGAGCCAATTCTGATGTCGGGCATAGGATTGTATAAAGAAGCCGCCCAACCTATGAAAAAGCGCACCCAAGAAATCGAAGTTCTGTGAATTCAGCCCCTGTTTATTTTTGTTCACTCCTCAGCCCCCTCAAAGACCTTTGCACTGACACGTTACTGATTAAGCACACGAATAAACGTCGGCCATGAAATTTCCGGAGACTCCACAACGGCGTCTCTCATAATCATGGCTGGTTTTCGGACGTAAGACGCCACAAATCAATCAAACGTCGGCCAGTTATAACTAATTGATTACATGAGTGTGAAATTGTTCATTACTAGTACTGATTTGTTTTCGTTTTCTGCGCATGAGGTACCATATGCGATCGACTGGTGGACAGGGCGAGAAGGATCGCGGCATCGTTCAGGTCTGACGACGCCGCCAACCGGGCATCGCTTGGGGCACTGTTTAGAAAACAAACGTTTATTTCCCCTCTCTCTCCTTCCGCATATCTCCTCACCTGATGAGGCAGCAGGTGTGGTCATCCTTTATGTCGCAACTAATCAGTAAAACTATAACTTACAGCATGGAATAGAAACTCGATTAGAAGCAAAGGAAAGAAGGGGGCGAAAAGAAGGGGGGGTGTCGAGGGCGCTACCTTAGAAAAGAACGCGAAAATTTGAGATTGACTGGGCTGCGAGACTTAATTTTCCATGCATAGTGTGCCGAGAATATGCATCACGGATGTATTAAGGTGAAGTCTCTTTAGTTATACCTCTCTAAATTTTTGAAACTTGCGAAGTTCGTGCTTAAGGAATTATATTTGCCTACTTATTATTATGATCATAAGTGAATAGATAGAGATAGTTTATTGGAAGAGATATAGGTCAGCCTAATTTAGTAAACTGTGACCTGCTACTCTGCACAAAAGAAAGAAAAAAAAAAAGAAAGCCAGCCTACCTATAATCATCTCCGCTTTATTAACGTCATTCTGCTCAAGCTTCCTGCGGTCGTCACAGTCCCTCACCCTCGTGGCCCACACACAAATCCTCGCTCTTACGCAAGCACCTTGATCCGCCTGGTAACGCTTTGCGCAATCACGTACGATGCTTGATCGCCAGCTATCTGCAGAGTGGTTCGCGATGATCCCCACAATGCCTAAGGTGGAGCTGATGATGACCATACACCTACTAGCGTTTGGGCATCTGAATCTCAGTTAATTCCTTCAAATATTGCGGCGGCTGCATTTCGATGCAGGCGAAATGTTGAGGCCGTGTGCTGTGCGATGTCAGTGCTAGTTAAAGAACCCCAGGTGGTCGAAATTCCGGAGAACTCCACTACGGCGTCTCTCATAATAAGAGCTAGTTTTAGGACGTTAAACACCACAAATCAAATCCTTCAAATAGTACACTAAGTTAACAGCTAAACATTACGGCCACATATTGAAGAAACTGCGAGTTATGAAATTCGGAATTCATATTAAACAGTGATATCGGCATAACTTCTTTATTTTGATATTTTCGATCTTGGCTTTTTTGTCTAAAATAAGAAGAATGAAAGAGAGAAAGAAAGCACGAGAGACCGGAGCCCATGTTCACAAAAGGAATTCAGCTAAAAATGTTCGTATGAGAACATATGAGCCAATTCTGATGTCGGGCATAGGATTGTATAAAGAAGCCGCCCAACCTATGAAAAAGCGCACCCAAGAAATCGAAGTTCTGTGAATTCAGCCCCTGTTTATTTTTGTTCACTCCTCAGCCCCCTCAAAGACCTTTGCACTGACACGTTACTGATTAAGCACACGAATAAACGTCGGCCATGAAATTTCCGGAGACTCCACAACGGCGTCTCTCATAATCATGGCTGGTTTTCGGACGTAAGACGCCACAAATCAATCAAACGTCGGCCAGTTATAACTAATTGATTACATGAGTGTGAAATTGTTCATTACTAGTACTGATTTGTTTTCGTTTTCTGCGCATGAGGTACCATATGCGATCGACTGGTGGACAGGGCGAGAAGGATCGCGGCATCGTTCAGGTCTGACGACGCCGCCAACCGGGCATCGCTTGGGGCACTGTTTAGAAAACAAACGTTTATTTCCCCTCTCTCTCCTTCCGCATATCTCCTCACCTGATGAGGCAGCAGGTGTGGTCATCCTTTATGTCGCAACTAATCAGTAAAACTATAACTTACAGCATGGAATAGAAACTCGATTAGAAGCAAAGGAAAGAAGGGGGCGAAAAGAAGGGGGGGTGTCGAGGGCGCTACCTTAGAAAAGAACGCGAAAATTTGAGATTGACTGGGCTGCGAGACTTAATTTTCCATGCATAGTGTGCCGAGAATATGCATCACGGATGTATTAAGGTGAAGTCTCTTTAGTTATACCTCTCTAAATTTTTGAAACTTGCGAAGTTCGTGCTTAAGGAATTATATTTGCCTACTTATTATTATGATCATAAGTGAATAGATAGAGATAGTTTATTGGAAGAGATATAGGTCAGCCTAATTTAGTAAACTGTGACCTGCTACTCTGCACAAACGGAAAAGAAAAACGGGAAGAAAAGTGAATGAAGTATGAAGGAAGGGGGGGGGGGGTGTGCAGGAGAAAGGGATGCGTATGCATTCACCACGTAACACAGTGCCTTCTTTAAAGTCTAGCATCCAGCTCGGTACATTTTTTTTAGAAAAATTCAGAAATGCCTTTGCCGGGTATTATGGCATTTTTCGTATATTATTATTTTTGTACTGAACACAAAAAAAGGGATGTGGAATCGTAGTCGCATGTGGATAGAGAAATGGGTGTAAAGATAAAATTAGAAGCTTGCTAACAAAGAACGATGTCGGCTGGCGCAGGACAGGGGTAACTGCGGATCATTGTGAGAGCATTTGCATTACAGTTAACTTTGTTAATTTTGACGGTGGCTATCATAAATAATGACATCATTAGCAGGGCGACTGGCTTACTGCAGCGTATCGTTCTTAATTTTGGAGTGAACCTAGAAGGAGGGCTTGCCCTGAAAAAGTGTTTAAACGCCCCACCGGAGGGAGAGGAGCATTGCTCTCGCCTCTCTACTTGAGGGGCAGCTGTCGTAATGTATTCAATGCATGTTACATACGAGGCCGAAGCCAGACAGCGTTGCGCTTATCGCGTCCGCATCTTCGTTAACCGCAACGACACTGGGGCAGCTATACTGTCGCGGATGGCGAAAATGTGTCTCGTAGCTGTCTGAGAAAGGAGGCATGCGTACACCTGAACGCGTCAGGGGCAAAAAAAAATACAAAAAGCGAAGCGGAATGAGGTAATGTGTTGGAAAGTCGTTTGCTGTGGGACGCCTCGGTATGCAGGAAACCCGATCGCGGCGCTGCCGCTAAGCCTCGGCTCGTATTATTGCATTCGCCCAGTTTCCAGTTGCAACTGCACGGATTGGGACAGCTCCGAGCTGCGCGTACCTAGCGGCTTTCGCGTGACGACCATGGCTGCAGTGATTCGGCTCGATCCGTTTCTCACATGACGCAGCGACACTTCGAGATCGGAGCAGCGCGGAATTGTCATGTTCGCATAAAGAAAAATGTGGCTATTGTTATCGTATTTTGTAACGGTTATTAAATAGTCCCGAAGTCTCACACCCGTCCATACTACGAAAATCGGCCACTGCGCACGAAATAGTATATGAGTGCGAGTCTTCTCGCGAGCAGTGGTGAAAATACGTATACGTATATGATGATGGCAAATGTTGTTTTGTGGGGTTTAACGTCCCAAAACCAGCTCTGATTATGAGGGACGCCGTAGTGGAGGGCTCCGGAAATTTCGACCACCTGGGGTTCTTTAACGTGCACTGACATCGCACAGTGCACGGGCCTCGACATTTCGCCTCCATCGAAATGCAGCCGCCGCAGTCGGGTTTCGATCTCGCGACCCTCGGATCAGCAGCCGAGTACCATAACCACTGCCCCGCCACGGTGGTCTAGTGGCTATGGTACTCGGCTGCTGATCCGAGGGTCGCGGGATCGAATCCCGGCCGCGGCGGCTGCATTTCGATGGAGGCGTAATGTCGAGGTGTGCTGTGCGATGTCAAAAGGACAGAAAGTTGAGCGAGTTGGTAACAGTCCATAATCAAAAGAAGAGGCGTGCAGGACACGGACACAAGGAGAGCAGTGAACAACACGAACGCCGACTAACAACTGATGCACAGCACAGAGGCGCAAAAGAAAGAAGACACACAGCTTATCTGCGCATGCTCGGAATGGTAGCGCCACCTGTCAATCGGTTACACGTGCCGGTCTTCGCGATAGACAACTCCTAAGGCTTTCTATCTCCTCTCTGTTTAAGCTAATCGACGGCTGACTCACGCATGCACTTCCACTAATACTGATATGCCAGGCCTCAACCAATAAACGCGTATCTTCGTTCTTATGCCTGTACAGGATCTCGGTTTTGTCTAACTCGGGCATGCAGCTGCGATGTCAGTGCACTGCGATGTCAGTGCACGTTAAAGAACCCCAGGTGGTCGGAATTTCCGGAGCCCTCCGCTACGGCGTGCCTCATAATAAGAGCTGGTTTTGGGACGTTTAACCCCACATAACAACAACCATAGCCCCTAGACCACCGTGGCGGGGCAGCAGATGGCCGTGTTGCAAATATAAAAACCATGGTGTGATTGGAAGACGTGAAAGCCGCAGTGCGGTGAATTCAGAATAATTTTCACCGCAAGGTGTTTCGTTACGCGCTCCTAAATCCATGCAGTATTAATTTCTGAGCTCTCACGTCCCAAATACTCCAGAAAGCTCGAGAACCTGGGCTTCTTTAATGTGCCCTGACATCGCACGGTACACGCGCCTGCAGCATTTCGCCTCCATTGAAATGTGGCTCTAAATATACACGGATGTATTTTTTGCATTTCGCACTCAGTAAAGTTCAGTCGCTGGGGCCGGGAATAGAGCCACCTTCCTGGAAGTACGCAGCCGAAAGCTACATCCGCAAAAACCACCACAGCGGTTTTACAGTACAGGCAGCATATAGTCTCTACAAAGCACACTGTGCAAGTATGCACTGAGCGGCCCTTGTGCGCACATGGATATCGTGACATAACTGTTGCGTCGCAAACAAAGAGCGTCGAATAGAGCATCCTTGTCGCAGTCGCTTTGCGCAGCGCGTGGTGGTGACGCAGCGAGACCCAGTTTATTCTCGAACACAGCTTGGGCGTGACGAGCTCAAGGTCAGTTTTGCTCTCGCCTTGCGCGTCGCATGTAAACATGGTAGTGTCGCATATATAAAGAAGCAGAAAAGAAAACAACAACATTCAGTTAAGTCTCGCAGCTGTCGTGGCCAAACCGCTACCGCTATTATCACGTGTTCAACAAGAATAGCGGCTACTGCGCCGCAGCATCTGCTGCCAGTGTGGTAGCTTTACAAATTCTATATCCAAGCAGCACGAACAAAACCACTCGAACAACGGCACATTATTTCTTACTTCTTTAATTAAAAAAAAAGAAACCAGGCGTGTCATTACTCATTGTGAGGCTTCAGGACCCGTCTGTAGTGTGTGTGTGTGTGTGTGTGTGTGTGTGTGTGTGTGTGTGTGTGTGTTCCTTAGTCGTTCATTAACCAGCATAACATACTCCGATATCCTGCTATACGGCAACTTGATGCCTTTCACAATTTAACCGCAGTTGTTTGAAAGAGGAATAGCCCGCCATGGTGGTCTAGTGGTTATGGCACTCGGCTACAGATACGAAGGTCGCGGTATTGAATTTATTTATTTATTTATTTATTTATTTATTTATTTATTTATTTATTTATTTATTTGTAAATACCGCCAATTCCAAAGGGATCGTCGCAGGAGGGAATATACAATATTAGAATACAAAACAGCCGAAGTTTTGATACACTGGCAATAAATGTAGTTTGAAATAAAGTGCATAACAACAGCGATTAGTAGCACACTGAAGCTAAAGTTAAAATGGGTTCGCGCAGTGAAGAAAATCGTGGTAAGAAGAAAATAACCATTCCACACAGTGGTGCCGTAACGCGAAGCGAGAAAAACATACTGCGTACTTCCAGACACTTCAACGGTAAAAAAAAAAAAAAGGGGGGGGGAGGGGGGTATTTTTACACAGTGGAGCTGCAGTGCGAGGCGACAAATACATGCTAAGGCACTTTAATTAAGGTAAAAAGAAATAAGAACAACATAAAAATCCATTAAGAAAAAAGAGGCAGACAGGTGTAGTTTGATAGGCCAGTACGAGGGGGAAGGAAAAAAAGGATGAACCGAAAATATTCAACAGAATTCAAGATTCGCTTTCAAGCGTAGTTAAGAACTGTGTTAATTTTGTACTTTCTATGATATGTAGGGGAAGGTTATTCCATTCTCTTATGGTCAACGGAAAAAAAGAATTTTTGAAGCAGTCCGTATGGAATGTGTATTCAGTGAGCATTTGTGCGTGGTTAGGTATTGTAGGACGTGTTTGTGACTAGTTAGTTACATCAATATTTAGTTTGTCATGTATAAGTAAGTACATGAATTTATGTCTAGCTAGTCTGGCTCTGCGCTGAAGAGTATCTATGCCAGCGGTTTCCATAAGTGCAGCATGGTGATTCATGGGGCCCGTACCTGTCAAAAATGAACCTAATTTCCTTTCTTTGTACGGCTTCAAGTTTGGTGATATCTTCTTTAGTAAAGGGGAACCGTACGATGTTTGCGTACTCTAGCACGGGTCTAACAAATGCATTATAAGCCAATAGTTTGGTCTCTGAGGGGGCTGATCAAAGGCAGATTCGGATGAAAAACAGTCGCTTGAGCGCGGATGCCGATATGCGATTAATATGATTACTCCATCTGAGGTCCTCAGTTATAGTTAATCCTAGGTACTTGTGTTCGGTGACAGCACTTAGTTCCGTGTCCCCAATTTTATATGAAAATAATGATTTGTTTTTTTTTCTCGAGATTATGAGTAGGGTTGATTTTTTAGCATTTAACGTCACCTGCCAGTCGGAACACCATTCCGTCACAGTTTGTAAAGCGCAGTCAAGGGCTAATTACCTTATAAATAATACAGTCTTCGGCAAACAATTTGATGTTGACATGTATATTAGCAGGCCGCGGCGGCTGAATTTCGATGGAGGCGAAATGTTGAGGCCCCTGTAGACTGTGCGATGTCAGTGCAAGTTAAAGAACCCCAGGTTACCGAAATTTCCGGTTGCCGAAATTTCCACTACGGCGTCTCTCATAATCAGAGCTGGTTTTGGGACGTTAAACCCCACAAATCAATGAATTAATAATCATTGAAAAAAGGATAAAAAACAACTTTTTATAGAAAAAGGAAGGATGGACTGTCTTCAGTGTCTGACAGTCGCTCCATATGCGCAGCAGAATGATTTGAATTTGGCTTCTAACACATCTATCGAATCTTGTGCAAATCCCACACGACCGCTGGTAAGTAGCAGAGAAATCTTACGTGCTCTGTACGTTCTCCTCACAAATGGCGGACAGCAAAAACAAGGAACGTACAGCAAAACAAAAGGGTCAGTAGGGGAGAATAGCTCCATACGAATGATTTAGAGGATTAGTAAATGCCGAACACGGGCGCAGCAGTTAACAGATGGGCGCTGAATTTTCTGCACAGACAGGTTTTTAGCCAGAGATCGTAAACCACAGCCATTCGATATTCCCATTTTCACAATAAGCAGATGGCGGGAAAACATTCTTCATAAAAACGGTGCCGAAGGTACCCGTGTGGAAGGTCGAGGAGGTAGAGAATTTAACAACAAGAAACACATTTGACTGACTAAACAGCGAAATATGATAGTGTAGATGAACAACTGCCAATAAATCTAATCTAACGTGGATTTAAAATAAAGAAAATAAACGCACTCGTTACTGGTTGGTTTATGGGACTATCTATAGTGAATTGAGGTGATATCGTGAGGGTAGCACGTCACGTTCCCTTCTTGCTCCGTTCTGTCTCTCTCTCTCTATGCGTGCGTGCGCTCATATATATATATATATATATATATATATATATATATATATATATATATAGGGTGTTTTTTTTTAGCTGCAACACATTTTTAAAATTAGAAAAACATAAATCGCGGGAATGTCTTGTGTACCATTCGAGTGTACGGGTTGGCGGCCTCTAGATACAGAACAATTACCGTACTTGTATGCATAATTAGCGAAATTACGCTAATTAACTTTTTAATTATCGGCAATTGGTGGCTATAGTAAATGAGTACTTTGGAGCCCGTCCTCGACACTACCTATCCCAACGATCAAATTTTGAATAGCGGAGTGCATGTCGGAGCTACGCGAACAATTAGTTCCCCGTGGCAGGCTCCTTGATACCGAAACTAGACGGACTGAGAGCGTCTGTGACGTCGATGTCGCCGCCCCCACGGCTTTCGTCACTCGCCACTCGCCCGTGGTCACCGCCGCTCCGGCCGCGCAAACAGCTTGCGTTATCTCGTTCTTATCTGCGGCGTTGGTCGCCACGGGCGAGTGACGAAAGCCGTGGGGGCGGCGACATCGACGTCACAGACGCTCTCTGTCCATCTAGTTTCGGTATCAAGGAGCCTGCCACGGGGAACTAATTGTTCGCGTAGCTCCGACATTCACTCCGCTATTCAAAATTTGATCGTTGGGATAGGTAGTGTCGAGGACGGGCTCCAAAGTACTCATTTACTATAGCCACCAATTGCTGATAATTAAAAGGTTAAGTAGCGTAATTTCGCTAATTATGCATACAAGAGCGGTAATTGTTCTGTATCTAGAGGCCGCCAACCCGTACACTCGAATGGTACACAAGACATTCCCGCGATTTATGTTTTTCTAATTTTAAAAATGTGTTGCAACTAAAGAAACACCCTGTATATATATATATATATATATATATAATATATATATATATATATATATATATATATATATATATATATATATATATATATATATATAGTGAAATAGCAGACACGACTTCGCAGTTATCGTTTATTGCCAACAGTTTCGACCACGGGTCCGGTCTTTTTCAAGGCATAGAGAGAAGTGGTGTGATCGCTGACAAACTGGTCGGAAGAAAAAAAGGGAGAGAGTGGTACTAGAGGTCTGCAGGTGAGCGTTATGGGTGCTTGAGAGAAGGCTGTGCGGGAGGGAGAACAAGGTGGGCAGCTAGCAACACGGAGTGGGGGCAAGCAGTGCACATTGGGGGGCTATATATATATATATATATATATATATATATATATATATATATATATATATATATATATATATATATATATATATATATATATATATATATATATTTGTGTGTGTGACGCCACTCATAATTACGTGTCGGCCCCATCATCTGTTAGTCACCCTCTTCTCTAGACGGCGATAAGGAGAGCGAACTACATATAAAACGCAAGCTCAAAAGGACAGAAAGTTGAGCGAGTTGGTAACATTCCATAATCAAAAGAAGAGGCGAGCAGGACACGGACACAAGAAGAGAAGTGAACACCACGAACGTCGTGGTGTTCACTTCTCTTCTTGTGTCCGTGTCCTGCTCGCCTCTTCTTTTGATTATAAAACGCATATTTGTTGAACAATCGTGAAGTTGGCACCAGTCCGGAACCTTTATCCTATGTCCACCAAACGCGCGACGTGAATTCCAAGCTGCTGCCCCTCCGGATTCTGCGTGCTTCCCCGCGAATTTTTTCACAGCGTCACGCGGCTTTCCCTGGTGCCGCCCCTGTAACACGAGAGAGGTTTCCAAACGCCGGCTCATCTCTAGTTAGCCCGCGGGCGAAAAACCTTCGCAACGCTCCACCGCCGCGCGGCCGACGGGCGCAGCCCGCGGCACCGGGCGTCATGAGGCAGAGCCCACCTACGCCCCAGACAGCGCGAGCGCTATCCCGACAAGCCTCGAGAGAGAGAGAGAGGTTCGGGCCGGGATTCATTCCGGACGCCCGGGGCCCCTGTCCAATTGTGGCCAGGAGAAAAGCGATCTACGGTGACGCAACGCAAGTTCCGCGAGAGGCGAACTAGCGAGCGCTCTATTTTGGTGGGGGCCGCCCGGCCAGAAAAAGCGCTCCACTTCGGCCGCCTTGCGCGGCGGCACGCGCGCGCGCGACGGCGGCGCCGCGGGGTTTTGCGCTGCCACGCTCCTCCTGCCTGGCCCCCGCGTGTTCGCTGAATCCTTCTGGTGCACCGCTCTCTCGTTGTTGCTGCTGCTTTCTTTTTTCTTTTTTTGCTTTACTGCTCCTCTTTGCTTCCGTCCTGGAGTGAACGCGGCTGCCGTAGCGGTGCCCCGGCTGCCGGACGCGCTGAGGCATCGCGCCGGGAACGCAAGGCACGGAACCCCCCCGCATCAGCGCCGCGACGCGCGGTATTTCAGACATAGTACACGGCCGCAGCGTTGCGCGGCGGCCCTTGCCACCACACTCGACCGCTGGTTGGTTTTTTTCAACGAGCGTACAAAGGTCAAGCAAACAAACGAAAAAAATATACTTAGGAATATGAAGTGAAATATAGAGCCAGGTCCCTAATTGCGTCTGTGACCTTGGACGTATACATTTGCTTTCGGGAGCGGAGATAAGAGGGACAGCAGCGTGGCGACTGGTGCAAACGCGCGCGTCTACTCGTACTGTTGAATACCTGCCACATCGAGAACGCCGGCATGGTTCTTTCTGTTAACTTGAGCCTCAAGAGTACTGTCGCTGCCTTGTTGCAGTTCGTCATAGCTTGTCTTAGCCAGGACTTTGTCGTGGTGCAAAGAGAAAATAAAGATAGAGCTTCTCGTGTATCAGGTAGGTCTGGTGGTAGCCATTTCTGCAGAAGCTTCAAATTAAGAAAAAAAAAAATATGTGGCTAGTGCATTTCTCGAGGTGCAGACACGGCCCCTTGCTTAAAACGTGATGTTGAATGATTCCACCTTCCTTACACGGCACGCATATGGTAAACATAGTATCACTAATACACGGCGCTGATAGGACACTCGCAGGTAGTAGAAATAATAATTGCACAAAAAAGAAATAATTGGCGCAGATTTGAATACTTACAATATTACCAGAAACACTGTTATAAGATATCCGGCCATTCCAGAAAAATACAAGTGGCACACCAAAACCGACGCCAACGCATCTGTGAAGCCTCTTCACCGCAATGAGACTGTATTATTGCTTGCTTTGTTTTGAAAGATAGTGCAAGAAACCTTACGAACAGCAATGACACATCAGCACGTTTGGTTCTATTTCATCGACAAGACACACACTTCACGGCCAATAAATTGGAGAGCAGGCTTATCTAATATCTCATCGACAGATCAATAAATTACTGACGCAGCTACCTGTCACAATTGCCTGCTGATGTCAGGCTGCACCGACTCCATTCACGGCCATTTACGTACAGGAATCGCGACACTGGCATCTCTTTCAGAATATCCGTCCCTATCGTGCTCACCGTATCCATTGATTTCTCAAGTGACATCACACTTCTACAGACCAATTTTCTTGGAACAAATGGTATAGGTTGATGAAATAAAGTGTAAGTTTCTCATTCTTAAACTTAGACGTAGTGGATCCACAGAGAGAAAAGGAGAGAGAGGGGTTCTCTCGTTTGGGAAAATTGCTGACACTAGAACAGGTGCTTGGTGAATGATATGATGTGCACAATGGCGAAACAAACACAAAAGCGACACGTACACATAGAGGGAGTGACTCAAACCGTTCACAGAGTGTCGTTAATGCCCATAATAGTCACAAACATCCAAAGCGCTCTCATTGCACCCCAAGTCCCATAAGACCCATAATTTACACGAGCTGGACCTTCCTTGGGAATTGCGTACAAACAAGGTTCGCAGAACAGTTGATGAATGGAAACTGTGCTATTTCCTGCCAAAAGTGCGCAGGGCGTTTCGTCTTAAAGGCTCCAGAGTGAAGCAGGTGAAACTTGCCGCGCATAGTGCGATTTACGCCGTGTACACAGCGCCCATCCAATGCGCGCGGCAGACCTATTACCCATAGATGTAAATACAACAAAAATCCAGTCGATGCTGTCGGAGCAGCAGCAGAGGCTAATCATATCGCAAGAGCGGATATGTTTGGGCTGAATTTGACCGGTACTGATGCGCTACTAAATGAAAACAAATCCGCAGGTACAGCTATATTATGGAGAAATGTGTCTGATCGGGGCCAAATTTGCTGCTGTTAAACATGCAAGCCTATAGTATGAGGACGGTGGATGTATGAGTGGTTATTAGTGACGTCATAGTGGCCACTATTTTGAAGGAGGTGAGCCCGTGGAGAAACGTGATGGTTTGGTGAAAATCAGCCACCAAACAAGGCAAGTATCTCTCCATAGTTGCCTTGTCTGGGAACTAGCACAATGAGAAGCTGCGCACGTGACGTCATGTGAAAACTAGCTGCAAAATTGCTTGACCTGTAACTAGAGGCGCAACATTATGCCTTTTTCGTCAGTTATAGCGTTGGGGAAATGCATGACGTCATCAAAGTGAAACAGGAACAAAACCTCGATATCAGTTATTGTAGGGTGTTGTGGATCCTTCCAAACCGCGGGCTATGTCTAACCCGTTGATTGATTGATTTCTGGGGTTTTACGTCATCTTTAACCCGTGCACTCGCATTCTAAGCCCTCGCTCCTTGCTGGTTCCTTATATAACTCTGCTTTACGGGCATACAGAGTAAGGAAAATTTCGGCTCGGTTATTTCCAGATAATATTCCTTGTGCGTACATGGCACTGCTATATTCGCCAGCACTTAGTGCTGTCGAACCCTCTTGAACCATGCAAACCTCACCTCCATGTCGGAAAAACACCAATGGCAGCAGCAGAAAACAGGAAAATTGGCCTCGCGCCTGCTTAGCTCACTGTTTTCCTCGGACTTACTTTTTCTGCGTCGTTTGCCCTGACGCTCGTCTTCACCTGAGGACGGTGAACGCCAGGGTTATGGGGTGCAACGACCAAGCTATCGTTAGCGTTGAACATAACGTATGCGAGCTTGTCAGCAGTGCGGGACGAAATCGGCAACAGCGCAAAAAGCCGAACATTCGTCAAGTACTGTGCAAAAAAAAAAAAAAAAAATAGACGATTTTCTGGCACACTCTGTTGGGTCTGTACTATATGTGGTTCATTTTACTTTATATCTGCTATTTTGCTATGTTAGGTCGTTGAGAAGCATTTTACTGCACCGCATCGTTAAACATTTTACAGTTGTCAGGCGCTTCCTAACTCCTCCACCCTGCCCCGCCCCGCTTTCCCCTGCAGACCACCAGCCTTGCATTCACCAAAGAAAAATGGCTTTAAGGAAATGAGAAAATGTCACTCTCCTGAGTGATATTTACCTCAGCAGAAGTTACGAATAAAATTTTACCAGAGGACGAGGAGGTATCAACGTATATCGTTCGAAACAGTGATAAAGCGTTCTCTTTTTACCCCAGGTGAGAGGCTATGTCAGTCGAGATAGCCGCTGACTTATGTCGCCGCCCGCGCCCTGTACTCAATACTTCCTTGATCCTCCAAGTTTTGCCTGCTAGGATCGGCACTTTCGTTTTCTTTTTTCGATAGCTTCTAGTGTTTCTGCAGCTTCATTTTCAGTATTGTTAGCTCTACAGAATTACCATACATATATGCCAATTCCAAGACGTACCGAACATTTTTCACCGTATGGTGTTGGTCTTCCCAGCACGCGAAAGGAAACAGGTTGCTAGAAATCAGAAGAAGAAAAAAAAGAGCGGTTAGCTCGTTCTAATCTACTGTGATCTTTTATAAACCGGATAGATGTGCCGTTGAAAAGAATGATGGATATCCGTCTAACACTTTCGCTTAGTGATTTCGCGGGTAACAGAGAAGAATGTCGCATCGATAACGTGACAGATAACCCGTTTCATATTTGCGTAAACGGCATTCCGGAGCAGGCTGCCACACATCGGTGACGCGTCGTGCGCGCATACTTGCGGTGACGAGCCGCGCGAATGACGACTCCACGACTTCAGCACCATAAAAAGCCGTGCACGTCGCCGACCGCGAAAGCAGGCGTCGAGCGAGGCCTTCCTTTTCCGGTGTCCCTTCGATACAACACGGCTGCTTTGTTTCTTGACGGGCGGCGAACGCGCGGCTGAATAAACGTACGCCTTGCGAGTTCCGGCGCCCCAAGCGGCACGCCCTCCCGTTGGGCCGAGTGGCGCCGGATGCGTAACAGCGTTCATGGCGACTGAACGACGTTAGCGGTCATAGAGGGCCCTTGCGTCCTATTACAAAGCGAGAACACGAGCGGCCCGGTCGCTGCAGGACCAAGCTGACCGCAAGCATGCAGAAGGGCGAAGTGCCTGTACTGTGCGAGCTGTGACGTATGTGCTAGCAGGCCAACGAACGCAGCAGAGGCTTTGGTCTCGTCGTTTCGGTCTCGAGCCGGTGACGGTACGCCGTACCGACGCGCTCGCGGTCTTTGTCTTGTCTGGAACGCACCGTCGGTGACGAGTGGCGAAAGAGGAGAAGAAAAAAAAAAAGCCTAGGGTTATTGCCACCGAAACGTCAAAGGGCGGTAAACAGCCTGAAACACTATGCTGAGAAAATAGCCGGCGCTCTCTAAAAATTTGCTTCCTTCTCTCTCGTAAGGGTAAACGTCCAGGTCGCTGGCAGCCCTGATGAAGTGAGTTTTGAATATGTCTATATATATTATATATATCGATGGATATGGCTCATGAGCCATATCTGGCGTCTGGTGTGGACAGAAATGATATACCGAGAGCCATGCTTGGCGCATACCTAAGTGCTTTAGAACGGGGTATGTGCCAGGGTTAGGAATCGAAGTTAATTAGCGTGGACTAAACATGTGCTACAATGAAATAATGTGAATCAAAGATGAAATAAAGTGGGATACGTTGAATGAAACGTAAATTAAAATGAATTGAGGGGAATTAAAGATCAAGAAAAATGAAGTAACAGAAACTACTCAGAATATCGAATAATTTCATGTCTTGTGAGAACATAAGCTTTCCCGTGTTCTCCTTAGCTCTAGCTAAAGGGACGGGGATTTTTTTTTATTAAACATGACTTTACATAGAGATCTTCTAGAATGACCAACCACTACCGTAATCATCATCATCAACAACCACGACGACTGCGACGATGACGAAAAAGAAATAGTGCCTAGACTATCCCCCATCGTGGGTCAGCGCCTATGCGTATGTGATCATCATCATCATCATAATCATGGTCACCACCTAGGACAGTGTTGCAAGAGCGCGTTTCGTCATAATGTCGCTTTGCTTTCGCATTCCCACTTTCCAATAAAGAACCAAGAGACAATCCAGTCGATACTGTCCCACAGGACAACATCTACCGCAGCGCAGCTTGAAGCCTTAAGTGCTGCTACTATTAAGTGTTTCATGCGCAGGTATCCTTGGAATGGATGCCAACGGCCTTGTCGAAAATCCGGCGTCGCCACGGATGGGATAAAAAATGTCACGTGATCATAAAGAACCCATAAGCGTGCCACGGAATAAGAACTCTATTCCAGAAGTCATCTGACCGTGCTGGTAACATGAATAAGTCTCCATGACATGAATGGTTACGTTAGTATCGACGTCACTGACGACATCTCAACGCGACAGGGACCGCACAGATGTGGCCAAGAAAAACCTGAAGTGTTTGCATAAAATTCACCATAGAAGTAGAGGGAAAATGTTTCAAACGGCGCTGCAGAAAAGGCTAATTATGATGCGTATCCCACCAAGATGGGGTACCGGTAAGGTATGAGGTCGAGCTCTTCATAAACGTCCATGAGATGACCCGTCATTTGAATTAAATGAATAATTGAAACAGTGGTTGGTCTGGCATTATGGTCTTGCGTACGCGTTTTCTACAAACTCGCAATTCCCTCGAGAAAAAAAAAGAAACATGTCAAAAGGCACTTCATTAAAAGATGTCGGCAGACTATATTGGATAGCGTGAGAATTAATGGCAAAATTTTTCCTTAGTGTTCGCTGAATGATGTTCGAAACCGGAATTGCGTGGCTGAGCTATTGCATTCCAACAAGCAAGCAGTCTTACCTGTATCTGCCTACACTTCAGGCCTTGGAAGCTTAACCTCGATAATTGGTAATATTTTGCGACTCAAACACGTTCCTTCAGGGTCTTAAATCGGCTTTACGACGCATGGTAAAGCCGAATTATAAAACGACACATAAGTAATTTACCAAGCTACATGCACAGGACATGATATCATACTCCAATGGATGCCAGGACATTGCAGCATTGTTGGCAACGACCTCACCGACTATGTCGTCCAGTCCATCAGTGAATACACCGAGACACTTCCAATACCCTTGCCAAGAACACACGACTGGGTCCTGCCAGGACGGTCTAATGGCCATGGTACTCGGCTGCTGATCCGAGAGTCGTGGGATCGAATCCCGGCCGCGGCGGCTGCATTTCGATGGAGGCGAAATGTTGAAGCCCGTGCACTGTGCGATGTCAGTGCACGTTAAAGAACCCCAGGTGGTCGAAATTTTCCGGAGCCCTCCACTACGGCGTCTCTCATAATCATAGCTGGTTTTGGGATGTAAAACCAGAGAAATCAGCTAACAACGCACACTGGGAGGGAACTTCGCTCGTTTGAGGCCTCAGTGCAGCAAAATTTGTGGAGCAATCCTAGTGTCAGGAACAGTCTTGTAAGTAAACTTGATCCGTTGACGAAACTGAAAACTCCATCGCACCACTTTCCCTCCCCTTCTCCCTTCCCCAGTGCATGGTAGCCTACCGGGCTCAGCCCAGGTTAACCTCCCTGCCTCTCCTCCTCCTCCTTTCTCCTCCATCGCACCTATCCTGCCATGAGGCTACTTTACTGCGCCACGCGTGCTTAGAAGTGGCATTACATTGTCGGACACTTCCAGATGTCACTCTTGCAATAGTCAAGAGACGCAATGTGTTTTTGTTCTCGCTTTGTAAACGATTGCGATGTTCTTCGCAACGTTTTACGTCAACTCGACCAGAGACTATGTCCGGAGAAATAGACTCTCGGGCCATCAAAAAGCGGCAAAGAGACGCGCGCATTGCTGCGTTGTTACTCTCGACCGGGCTCAGTGACCGTAGGCGTATACTGGACAGACACACGTGCTGTATACCTCGAAGTCGCACCATCATCGCACTTCTTTGTTTCTTTTGATCCTTTATTCCTCTACTCCCACAGTAGGGTAGCAAACCGGACTTGCGTCTGGCTGACCCACCTTGCCATTCCTTTCTGCTCCTTATCCTCGCTCCTCTCTCACAGTCTTCTCCTTGATATCCTGTACAGACCCGCGAGGCTGGCTTTGCGCTACTGGTGTGCTCTTCCGAAGCATGCGCAGGATTTATATTATGGTTCTCACTTTTTATTATCCTTCCAGTTCATACATTTTTCATGTTCCGATGCACGCACCGCAGAGCGAATACGATGCGGCTCTTGTTAACCTTTTTTCCACCCCTTGCCTTCTTGAATTTTTCATCTCTCTCTCTCTCTCTTTGCTGGATTCAATTAGTCGGTGCCCCTCTAGAACATGAATAATCGTGGGCCCAGGTCCACTACTATAGTCGGTAACAACCTAAAAAAAATAAGAGCTTCACCCAAAGAACCCCAGCGCACCTGCCGTAAACCTGTGCAGTCGTATCGCGCTAGCTGTCTTCCGTTCGAAGGGCAAGTACTTTCATTCTGGCAACAGAAACTCGACGCAGATAGGGAATTAAAAATTCATTGTTTCTCCGGAAAATATTACGTTTGGCTGAGCAGCCGTGTGAGAATGTCGGACAAACTTCACCTGGACGCTCAAGTTTCAGCTAAGCGACACTAATGTATGTTTGTGCGACTAAGCTAATAATCGTGCACGCGAGAAAGTTCTTGACGTCGCGGTAATGAGCAAATGCAGTTCGACGGAGCATATATGCAAATTCTATCTAGTTGAGGTACATGGGTGGTCGTAGGCGGAGCACATATTTATGCCAAAGTTCACAGTCACCGAGTGGAACAATTTGCCATCAGAGATTCTTGAAAGCATCGGTCTCAGCTCGTTTCTCCGTGCGTTACCTGCTCCATATGTCTCATAGCTACACCTTCATTTATTTACAGTGCGCTTTATTTTAGCACCCATCTTGACCAGATTGATTACCTGAAGTTCAATGCCTCGCTTCTGTACTTTTGTGTTGTTGCTGATTTTATTTCCACTACAGTTGATATTAGGTTCCACTTCTTTTCCCTTTTTTAACCTAGTGTGCACTTTTTCTTTCTTTCTTGTTCTTTTGATGGTTTTTTTTATTGTTTTGTGTGGCACGGTGATTGTTGGGATTGTGGAGCGTATTTCATGTTTCTTGTTTTTATCATTGTATCGGTTCTCGTTCAACATTGTATCGCCCAGCCCTGCCCAAAGTCTGGCACTCAGACTGGCAGTCCTTACCTAAATAAATAAATAATGCCGAATAATAATAATAATAATAATAATAATAATAATAATAATAATAATACACCCTTTCGTGCAATGCATCTGCAATATTCATAATTGTATCTACTAGCACATAATCGATTTGTGGAAGCACACCAGCATAATCTCCTAAAGGTTGTATTCCAGTGGTTACCAGCCCACTGTGGAATACAAGGAAACGTTCGGGCCGACAGTGCTGCCAGAACAGCCCATGGAACTAAAACACCACTAACAGCCATACCCCTTTCAAGAAAAGATGCGGCGACTATGGTATCGACATTTGCCTGGAATCAGCAGCGACACTTCTGGTGTGATCAGGACATCAGTACGGACCACTACACGCCATTGACCCAGCCTGCAGCTTCCACGTACCACAAGGTTTAGCCAGGCGAGATGAGGCGTGCCTTCACCGATTAAGACTTAATGTAGCATACACGAGAGATTATAAGCACAAAATACAACAGTCTGATTCTCCATTGTGCTCCACATGCCACACACGAGAGGACATTGAACTACGTCCTGTGCAACTGCCAGCGCTACGAGTCGGATAGAAAGACTCTGAAGGCAGCGCTTCACTTGCCACACGGTACGAGCTCGGAGCTGCGGCATCTCCTAGGCCCGTGGCAAGACAGCGCCTGCGCACTACGTAGCACCAAGGCGCTGATAGCGTTTCTACGGGCAACATGCCTCAATGAAACGCTGTAAACTGAGTTATAGTGTATATATGTATATATGAGTGTGTGAGTAAGTGTGACCGTATGTACGTGTTATGTTAGATGTGATCACTGTAAATATCATAATCACCGCTAAGTACCTGAAGTAGCAAGCCAGGCCTTTAACCAGGCTAACATCTCCGGTTCATCAATAAAGTGTTCTCTCTCTCTCTCTCCTAAAGGTAATATATGATGTTCCAAAAGTACTTCTTCTTGGGCGAGTTGGTACTTATACATGATATGCTTACTGGTTTGTGGTACGAAAGCTATTTCGTGAAAAGGGACAGCAAGAAGATAGAGACAGTGAAGCGCCAGGTACGAACTGCTTAATGACAGTCTTAGGAGATGCACGAAAAGAAGGCGCTTTTTGTGCATGCACAGACAGCCAAGGTGACGCACAGAATCACATGGTCATGATAACATCCCTCTGATAACACACATTTCTAATTAATACAAAGTAATAGACGTGTCACTAACGGAATCAGACCCTTTCTTTTCAATACGATAAGCTCCCAGCAATTCTCTAGCAGTCAGCGCTTCACTGCCTCTTTCTTATTTGTGTCATTTTTCGCCACAAACCATGTACGCATATATGATGAATAGATGACGTTTTGGTGAGAGACAGGGACATTATCTTTTCTTTTTGTTTTGTTGATATCCAACTATTGCACGTCTACACGGGGATAACAGGTGCCAGTTTCTCCCGTTTAAAGTTGGCAGGAGAAAGTGCTTCCCCAATCAGCCTTTTTAAATTGTACTTTGGTGTAATTCGCTTTTCGAAAATGACTTGGCTTGTGTGAGCGCGTTGACTGCTGAGTGCTGTCAGCACGCGCG
The DNA here is from genome assembly GCA_013339685.2 of Hyalomma asiaticum. Lineage (NCBI taxonomy): Eukaryota > Metazoa > Arthropoda > Arachnida > Ixodida > Ixodidae > Hyalomma > Hyalomma asiaticum. Next base: position 136,885,953 of record CM023481.1, on the reverse strand, counting down.
CACGCTTATCTCTCCCTCTCACCTCCACATTCCACTTTACTGAGCTCATAATACTTAGCCAAAGAGGTGATTGCCTGGTTAACATACGGCAATTCTTTCTTTTTTCTTTCATCTATCACTCTATACTCCGCAACTGCTTCAAACTACACAATCACATTCGAACTCAGTTCCTAATAAGGCAGTGCAAAAGTAACAATCCCACGCATAATTTTTTTTTTCAAAATGTTTCAGATGACAACCTATAGAAGAACGCTTACGAAGAAGCGGAGTCAGCGTAACAATGAAACGCTGGGAGAAAAGAAAAAAAAGTTCAACATTTACTATAGACGTGAGAACGGTGACACAAAAGGCATGGCACGAGCGGGAGCGACCGAGAGATCATATTGTTTGCTAACGTCTCTCCCGCTGTCAACTCAGCTCACATTGCGCATAGCACGAGTGTCAGCTTTCCATTTTCCCACCTTCCCTAGCAATCTGTATTACACATTTTGGAGCGTTTACTTTTTATTTAAAAAAAACTAGGTCAACGCTATTTTTTAAAAGAAATTCTGGGTGTTGGCGTCACCAAAAAACGGCAACGCGGGGTTGCGGTAGTGCTTGTAGTACGAATGCAAACTTCCCCCTGCATTTCGAAACATCTCGGCGGCTTGTGAACTTTGCTATGCCCGCGACTGCGAAGAGAGCCTAGGCTATCTGTTGTACGTGCTGCTGACAACGGTTTCACATACGTACATAGATAGCCGCATACCTCCCCCGCAAGTTCGCTCCTTTATCTTTTTCACGCGTTATATCGGACGACCGAACAGCTGTGCGCTGTCCGGTATAGGCACTCCTCCATCATCAGTCTCACCACAAGACGGCCAAGGCACATTTTGCAATACTCCATTTTTTAGAAATAGCCGGCGTGTGTAATGCGTGGTGTCGACAGCGCCAGCTTAATGAGCATTCAGGGTGCTTTCTTTTCGAATCTCTCTAACTCATGTTTTTCTCTTTGGCCTTAGCGCAGCTTTGATTCTTTTATAAAACAGGCCGCCCAAAGTTTTTCTTATGGATGACATTGCTGCATTTTCTCCTTTATTACCTCTTCTTTAGCGAGCATTAAACGTATTTTCTTATTTTTACATTTACTCGAAACCACTGAAACAGAAGAAGATTAACCTTATTGAAAAAGCGGGCACAAGACGAAAGTACAACCTAAAACTGCAAAACAAATTTCCAGTAGTACAATTTAATGAAAAAAAATATCAGTAACCCTATCAAACTGCGGGAAACTTGTACAGGACGGAACGTTTTTCGCCAGGTGGAGAACCATGCTCATCAGGAGTTCCGCAAAAAAAAAAAAAAAGTAAAACTGCGTATAAATGTTTTCATGTCATAGAAAAAATTATCTCTAGTTAAATTTATGACAACTATTAATCGAAGACCATTCAGCGAAAGTGGGTTTTCATTATATGATAGCCGACATTAAGAGTAAAGCATGATCATAAAGCGAATCGATTTGACAATGGGCAGCGATTGTTGACGAGTTTTATTTATTTATTTATTTATTTATTTATTTATTTATTTATTTATTAGCGCCTTCAGAACTTTTGCGCTGTACAAGTGGTGCGGTCAGCAGACAACGGAGGCGTATTCGAGTATGGGCCGGATTATCGATTGATGTAGCAGATCTCTCTATTATTGTTATTTTTGCGTCGTAATAATTTCCGTTATTTTTCTCATACTGGGCGTGGTGGTCGTGGTAGGTGGAGGGAGGGGATGATGCTTTTGTACCGTAGCTTAAAGGGACACTAAAGGAAGAAACTATCTTTTATTTTCTTTTTGTATTACTAAAACACCTTTTCACATGACCAAAAGCCCCACTCTCGTGAGGAGAAAGCACTTGGTAAACTATAAAATGCGCAAAAAGAAACTATAAGTGGCGTTGCCACTGGGAAGTTTCTGCACTAATTCTCATGACGTTACATATTTTTGGTGGGGTCTACTAAGACACGCATAATCATTTATGAATAAAAGAGACATATATTTATTTATTTATTTATTCAACAATACTGCCGATCTCACAGGAGATCATAGCAGGGAGGGCATACACTTGAACGCAAAGAAGCAACATGACATTCATACAATGCGGAATCCTAAATAGTATATAGTACATGAGTATCCACAGAATATACGCAGCATAACCACAACTCATTAACACTATTAGCTACAATAATTACAATCGTAGTAGCCTAATGGTGGAATTATGATAGCGAAACACAATATATGAATAGTTTACAAGAAAAAGGAACATACAAAAAAAACAAAGAAGGAACAATAGTTTTCACAAAAACTTATCAGCATATACATACATTAACTTCTACTGTATCTAAGAACATACTTAAAGATGAAGCGTTAGTAATAGATGGACTAAGTTGGTCCCATTCTCGTATGGTTCGAGGGAAGTATGAATACTTAAAGCAACTTGAGTTAAAAGTTTATTCATTAAATGTTTGGGAGTGTCTATAGAGTGTTGATCTAGAGCGATTGAAAGAAATAAGCCTTTACGTGTCGATGTTTATGTCACCATGAATTAATTGAAACAAGAACTTTAGCCTAGCTATCCTTGCTCGGCTTTGCAGTGTTAATAGCCCAGCTTTCTTTAGTAATTCAGTAGGAGAATCTGTTGTCTTGTATTTATTATAGATGAACCTTATCGCCTTCCTCTGCACTCCTTCAATTCTTGCGATAAGTTCCTTCGTGTACGGAAACCAAACAATATTGGCGTACTCTAACACTGGTCTAACAAGCATTTTGTAAGCCAGTAGTTTTGTATCTGGGGGCGCAAGACGAAGGCGCATTCTCAAGAATAGTCGCTTTAGTGCAATTTGAAGTTATATTGTTAATATGCGTTTGCCATCGAAGATCATGCTTTAAAGTAAGCGCCTAAATATCTATGCTCAAATACCCGAGTGAGAGGTGTGATCGTCAATAACGTAAGTAAAATCAGATATTTGTTTCTTTCTAGTCACTGTAAGCGTTACAGATTTTTTGGTATTTAGAGTCATCTGCCACTCTTCACACCAAGAAAAGACAGATTTTAAGGCGTCATTCAGTACATGGTGGCCATCAGGGGAATTAATTTCGCGGTACAAAATACAATCGTCGGCGAACAGACGGATGTTGACCTTTAGTTTGGAAGGTAACTAATTTATATATATCAGAAATAAAACAGGACCTAGCCCACTGCCCTGAGGCACTCGCGATGTAAGAGGTGCTAAAGCTGAATCTTCGTTATGAACATGAACGAATTGTGCGTGGTCAGTGAGGTAGTTCTCTATCCATCTGACAATAGATCCCTCTCCTAGTGCACAGTGGAGCTTCCTGATTAGTTTTTTGTGTGACACGCGATCGAAGGCCTTGGAATAGTCTAATAAAATTAAGTCTGTCTGTTTTCTATAATCTAGACTTTGTGATATGTCGTGTGTTAGTTCTAGCAGCTGTGTGACTGTTGAAAGACCGCGGCGGAAGCCATGTTGATACGGAGAAAGGATAGATTCTTGTTCGAGGTACCTGTTTATGTGTTTAAGTACTGCGTGTTCGAGAAGTTTACATATGGTTGAGGTTAAGGAAATGGGCCTGAAATTGGATACCTCTGTTGTGCTGCCGCATTTGTGCACGGGAATGATTTGAGCGGTTTTCCACTCGACAGGAAGAGAATTGTGTTCTAAAGGAATTGTGTTCTAAAGAAGCCATATGCTTAACATGGCGGGTTACAGACAATATGAATGAAAGAATATCACAATAATATATCACAAGGATACGATAAAAAAGCAACTGGGTTCGTGACGTCATCTCAAAGCTTCGGCGCGCACTTCAAAAATGAAACCATGACCTTGTATTCCTGTTCTAATATTGAGCATAAAATGGCGATATTAACGGCAATACATGTCCTATATCAATATAAAACACCTTGGTGTTTCACAAGGTGTTCCCCAGTACAGGGTAGCCAACCGGAGATCTCCTCTGATTAACCTCCCTGGCTTTCCTTTCCCTTTCTCTCTCTTCTCTCTCTCTCTGGTGATTCACTGTTGTGTTCCTTTTGGAATTTCACGTAGTTGGCGCTTCGTATCCTTACACTGAATTACGTTTTGTATTGCTGTTTAACTGTGTGTCATGCAACATTGAGGTGTAACAATATGAAACAATGTCATTACTTGCACAGTGCATACAAGCATAATACTCCATAGCGTATTGTTAGATCTTTATATTTCTCATTCAGACGCCACATTTGGTTTTGCTTCTTGTACCATCAGCTTGCTTTTTCAGCTAGTGCCCACTTAACCTGCCGGCCTTATTTCATGGCGCCAGCCATAAGTGCGTCGTGCGGAAGTCGTGACGGAAAGAAAATCAGAGCCCCCCCCCCTTCCTTTTGGAAGAAGAAGAAAAAAAGAAGCATAACCTGTTTAATATATGGAAATGCTTCTAGTTGATGGTTGTACATGATTGAGTAAATAAAGCTGATCGAAAAGAACTTCGCACCCTTTGTTAATAATCAAAATTATTTAAAGTGACAATTACACGCCGAGACGACATAAATGTGACCGTAGCTCAGCTGTAAATAAAAATTTGGAAGGTGGCGTTCATAATCATTTATATTCGAGCACATGATCCTCCCAAAATATAGAGCAGACCCGTCAAAGTTGGTAAAAACAGGTATAGCTTCACCGTAAAACAAGCTAGGAGAGTGAGGTTTGAAACGTAGCACTCCTAAGATGTTGGGAATCGGACCGTAGCGGAAGTCAAACCCATCACCTAGGTTAACTTACAGCGAAGCTGTGCACGGACTGCGGCATACCCTACCCATCGCAATCAACGGCGAAAGGTGAGAGACGCCAGACTAACATCGCCCGCCGTTCAGTTCACCCCTCATCTCCTTGGCGTTGGTTCGGCGATGAGCCGTTCTCTCCTCTTGGAGTGACTGCCTAAACTCTCACAGGCGAGCGCCGTTACGTTACTTTAAGGCACACTAAGAACTCCTGGAGCTTTAGTGTTAAATATTTGTCCTTTTTTTATGCGTTTACGTGTTGGTTTCATGAATGCGTTGGTTGTGGTTGACACACTCAAGGCGAAATATATTACACAGGCAGTGTTGTTGAAAACAATTGAGGCATCGTCGATTGCTGACAACTCTTTGATTACAAGCGCGCGTGAAATCTGTAAGTACCCAAGAGTGTGGAAAGGGGTGGAGCCGCCACTCTAACACAACGGGTATAGTGTGCCGGGCGAGCAATGAGCAGGTTGTGTATTGCCTCTCACCAGCACCAAGACGTTTACCCGTTCACTCTGGTGTCCATATATCTAGAAAGTATTGCACCTCAATTAAAACACATACAACGTCTATTGCGCTGTCCTTCACTTCATTATCCGTTGTCTTCTCAAAGTTTTTCCACAGAGACCACGCCATCAAACTGCAGCAAAGCGCTCATAAACAAGCTTTGGATGATCAAATGCAGAACGCTCGAGCTACTTGGCACCAGAGCCGAGTTTTAATCTAGCCAAGGTAACCAGCTGCTGGGAGCCTCCAGTTTCTTTTGGCGGCTACAGTATTGGCATTAAACTCTCGCGTCTCCCTGCTTTCTCTTCTTAAATTCTCTCCAGTTCTCTTCTACGTTATGTAGTCTTTATTTCTTCGAATCAAAATAGACTCGCTCTCCTGCCCTTAAACTCCGTTTCATGTTCGCATTTTTTGGCATAGGGTGCTTATTTTTCCACGGCATCATTTACTGAAGCGATAAACTTAAGTCAGTTGAAGGGATGGACAGTTACAATTTTCCCGCATTGGCAATATAAGTCTCAGCTGTTTACACTGTCGTGCCGCTGTAAGAATAGTAGCAAAAACATGCCTAGACAGAGTGCATATATATGTAGGTAGTCCCAGCCAACGTTAACCACACTGTTGTGCATGTAAAACATGTGGTGCAGTGTGTGATTCGGAATGTGGCGTAGTGGGTACTTCTCTACTTTGCGAAATGATAAGAGTTATGGAGCAGGGTATGCCCACCACCTCTACTTGCACTAGCTCTTCCAAGCGTTTAAAATGGCCTCTAAGAACGTCGCTCCTCCAGCTTACGCTGTCAGTGTCCTGCGGTTCCACGCAGGCCTGGCTCTTTCTTGAACGAAGGGTGTGGCCGTTGTTACATAGTCTGATACGTCGTCCTAAAAACTTCCCATTCGCTCCTTTTCAGGGCGATACCTAAAGCGTAATTATGTGTTCGTGTGCGCGTGCTTGTTTAGGATGGAATCGAAGAAGACAGTCATCTACTTTTCTATATATGAGCCGGCGCAGTGGCACTCTAGCTGCGGTGCCATATCGACTGCTGGCCATGAAGACGCTGTTTATATCCCAGCCGCGGCGGTCGCGTTTCGACGGAGTCGAAATGCTATAGAGGACACGCTTACTGTCCGATGTCTGTGCACATTAAAAAACACCATGTCCTCGAAATTTCCACAGCCCTTCACTACCGCGTGCATCATAATCATACCCTGGTTTTGGCACGTAAAACCGCATCAATGGTCACTTTTCAATATAAAAACAATGCGTTTTTAGCGAAGAGGAAAAGGCGACCCTCATGCTCGCGTGAGAAAGCTTCTAGTGCTGGACTGATCTGCTTCTGCAGAAGCAGGCTCTCGCACCTGATACCAACTTTTTTTTTCTTTTGTATTGTGTTTACAGTGCCGTGCTCGACGCGACAGCCTGTTGCGGCCTCTCAAAGGCGGGTAGAGGCACCACCGATTTCAATGTTAATGGGGTGAAAACATTGCAGATACATGCCAAACAAAACTGCAACTCCGTTGAATATTTACGACCTAGGTTAACCAACTGTCGTTTTTGTCAAGAAGCTGAACGATTACCAACGTCTTCGTTTGTGTTGACACAGCCAATATGCGATACTCTTTTGGACATACAGAAACGGACAGCTGAAACAGACAGACTTTATGCGCTCGACACATTCTCTACCACATAGGGCACCGGGCAATCATCACTCTGTCATGATGACCGCGATAGGATTCCAAAATATTCGCCAAAGTCCGGTACGTGACACACAAGTGATTCAGTCTACAATTAATGCCATTCTTCAGTGGAACTGCATGTCATAAGTGCGTCATGTGCATGCCTGAACAAGCGCAGTCATCCGAATGAATGTTTTTTCTTGCATCCGTGTGTTTTCCTGCCTGTCGATGTAGTGCTTGGTCGACCATGCACATTAAAAAAGAGCATGTACAATTAAAAAAAAGCGTGATTGCCGCCGCGGCACGAGGTCGATGTGGTGGAGTGATCTTCGGGAACCGCTTATTTAGTATAAACGCTGCCTGTGTCTTACAGACATTTGTGTACAACACATAAGTTTGAATGTCGTAATGTGCACTACTCTAATAAAACCGATGATCCATACGTACGCTCTTCCGTCAGCGTAGCTCAATGTGAAATGCCGATCAGGCAACTATGCATGTGCAATAAACTAAAGAGTGTGGCCTGATAGAATGGTCCAGTGTTTTTTTTTTTTTAACACAGCCGTATGAAACCAACAGAAAATTAAATGAAGGAAAGCACAGGGGGTGTTATTTGTAGCTTTTCATTCAAGTGTAGTAATTATGAGAAAAAGAATGAATTGAAGAGCGTACGAGAAAGCAACTCACGACGAATCGAACCACGTCGGGAGCATTTAAAAGTATTTGCAGTAATATTCGGACTAATGGGAATGCGAAGACTGTAGATCACCATACTATACAACTACCCTTTTCCCCCGTCAGCTGTGTTGCGCGTTCAGTTCTGTAAAAACACGGCTCATGCGGTGCTTGGGTTGACGTAATTACTCGGAGGGTTAACGTGAGCTTTCAGCATCGAGGTGTCCGCTGATCTTCATCCCCCAAAATATGTCTACCGGTGGCGAAATTCACGACAGCTCTCTTTCGTAAGCGCCTTCTCCCATTGATCAGCGTCAGGACAGCGTCAGGACAGGACAGGATAAAACATTAAAACAGCGTCAGGACAGGATAAAATATTCTCTTACGAACATTTGTAACGCACGATGGCTTTGTGAATACGGGCTTACAAAAACAAAAGTCGAAGACGTCGTTTCAACAAGACAGCAGAGAAGCAAAAACAAGACGGGAGAAAACTCCGGATGAGCGCGCCAAAGAACGATATTCCGGAGGAGTCGCGCATCGTGGGAGTCACAGGAGATGCAGACGTGAGCAGCTGCCTTCCAGGAATGCCACTCGTATCACCCTTATGTTCGGGAGAAGCTGTTCACGATAAGGATGGTTATATTGTTTGCGACAAGCGATGCGTGTCAGAACGCGTTACTCGCTCATCGCGGTGCTCTATGTCGTCGAGTGGCCACGGGCAGGGCCACCGCGCTGTGCGAGTGAGCGTCTCGCTAGCCTGTGCGCGACCACCGCGAAGCGGCGCTCTTTCTGGAACGCTTCGAGTCGCATCCGCATCGGAATGGTCGCGAGGGGAATGCGCCACCGCTCTGCTAATGCCGTGGCATCGGCGTATCATAAGCGTCCGTGTCGCCAGCAGCAGCAGCAGCTTGTGGACGCGGACGACGGACACGTCCACTGTCGACTGGCAAAAGAGCAAAAAACGCATCGTGCGCCCCAGGAATGATGAGCGCAGCTGCTTGCACCGCCTACTTTGGAGAGCCCGATAATGTTCGGTGAGGTTGCGAAAAGCAACCAGCCCCGCTTGCTGGCTCTCTGGCCAGCAGCGGTTGCGTGGTATACAGCGTCACACGCGCAAGCACACTCAAATTCTCGCCCTTTCGGCGTGAACCCCTTTGAAGATAAGCGGCCATGTGCCGATGGGTGCGATGCACGTGAAACGGCCGGCAGTTCAGTCTCTTAGGTTCCCCATTTGCATGCAAGCCGCTGCTGCAGACGTGACTCCGACGGGGAGCGGCAGTCGTGAAACGTCTGGTGCCACAAGTGGAGTATAACTTCCCTTTTTTTTTTTTTTTTGGTCATTGTCGGCCTGTCCTCCTCCTCCTGCTATTTTTTCTGCGCTCACCTAAGTACGACTGAAATATTTCCCTGAGTCAGTACTTTTGTATTCGCCGACATGTGGTATACGCCTTCGTGGAAGTGTTACAAATTACCAGAGATTTTCGTTAATTTCTGTACATAAACTAATCGTGCACACATCCATATATAATTATGCATGAGATCTGAAATAATCCTAATTGTTGTCGTCCTCAGCGTTTATTCTCATCTTAATTCCATGCTCTCCCATAGCTTATCCTCCACGAAATGTATGACAGCATTGCATGCTATCGCTCTTCTGGTTGGTGTCCCTGCGTTATTCTATCTCCTTTAGCTATCAGTATCTTCTGCGAAGTGCTTGCTCCTCAGGAAAATTCCGCTGCATCGTTTGTGCTCCTACTTAGACGCCACATAACACGCAAAGTCAACATCAATTTGCCTCGTTGTCGATGATTGCGAACGGACTAACAAGTATCACGGCGCCGCTCGGTCACGCCTGAACGCCTCTGCGTATACGCAATTCAATCGTGTTAAAATCGATTTGAAGACAAATGTGCCTAACAAAAAAAAAAAAAGGTGAAGTAAGAGCCACGTGCCTGCCTCAGCGTGCGCCTAGCTTAGACGGTTGTAAGTCAGGTTTATATTTTTCAGTTTTCACTGTAAGGGTGCGTTATATCTTTATTATTTGTGAAGTTCCGCTGTTTTCAGTGCGACATGGGAGTCGCTTTCGTAGTGCCTTTTCACGTGTAGCAGAGGCCTCGCAACCAACACCAGTGCCAGCGTTAACACCCTACACCAGATATTTCTCGCCTTGCGGACAGTGCATGTACGGTAGTCGACGTCACTGCTCCGACTCTGCAATAGCGCTCCACCTGCGAGATGAGATCCACATATAGCGCGATTGCTTGCTTCTGTCTTTAAGGAGGATTTATCGACACACACACACACACACACACACACACACACACACACACACACACACACACACACACACACACACACACACACACACACACACACACACACACACGCAAGCGCTTTGCGGTTTGCTTCCGCATGCTTGTGAATGCAACAAAGTTGGGATCAGTTGAGTATCAAAATTGCTCCTCTGCGCCCATGACACGTTGCAGCAGTGAAGAGCACTGACTTAGGAATGCGCGTGTGCACGTAAAAAGGATGAGCTTGAAATCTTGACGTTGAAATCACCATAACGGCTTTGGTGCCGGTCAGCTAACCACGCGGATTGGTGGTAAAGCGCGGCCTTTTCTTTTCTTTCTGTTTTTTTTTTTTTGCCGACCTGTGTTAAAGAGAGCACTCCTCAAAGTCCGGTTACCCGACGTCAATTCCGACAACTCGCGAACTACATATCACGTAGCGCTGCGATGGCAACGAACCCTCCTGATAAACCATCCTGAAATACTTCGAGAGGCCGGATTCCGGTATCTGCCGGGGATTTCTGAGATTCTGCGCACGGTCAGTGGGGCAACGAACGTCCTCGATGACTGAGTGTTTCGTTATCGAAGAACGCGAAAAATCGCTCAGCAGGCACCGTATAGACCTACGGACGGGGAATAAATATCCTTCCTCAGTCCTTTAGGAGGAGAGGAGTCCTTTAGAGAGGAGTCCTTTAGACTCCTCTCTGCTCTTTCCTCCGTTCCTCCTTGCATGCTAACCCCAAAACAACGACTGCGCATTATGAGGCACACCACAGGGCCCCCGTGTATATATATGTTGGACTTCGTCGCCTTTGCTTTTTTTCTTTCTATTTTCTTAATACATGAAAGCCGTGCTATCTGTAAGCATTATCCATGCTCGATACAATTGGGTTACCGCTGAGGGGCGGGGTAACAAATCTCGGAAAGAATAACGCCAACATTTACAACAGCGACAAGGACACACACAAAAAAAAACAACAGAAAAATAATAAGGAACCATTGCAGCAGCCAAACAACATGGCGAAGTTCGTATCGGAGTAAGGAGCGACCCCTTCACGAGAGACCGTTCCTCCTTCTCCGGATTCTCCAAATCACTTTCGATCTCGCCGCGTATGGCACTCGTGGCCCTCGATTTCCTGGTAGCGCCGCGCCAGCTTCCACATTTCTTTCTTCCGCAAGCCGCGGGACTTTCAACGAGGGTGAGGAGGAAGAGGAGTCAACGCTGTTTCTACCTCATTACCTGATCGCTGTCATCGTCGGAGAACGCGGGGAGGGGAGGGGGGGGGGGCACACATATATGGCTCTGTGTTGGAGGAAAACGAGCACACGACGCGCACCGCGTCTTTCTAGACGACAATAATTTTTTTTTCCCCGCCAAAGTTTTAGGTCGTCGCGGTGGGATTTACCGCATTGTTTTTTTTTTTTTCTGGCTTCCCCTTAGAACATGTGTCGTCCGCGTGCATCTCTAATGTCCGATGTATACATACCCGTCGTATACATTACGAACGGGCAGAGACGCATAACTCTAGAAGCGTGGACGCGAGCTTGCCGCGTGAACGGCGATTAGAAATAAAAGGAAATAACGCGTAAAGCACCGGGCTCGCGTTCGCAAACAAGCCTTACGCTAAAGATGTTCGTAAGAGAATGTTTCAGACAAATCCTGTTGCTGGACATACAGTTAGTGAAGCCGTCCCGCCAGTGGGAACGATCAGTTACGAAAGAGTAATTGTGTGTATTCGCCCCCTGTCCCCCTCTTTGATTCTGTTTATGGCGCGAGTATGCGCCGAAGAGTAAAGAAGGGAATGGAGAAGGTAACACGCAGTTTTTCTTCACGTCATGATAAGACACACGATATAGAGATTTACTTGATTGATTAATAACCACGCTATACATGGTAGCTGCTTAAAATGAAGGATTGTGGGATATGAGCAGTAACAATAAAAAACGCGGTGCGCACTTAATTCACACAGCGGTGATGTGCGTGCTATTTAAAAATATATATATTACCGCTAGCTGGACTCGCGTATATGGTTTTTCGAACGTATATAATACGCATTTAATGAACTTTATTTACCATCTATACATCGTGTGTGCTGTATATATCTCTTAAATCATCGCCCCGCCACGGTGGACTGTAGTGGCTATGAAACTCAGCTCCTGATCCGAGGGTTGCCGGATTGAATCCCGGCCGCGACGGCTGCATTTGAGGCGGTATGTTGAGGCCCGTGTGCTGTGCGGGAGTCAGTGCACGTTAAAGAACCCCAGGTGGTCGAAATTTCCGGAGACCTCCACTACGGCGTCTCTCACAATCATAGCTGATTTTGGGACATAAAACCCCAGACACCAACCAGTCAAATCTCATACACCATCGGGTCGATAAAGGCCATCAATATCACACGCCGCTTAGGTACTGTCAACACGAGCCAGTGTACACCATCCGCCCCTTGGCTTTCCAACAGGTCAATACAGCAAAAGCGGTCAGCAAAAGCGGTGACACTCCGCCGGCTGGTGATTGCGTCACAGAGGCGATAATTGCCGATTCTGCCGCAGGCCTTCAGCGCAGCAACGACAACTGTAAGGCCGGTCCTTGTGCACCGCACAGCGGTCTTACAAGCAGTGCGGCGCCGCTAGAAAAAAAATGTGGGATACAACTTTATCAGTCTTACTACGCCTAACAGCAGTGGTCGCTTTTCCGCTGAAGTACATTTCTTTCTAGTACACGATGGCGGAACACTTAACTATCGCGCCAAAAGAACACCGAATTCCCAAGGTCAGTCGTGGCGGTACCATGGGCAACGTCTAAAAGTCTTGCAGGGGTGCTTTATTTCTTTATAGTTTCTCGTTAATTGCGTTTCTTTCACTACCGACCGGGTCACGAGCGCACAGCGGCTTCCTTTTCATTAGGGGCACGTGCCTTCGTTAATGAGTGGTAGACCTCGGGGCACTCCGCAGAGGCGCCCGTTCCCGATATTCGCATCCACTTTTACTTCTGCAATCAGCGCAAAAGAACACACTGGAAATATTTAAACGCAACTGTCAGTGTACCATTCCAAGTATAAATTCCATGTATATAGCATCAATGTTTTTCGGATTCGAGTTGAAGGAAACTATTGAGATGCAGTCTTTATTGCCAGTATGATGAGTAGGTTAAAAAAAAAATTACGCTGTTGTACGGAGAAGCTGAATTTGTTATCGACTGCACGCAAGCGAACTTTAACGAAGCGGCAATTTGTATAACTAGAGCTTCAGAAAAGCAGAAAATGGGTTGTTACTACCGAGATATCCTTATGTCATATAAAGGTTGTTTGATTTGAAAAGAACGACATTTTTTCGTTGTTGGTTGCCCTGACACCAGCCTCTTTTTAAAGAAATATAAAATGCTTTGCTACTAGAGCAATCTGAAAGCTTGAGCGCGATTACTGCTGTTTCATTTCCCATCTATCTACATTTCGACCCTAATATTCATTCCCGTTAATACAGGGCAACTAACCGGAGATGCGTCTATTCCCTGACTTTTGTTGCTGCTCTCTGTTTTCATCACTACTATGAGTAAAATGATTTCTTAAACGCTCGGTTAGTTTCTGTATACAGTAGCGTTCAGTAGCGTCATCGTATAGGCGGAAGCCTCTGAGTGGTCCGCAATGCCAAGCACACGCAGCAGAGCACGGACAAACATCTATCTATCTATCTATCTATCTATCTATCTATCTATCTATCTATCTATCTATCTATCTATCTATCTATCTATCTATCGTGCGCCGATAGATAGATAGATATCGGATAAAGCTTGTCGTTTCTCTTGGTCCTACGGCAGGTCGAGAGAGTATGGCACTCGGGTGGCCGTTGCGTGTATCCTCATCCGTGGTTTCCCTGCTGGCATCATCGGGATGGTGTTGGTCGCTTAGCGGGCACTGAGGGGGCGGGTGGGAGGGGGGGGGGGAGTCATGCATGTTCGTGCGTTTATGAGAGCAAGCAGGCCGGTGCCGGGCGCACACACGGCCTGTGTTTGCCATCCTTCTCGCAGCAACGGCGCTCTCTTAAGCGGAGACAAGGCGCGCAGGAAAGCTTGACGTCAGTGCCTTTTGCACACGGGACGCCGTCGCCCCTCGCGCCGTGCGCGCGTCGACCGTCCGGCAGCGAAGCCGCCCCGTTCAGCTCAGCGCGGCGAGGGATTGAATCCAGTCCGCAGGCGGCCGCGCTCTCTCCTCCGACCAGAACCTCCCCCCTCCGCGGAAGGAGCGCCGACTGTAACGCGCGCCCGCGCACCGCCGAGCGGCTGGCCCTCACGCAAAAAGAGAGGAGCGACTCCGAAGAAAACTTTTTCTCGGTGACAGGGGTAAAATCGATTTTGATGCTGCTCGAGTTACCGCACCAACCGTTTGCTGCCAATCTCCAGTCGCTGCGGGATTAACTTCTCCGCGCTCTCTCTCTCACACTCCTCCGCGCTCAGGCGGGGGGTCCGCTGATCGAACGAGAGAGAAAGTGTAAAAGAAAGAAAGAGTAAGACGTGCACCGGGACTTTTCTTCGGCGCCGTACGACGACTTCGCCGACAAGGCCAGGTGGACAGCGACAAGCGGGCCCCTTGGCGAGGCCACTACCGCAGCCACAACCACTACTGAAGATACAGAGGAACCGGGCATCATGGTTGACACGGTGATAACGGTGAAGCTCCAGCGTGGAGAAGGCACCTCCTGGGGCTTCCGGCTCGCCGGCGGCAAAGACTTTGGATACCCGCTCTCCGTTCAACGGGTAAGTGGCATTTTCTTTCCTACCTGGCCCTTAGGCAAAACTCTCGGGATCCTGTTCGTCACAGCCCGAGAAATTTCCCGAGAAACGGTACTGCAGGGGCGAGTATGCCCTCTTTGACTTCTGTAAGAGAGATTCCCCGCGGCTGAGCTTGGCGTTCGTCTTTCCCGCCTGACTCGGCGGTACCGACCGCTTGGCTCGGACAGCGGGCGCTAAATTCGGAACGCCCTTGTGCAATTTCTCAGAGGACGCCTGTGCCATATACGCGCCCAAGAGAGTAAGAAAAAGAAAACGGGATAGGGGAGAAGAGATCACAGGGTTCCTGGCTGCATGTGCCACACGGCTGCGTCGCAACACGAGCTCAAATGACGCGTCTGACATTTGAGGCTCCGTGCGCGACGATGATGCAAATTCATGTCTGGTGTCACGTTTCGCTCGAACCGCGCATTATGCTCAAATAACGCGTGAACCTTCAGTTAGAAAATGAGGGCCATTTTGCTGATGGTTTCCAGCCGCTGTCATATTGGCTTCACAGTTATTTGCTCACTGTTTGGCGAACGAGCGCTATATTATATCTCGTCTCGTGCTAAATTAGATTACATGATTCTTATTTTTTTAACATTACACGATGAAGAAAACGTGACTGAAGAAAGGAGAACGGATATTTTTTCTCTAAATAATATCAGAGAGTTAAAATTCCAACGCTTCAACTACCCCTTCTAGCAAGCCTTAGATCTGGAAGCGACATTGAAGGAGCCTTTTTTTTTTTTTTTTGATGTGGCTAAGGGCGGAAATCATATGCTTTGCCGTCATAATTGTGCTCTGACATTTCGCTTTCAGCCATTGAAGCATAGGGATTATCTGAACAGTTCAGTTACCGAAAATTCTACCGTCAGGCACTTTTGAGAATACACATTAGCTCCTTTTCCGTTGTGCTCCCAGAGGAATATTCCCAAGTCGTGTTTAAAGTAGTTTAAGGCGGTTCAGCAGCGATATTTTCGGCCGCGACACTCGAAGACTTTTCTGTCCCTTTTACTTTAAACTCCACGCCTACTCTCCCCCACTCCCTCCTTTTCCTTTCTCTGTTTTTTTTTTCTAAGCAAAATCCCGCTCTCATCATAATTATACAGAGGAACAAACTAACTGAAGTGTGCTTGTGTATCAGAGTCCGCGAAACAGAATTAATTCCACTGTGGAATGGCTGTCCTGCTCCTTATTTTTTAGACGAAACTTGTGCAAATATAACTTGCGCGAAACGTCCACCGGCGCTTACGCTGTAATTGCTGGCGCACGGCGACCTTCCTTATGCAAGGTCACCGTATAGGATACGGTGACTCATTGCGCGATACTGGAATTCCGAGACTGGAATCGGGAAGTTTGGATGATAGCTGGATTGTGTGGGAAGAAATGTTATCCCTCAAATCCGATATTTTCCTGCCACGTGCTTGAATTCCTTGGGGGATGTGTCGTTGATTATGCTGTAATCTATAAGTCCGCTTACTCATGGCATGCGCTGAACGAAGAAAAATGGCACTGAGAATCCCGGTTTCTACCAGGCGCAACTACGTGCTGTTCCTTCTTTGTTTTATCTTATCCCGATAACTGCCACTTCTCTCTGGCTAAGGCGAGTTTAAACAAAACCCTGTCGACGAACAAGTCTGTGGCGGCTTGGGTTTGAAGTAGCGTCGTTGTCTGAAAAGTGCGTTGGGCAACCACGTCAGCTAGTGTTCGGTCAGCTGAAATACCAAGAAGTCCTCGTTCACGCGCGGAGTACTGCCAAGAGCAGCAAAGTAACGCGCAATGCGACTCCAGGTTGCGATAAGAACACAATGCCCGGAGAACAATTAAAAAAGACGAGATATGGGTACGCAGACCAGGTGGCGTGGAACAGTGGAAGGATAGAAGCGGCTCATTATATCTGGCGAATGCGTGTTTCCTACTCAGGCAGCTGACGAATGCACGTTGTACAAGAGTTCGAGACACAGATAAGGAGACGCAGATTAGAGTGCTGAGGACTCCTAGGTGTCCTTTGGCCTGGTTTTGCCGTTACATACTTTGTACAGTACGATTAGGATTGGCTTCGCGCTTATATCACCAGCGAATGACTGCTAGGGCACGTGTGATGTTTGAGGTCCGTGGAAATAAGTTACAAACCGACGAATGGCGTTCAAAGATGAGGGGCTCTTTCGTATAGTTATACAGCACGCTTTAATAACTTTACCAGCTAACTATAATGAAATACTAGCGTAATAAAAAGAACAGGTCCAGTGTATCATAAATTTTTCTTGTTACTCAGCGCTCACATATAGTTGCTTGAAGTTGATGAAAATATCTGCAGCTTGTAGACTCCATGAAGAGGATGTCACGTTGACCGAACCAGCCTGACGAATACTGAAATGCAAACTGTCGAATCGCTAAAGATTAGTCGTAATGGTCATGTCGAGTCATTAGTGAAAGAAAGATAATCAGTGTGTCCTTCATTCACTCAACATTTTTTTTTTTACTATCCAATACGCCGGAATTACATGTTACACAAAGCGAAACTATTGCTTGCTTCGAAAACAAACTAGCAGATGGCTGAACAATAAAATAATGTAGACGAACAACATGCATTTGACGTGCGTTGAGATCAATTTATTGCTCAATAAAGTAGGATGGAGGAAAAAAAGAAAGAAATCGCCTTCCACCAGCTTCAAAAATCATTAAATTCGCTGCTCCGCTATCTTGTTGCGATGATCCATGGCTCTTGGGCGTTGGAGTACCGCGTTGTGCATTGCGAACACGTGGTGGGAAATAGAGGAGTTTATCGTATACACGCACAAGTACGCAATCAGCGTCATACGTTTCGCATTCGTCTTATCTGCTATAGTTGAAGCATCACAAAGTTTCCGTTATTTTTTGCAATCGAGGAGCCCGTCGCTATGCAGTCTGCTGCTGCCACCTGTCAATGAAGTATGCGAAAGGGGCAACACGGCCGCACTTTCTACATATTTCTCGAAATATAACGCATAATATGTACTGCACTGATTGCGCTATACGTTAGGCCACTCTAGTCATTCGGGGTCTTCTTGCGCAAACCCGTGTCAGCGATTGAAGTACCCCCAGAATAGCTGCATTCTTTTTGTATATGTGTGAACTTACGCGGCCTTCATGTTGTCATCCATTGTCATTACTCGTAAATTCACTTTATGGCCCTATATGAAACTGGACAGCCGTCGCTGGCTTCTACGGTACGAAGTGTCTGTGCATTGTGCCCTTCCCACCGCCAATGCATTCACAACCCCGTCCTTGCACTAAAGAACTGCTCAAAAGAAGGGATATGGCGGACAGTTCATAACTGGCACATTATTTGTGACGACTGCCGACTGAAGAACACATCTTTCCTTTCACCAAAAGTAACATCTACTTTAGCAGACTTCATCTGAGGAGAGTGTATCGTTGCCCTAATATAGAAAGTCATAATACTTATTTTTCCCCCACTCGAAAGATTACACCTTTCAATGCACATTCTAATTGGCTCGTGGATAATACCTTAGCGATCCTGCTGACAGGAATGCCCAGCGATGTTATCCCCGCTCGGGTTTTTTACTATTCTGGTCGGACCCGGCTGTCGGAGACCACTGTGACGTAGCATATCCTGCGTCTCCGAGTTGTTCCCTCGAGTAGCTAAAGCGAAAGAAGACGCGGACGCCGATAGGAAATTCCATCGGCTCAGTGAGTCACAAAGGCAGAGGAAAATAAACTACGTGTTTGCTTAAAACCTTCGCTTTCGCTCAATCCCTCGGACGGAGGAGAGCATCATTGAAACCGGTTCCAACTTGCGCGGAAAGAAAAGGGACACCGCGTGTACACGGTGCAACTGCGCGTCAACCAAGGTGCGCGCGTATATACACACACACACAGCGGCGTGGCGAAACGTTCGAAAACCACGCGAAGGAACGCGTTTTGCAGGAAAAGCCGAAAAGAAATGAAGATGAGGCCAGAGAGGCAATAAAGCTTGATGGAAGAAAGCGGGCAGCGAAAGGAAGCTGGCGGAGATACGTGTGCGTGCGTGTTGTGTGCCACTTGCATCGAAATTGCGAATCATGCACCCGACGTTGTCGAGGGCGCATAGGCTCTCGGCGCATATTGCCAGTGTCTGTAACGTCATCGTCAGACACTGATGCCAGTCGGCGAAGGAGATCCTTACCCTTCGAACTCAGGCGGCTTCTTTGTTTCGCAAGGGCGTATAAACGAAAAAGAAAGCTGTACGCAAGCTGAGCTCAACATCTTTTGTCTATACTCGTCTATCGCATGCGTGTATACATGCGGACACTTGATGCCCACGAGACGTGAAACGTAGAAGCGCAATATGAGTGAAGTTTGTACGATAGGATGGCAGAAAGAGACGCTGCAACGCGAACGACACTTCACTCGTGTCGTCATGTCCTGACGTCTTCGTTCCGGGAAGTGCACTCTCAGAGAGAGAGGAACGCACAGAGCTTCGGTTAGACAAGGGGACGAGCAAGCGAAACATCCGCAATCACCCGACATGCGCGCCGACGCGCTTTCGCTATTTTCCGATGCAGCAGTGTACTCTACTTTGTAGAATACACTGCTGAAGCACGTGAATGGTGCGCAACTTCTGAATGAGCATGTGTCTCACTGCTTAGGTTCTGGGCAAAGTTCACGGAATCGCACGCCTACCTTGACATGCACTCGCGGTAGGCCAGTTTTAGTATATCGTTCGTTATTGGGAGAGTGAGAAAAGCGGTTCCCCGATTTCTCTATACTGCATAACGTGCTTTATCTCCAGCCAAAATATAAGCGCAATATCGCAAATGAATCTGCCAAGCGAATTTCTCTCCGTCTCTCGCTCGCGAGCGCTGAAGGCCGTCTGCTGTCAGCGCCGTGGCGCAGACGACGGCGGCCGCGAGTCAAGATGAGAATCTCTGGAATACAACGTCCGCGCATCGCCAATCCCGCCGGACTCCGCGCACGGGTCGGAGTTGCTGCCGCAGCTGCGGCACTGCCAAAGGGCACGTCGCAGAAGCGCCAAGAGGGGCGCGCATCGCTGTTTATTTTCGGGCGGGCCTCACGCGGCTGGCGCGGTACCCTTCAACGCGATTCTTCTCTTTCTGTTTGCCGCCCGAACGCACAGACAAACACAAACGCGCGCGCCAAGCGCAAGAAACTCCCCCACTCCCTTCTCGCGCATTCCCGTCGTCTCGACGTGTCGCATGTCGCTATATCGAAGCGCATGCGCCACCGGCGGCCAGCTCGCAGTATATATATATATCAATGTCGACTTTCACGTTTGGATCAAACGGGCGCGGGAGGATGTCAGCGAGTCCCGGTTGGCGAGCATATTTGTCTCCGAGAGGAGAAAAAGTAAACAGTGTCAGAGCGAAAAGCATGGAAGTTGGAAGAGAAAGTCAGGGAAGAAGCGAACAGTGAGGAGTCGCGGCAACCAAGATAAACATCTCTGATTATCGACTCAGATTAAGCCGGAGTTCACCTGAGCCCGATTCGACGTCGACGGGAAGAACGGGGAACCGAAATGCGGGTGATGGCGTTAGAAGAAAAAAAAAAAAAAACGTTATTGAGAATAGAGGACGACTTGTTTCGAACTAAAGGCTCGACTATCTTCCTACGTGCAAAGGACAAAAAAAAAGAAGAAAGAAAGAAAACGAGAACGAAAGAAAGGAAGGAAACGCGACTAAGAAGAAACATGGAACTGGCGGAAACCATTTCTTATTATTCCGCTCAACTGAAAACGACGCTGTCATCTGCAATTTTGCTTATTGTTAACATGAAATGGGAGCCTCGTCAGAACAATACACAAGGGAGTAACGTGTTGATACAAGAAAGAAAATTATATAGAGATGGTCAGGGCGTGTTGTTGCTGCAAAAAATAAGCGTCGAGAGCGGCTAGAAAGCCGACTGACGATGACCACGATTAAGACTTAAGCATCGTAAGTGAATCTTATGCTATTTAATTGAGCCGTCCTTTTTCCCTCCTTAGTTTGTGCTCCCTTTCTTGATTTGGCGGGTACACCTGCCGCATACTTCGGCATTTATATACGTGCGCTTCGCTAAACTGTTCAAACAATAACAGCACATTTCTTTCTTAATCTACAGTGACATGTGGAGTGAGCAGCATTACAGATTGTCCATCAACATTCCATCTCTCGGACGTTTCATCGCTTCTGGCAATATCTTCTATAGTACTTTAGCATCTGGGCACGATTTGCCACATTTCTTTTTGCTTCATTTCACTTATTTTCATTCATGTCGTTCGACAATCCGGCCTCAGTGGCCCATTTTTGCGGAATGGCGGATCAGCGGAGCGTTTGAGTGCAGAGCTGGATTGACCCACGTGCTACAACCACTGCCACCACAGTATAGCTACCGGTTGCGCTTGCGCATCTACTACCACGGAACCGGGGATGGCTACAACGTTGGCGGAAGACAGTAATTTCACGCTGGAAAAGCTGATGTGACGCTGCGCATAGAACGCGCGGTGCGTGTCATTTCCCTTCGCGGCTCATGTGCTACGCATACATATACGACATTACTTGCGGCGGCGTCCCCCAAGGGCGATCTCGGGCCGTATTTCGAGGTCGGCGTTTCTCACGACGCTTAACACGAGGGCGCCGTAATGAAGCGTATAATCTCGTCACGAACGCCTCGAAATGGCAGTGCACGCAGTTCGCACGCAAACTAGCCCCGTCGTTCCAACGCTGATGAGCGGTTAACAATTGGGCAATGTGCAGAAGAAAGGTCGTCATCAGAAACGCGTCATTTTCTCGCACGGCTGCGAAGTGTACGCTCCGGCGTATGCCGATTTAGTCCTCCCGGGTGTTGTTTTTGTGTGACGCATTTTGTGCCGCTTCGATGTCGGAGTTGGATAAAACAACAAAAGAGAAAACGATTCGAGGTATAGAGGTGCAGCAGAGACGAGCAGGCACCCTATAACCGCGCTTAAAATCACTTCGACGAAGCTGTCGCCAAGCGCCAGGCATATATACGGGGCCTTCTCCTTAACCAAAAAAGAAAAAAAAGTATTTTGATAGCAAGCAATGTCATCACATATGCAGCACGTGCGAATGCGCTGTATAATGTCCCCGTCGTATTAGCTTGCAACGCGCAGTCACGGGCTCCGCGGTATGTGCCGACCGTCACGATTCCAGGCATCTTCTCAGATTCTCAGCGCGGTCGGGTGTCTTCTGTCCACTCGAATCGTGCCCTACAGTCGTAACTCAGTGCATGCGCCTACTCGAAAGCGCGCCGTAATATGAGAAAAATTTCAAGGTCGCCGCAATCACTGCTAATTAGGCGGGCGACTCAGGCCTGTTTCCATGCGCGGCGTGCCAGCGCCGCCACATCTAATGAAGCCCGCGGCGCCAATAGGCGCTTTTTGTTCGCACGATTACGCATGCTAGGCACGGGACTCCACTGCGTACACGCACACTGCATGTGCTTGGTCAGCCAGAGGGGGTGTTGCGCAGTTCGGAACGCTGCAGTGTGGCGTTCTCTTGGGATGCTTGAGCAAACTTTGCTTCTCCTTTCTATTCACCCACTACTCGATGATTCATGTTCATAAAAACTGTACCTCTCTCGCTGCTGGAAGACGGGTCTTGATTCATTTGATAATACACTTCTCCACTTATATCGCCTGCACGTAGCAATAGATGGACTTCTTGGTGAGAGCCTCGAGCCGTTGCGTGTGTATGAGGGCAAAGTGAACGTTGTCCTATTGTTTATGGATAAGATAATCGGGCCTCGTGGGCTGTTTACAGTGGCAAGTAAGACACGAAATTCGCCTATTTCGACTTCATGCAGCGGCATCTATTTTCTGCTTCTACTCTCGATTATACTAACAGCGAGCCTCTGCGAGCAGTGTTGTCGCTGATAATCATTGTCGCTATAGTCTGTTTTGATCATGGGAATTTGGGTACATATATTGTTGTTGTTATGTGGGGTTTAACGTCCCAAAACCAGCTGTGATTATGAGAGACGCCGTAGTGGAGGGCTCCGCAAATTTTGACCACCTGGGGTTCTTTAACGTGCGCTGACATCGCACAGCACACGGGCCTCAACATTTCGCCTCCATCGAAATGCAGCTGCCGCGGCCGGGATTCGATCCCGCGACCCTCGGATCAGCAGCCGAGTACCATAGCCACTAGACCACCGTGGCGGGGCACATACATAGAGTTTCCTACTAAACTACTAGAGGGAAAACTGGCGCTAGTGTCTACGGGAGTTTCAAACAAGGCGGTTGAGCCAGCATGGGAATGATGGGTATGACATGGATTTGCCTAGTCTTCGTTCTTCTGGCTTCGTATGGCTTTTCGACTTAAAAAATATAGTTCGTTTACGACAAAATATTGCACTAAAACGGAAGGCTTTGGAATAACTATGTATGTGCGCAGGTACTAGTTGCTTTTTCGCGGTTAGAAAAATACTGAACGCACAGAAATTTAGCAATATTGTGCGATATGGCAATGTTGCCTCCTCTGCTTGTGCGCAGATTCAGCAGCATCCATATAGGTTTAAGTTCCAGATGTAGTTGTGTTCGAACTTAAAATAAAGATTTTTGCTCTTTTAAGTGACGTGCTGACATTTTCAAGTATGTAAAAGGTAGATGTGTGTTCTAAATTTAACAAACGGGCTTTCGCTCGCTTCTTTTAGTGCAGGGCAAGTGCTCCACTGTATTTTTACCAACTATATGCATGGGTCAAGCCCTTGCGCGAGGACGTAGCGGGAGCGCAGCATCGCCCATGGCTTGGTGCTTGGTTTTGTGAAAAAAAAAAAAAAAACACGTAAGGTTAAATAAACAACCGTGCCGTTAAACTCCATCGGAAGCTGCGCCTGAGCTTTGATCTGAGCTGACTTTTTGAGCGTTGTCCGCAGGCGCGTCTGCCTATCGTGCACTGGGCGTCTACTACGCGCGATAACTGTGCGCCTGCTTGGCGCGTTCGGTCGGCGTTGAATTAATCAGACAGCCGAATTGAAATGCCGTAGTACAAGATTTACGAACAGCCTTCTGACATGGGACGTATGTCAGCCGTGAAAGCGACCCTGCGGTTACATATTCTATCGCATCTGATGCAAAAGAAAAGAAAAAAAGAGCAGAAAAACCGCATCGATAAGGTTCGCGAGACGCAGCGCGAATATTTCTAAAGTTGGGTAAAATACTGCTGCAAATAATATGTGTAGCCATCCAACAACAAACACAACAACGAAACACTGCATGGCACCTCATCATTGCAAACGACTTTGGTACATGCGACAGTCTGATGATCTCTAGCAGTAAAGCGTACACAACAGCCGCTGCTTTCGTCGCGTAACGAAAAAGTGTAGTAACGTCACTCGCGTCACTGAAGTTAATAAACAGGAATAAGCAAATCCACCAAAACGTTTGAAGCCCTAGGTACGAAGACTAGAGAAATCCATGTCATACCCATCATTCCCATGGCAGCTTCACGATCGCAGCGCCAGTTTTCCCTCTAGTATTTTAGTAGGAAACTCTATGGGCACATATATTGGAATAAAAGGGAAATTCTCCCGCTTTGTAACATCACTTGTACAATTTTCACTGCTAATACTAGACGTATTACCCCAGGCGGGCGACCGGTTCAAAAGAATACTTAAAAAAAAAAAGAAAACCCAATGAAACTGCGTCTATATTGTTGGACAGCTTCATATGTGCAACGGAGCAGTGGCGGCCGATTAGCGGTGGAAATAATCGCCTTTCGCCTCGCTCACTTTGATTTCAACGGTGAAAGGGTCTTAAGCTCGACGAGGACGGTGGCCTCCAAGTCGTTCCAGATTTTTCTTTTTCTTTCTTTCGCTCCTTTAAACTGTCCGTTCACCCTCATTCCACGCCCATTTTCTTCTTTTCCTGTTTAGCTTATTGGCTTTCCTTCTTTTTTTTTTGTTATACCTGCTTCACGCTAATCCTTGCTCCTGACACGCGTCTCCTACCTGTACGTGCCTGTCGCCGCTTGACGATAGCGTTCATAAAACGGCGTGGCTCGAAGAAATCGATGCGTTATAGGCGCGCGCAAAAAAAAAAAAAAAAAAGGCGTCGTCCCGCCACAGACTTTCGCGGTGCTTCTTAGGACGGCTCGCACGAAGCTGGCCGTTCGTGGACTTCCCGAGGAGACGCGAACCTATTCCGGGCGCCCCTAAATATATAAGAGGGCCCCGCGCCTTATACACAGCTCTGCACGGAGGGCACCTTTCCAGAGGGGCACGTCCCGTCGTCTGGGAAATTTTTGGGTTTAAGCGCACGCATCCAGCGCGCAGCCGCGACAGCCACCATATATACGCTCTTTCACTTTCTATCCGACATTCCGTCATGAAAGAGTGTACGAAAAAAAAAATATCTAACTGCGCATTGTTAATTACATCAAGAGGAAATATGACCCGTTCCTGCGCATGAGCCATTTTCGGGTGCTAATAAATAGATAACGGGTTATATACGCGGCTCTTCCAGTCACTTATCCCCCCATCTTGTAGCCGAGTATGTGGTCTCGGCGATCGGGGAAGAGCACCTTCTTGCCAGTGAATGACAAAAAATGAAAAAGAAAAAGAAGTCAAGACAAAGTGCGGCTCCTTGAGGGTGTTCTTTTTGTAGAATAAGAATGAACTGATTTATAATCATCAAACTTACTTGAAAGATGAAAAAAGCCCGACTTTTCGGGTCCTACTCGCACCCTTCTTCAGGAGTGATTGGAAAGCACCAGAAGCACTGCTGCTGTCTGGTACCCTCCAGTCACCCCTGAAGAACGAGTGGGACCCGAAACGTCGGGCTTTTTTCATCTTTCAAGTACGTTTGATGATTATAATTTGGTTGGTGTCCCCCCTTTTTTCACCTTTCATTTCGTCCCAACCAGACAAATTTCTGTCAAATGTTCACTTTTAAACGGATTCATACGTACGAAAATGATTCATAGGTACGAAAAATTCTATCACTGCGATTCGACCCCGAATTTAGACTGAGGACAAACAATTCTCGGGGAATGAGCACACACACTGCTAAAATAAGAAAATGCGAAGCTTGCACAGATATCTAGCGAAGCAGCGAAGCTGACGGGCACTTGGCTGGTCCGGGTTTGTCTCCGGCGCACCCACATTTCGTCGTGGTCCGAGGCTTCGAGAAACGCCTCGCGAAGCACTGCGAGGCCCAGCGAACGCTTCTCAAAGTTTCGCATCGAGTTAAGCGTAAGATGATCGCGTCGAATCACAGACAAATTGGTTACGGTATTCTTTAGAAAAGAAAGAAGAAAAGAAAAGGGAGTTGAACCAAGTCACGTTGTGCAACTTGTCTGGTTGGGCTGTCGTGTTAGAAAGGGTGTGTGCTTCGTAACTTGGCACTGAATTCGCAAGTGCACTAAATCGCCACTGTGCGTGATTCATTTCGCTTAAGAACTATACTGTGTATCGCGGGCAATGATAAGTGTGACCTAAAAGTGCTGAATTATTCTGGCTGCGACCCAGTCGCACGGTTTATCCAAATAAGGCAGGAATGATGTCAACCACAGTATTTGTCAGAGTACGGATAAAAAATACAACTGCGAGGAATAGCATGGCCGCGCAAAATGCTTGCGACAGTTGTTTTAATGCGTGTCACCGAATACGAAAAACTAAGAAACGTCCACACATCAAACCGCTAAGCAAATTTTACTGCTTATATGAAAAAACAACAACAAAAAAGTGAGAGTTTAACATTAAGCAGAACAGCGAAATGTGTGATACAACTGGAACCCCTCTTTTATTATAAGAAATTTAGAGCTGCCCATGCTACACTTAAGCGAGAGATAAGCAAACGTGCCCGTGGCGCCCCTATTGACCTGCGCTCACAGGTGACTCGTTGGAGTTGTACTATGTCGCTTGTCGGGATCATCGTCCACGTTATGTGCTGTTTTATGGTCCATTCCGAAGCTCCATATTCAGCGGCCACCGACGCATGACACAAGGTCACGTGACTGAACAGGCTTTACAAAGATACGGAGTACGCGCAATATTTCGCCTTCTCGATATTCTGTGAACCCACTGCCACTCGCTATTCGCTCTTGCGCCCAGTCCCGTTTTCCAGGTGCTCACGTCCTTCACCGTTCCCCGTGCTCCCGCGCTCGCAGTGCTATTCATAGTTTCGTAATAGTTTCGCAGGTGCGATGGTTTTTACAGGATTCTTTCTTAGAAACGACGTTCAGCGGTCAATATAAACTGGTTGTCGTATATATCCTTTTTTTTTTCATTACCTCTACTCACCACCGTCGCCCAGATCATACCATCTATGCCACCAGGGACTCATATATGTTGCACTGTGCATCCGTGCTCTAGTACATGACGATCCCAGCGTTGATAAGCCGTCTTGTTTTCGATATATGGGTACTGGCGCCAATTCTCTCTCGTTGCTTCCAAGCGGGGCCTTGAGTGACAGCATAACACCACCTACTGGAGGCGTTCGTACATTGTATCCCGGTGATTTTTACAGACTCTCCTTTCCTTCTCATACCATTTTCAACCCCTCTTTTCTTCTTCTATATGCACTAATTTTCAACATTTCCTCAAGCACCAATTCAACTCGTGTCGAATTCACAAAACTCCACTTTCGTAAGCGACTTTTGCCTTTGGACGATCGGCTTTTGTTAATAATGTCCAGCGTCGGGATTAGCTCAAATATTCTCTTACGAACATCGTTAGCGTAATATTGTGTGAGCACGGGCCGGGGACCGAATTCACAGAAGCATCTTAGGCTAGAATTGCTCGAAAGACGAAATAATAATAATAATAATAATAATAATAATAATAATAATAATAATAATAATAATAATAATAATAATAATAATAATAATAATAATAATAATAATAATAATGCTGTGTGTCCTCTGCAGGACGAAGCCCCCTCTCTGAGATCTCCAATTTACCCTGTCCTGCATAAGTTCGTTCTTTCTTTTTCTGCCTGGGAACTTGTTAATTTCGTCGATCCATTTCATTTTTTTTCTCTGCCGCGACTGCGTTTTCCATCCAATGGTAGTGCCCTATCCGTTGCTCTCACTGTCCACATGTTATAGGCCTAGCGCACTACGTGACCAGCCTAGGCCAACTTTATTTTCTTAATGGCAGGTAATACTTACGAAATAGAAACTTTGTGAATTAGGCATCAGCGCCCGTATCCACGCAAACATCTTGCGAGCAAAGTCCATAGGAGAAATAAATGTAGCCAATTCCTGTAATGCATCACGACTAGCGAAGCTGGCCGACCGACCGTAGTAAAGAAAGAGCACGTATGATGAACGAGATGCTTGGTCGATTCGACCCCTGGCGGATAATTCGCTTTGCCGTTTGTATGCTGTCATTGGGAAAGCTAAGTAGCAGTCACGCGAGCACCGCGCACACGACGTCGTCTCGAAAGCCAAGCCGAGGGACGTGACATCGCGCACTATGCTCATCATATGAACTGTGCTTCCACGAGAGCATTTCACCGCAGAAAGAGAAGTGAAAGAGGAGGCACATAAAAGACGCACACAAAAACAGGCGCACATACGCGCACACATACTGAGTCCGGCGAAATTCAGTTCCACTACGCCTCCGAGATGACTCGAGGATCTAGCCGAATTAAAAAAAAAAATGCAGAACCAACTCCGCTTGCTTCACTTTAGCTAGCGCCATAAATTATAGTGTCTTCTTTTTCCTTTGAACCAATACGTTGTGATGATCCGACACTTTATCTCGATGGTGTAGCGGGGGCGCTTCGTGCGATTCAACCCTGAACGACATATTATTAGACATATTATACGTATTAGTATTATTAAAGAAGAAGAAGAACTTCTCTGCACAGTGCGGGCCTTATAATATGTGAACGTTCATAAAAATTAATGTCCTAGCTTCTCAACTGGCGCTAACCTAGCCGATAAGGTTGAAGTAATTTTCCGATGAGACCGAATCCGTTAAGATCGTTTTATACGAAGAGGACACTCGCAATATTTTTGGTGAACGTCATGCTGCTTCGTGGCGCGAACAAAGGCGCGGGTCATGCGGCAAAGTTTGTCGTGGATTTCGGTTCCCGAGGACGGTGTTCTCATAACCTGTCGACATTATTCTAATAGAAACGCTTAATTGCTTCTTCGCTGTATATGCTCATCCCCAAAATAAACGCTGCGCGCGAAAGCCGCCTACGAAGCCGAAGCGGACAGCCAAGATCGCACAATACGCCTGATTGGTAACGGGATAGCCTGACGTCGAGAATACACTCGGATTGTCGGGTTGAAGCTCCGAGTGTTTTTTTCCCCGTGATTGCGTGGACAGATTGGCATAAGTAACGAAATACCATGTACGGGTTGAAATCCAAACTAGAAGAGAAGCTCAGGGGAAGATGGATGCTTGAATCGATGAACAAATCGCAAAATACGATTTAGAACAGGGAATGTCGCGGGAGCCAACGTTTCGACAAGCGGACTTGTCTTCGTCAGGGCGGCAACTGCCTTCTCCAGCGTTCGTTTATGTACGCCTTTGCACACTCTCCCCCGTCCTCAGAAAGAGAGAAGAAGAGCAGCACGTGAGAACAATAAAAAACAAAAAGAGGGGGGGGGGGGGGGGGCGAGGCTCCCGCGATATTCCCTCTTCTAAATCGTATTTTGTGATTTGCTCATCATGTACGGGTTGTTAGATTTGTAGCGCATGTAACAAGCCGGAAGGAGTAGTTCCGTATCACGTGAATGATTAAATCAGAATCCTTCGTTTGCGCGCGAGACGTTAGAATATAAGCTGTGGCCTTAAATAGGCCGCCATATTTTATTTTTTTTTTATTTACGGTTGGTAACATGACCATGTATGCCGAAATGGGTGTTTTAAATGCCGGTGCAGCATAAAGCACAAAGCCAAATAGTGGTAACGCCTTGAGGCACGGATTTCGGTGCACTGTTGATGGACGCATCCAGTTTCCAATAATTTACGGCAAGGCACTAGACACTTCGTTGCGGCGAAGTTAAGAACGTTGGATATTGTTTTATTTATATAGTGAATCATGATAATCACGGAATAATTAAATAGCTATGTTATAAAGGCTATAAATTGGGAGAAAACTGTATTAAACTTTAAAGAAAGAAGCCAGACACGATTTTAAGAGAAACAGAACAAATAGCTATATTCTTTAACATTACAACTTCTTCTCGCGACGGTTGGACCGAGTCTCCCCGATGCCACCGCTGCTCCTTTCTTCCCAAGCGTTGCTGTCCGTGGGCGGGCCCTGCCGATTCCCCCTCACCCCGACTTCTCCGAAAACACTGGGGGAAGAACCCCCCGTTCGGGCTCTCCAAGGTCACTTGGTTGTCCATCAGCGGGAGAGGGAGGCTGAGATGCGCGGTTTTCTTTTTGCTCGTCCTTTTTTCTACAAGCTATTTATTCTGCACTCGGTCGTGTTGCGCTTTCACATGAAATATAAGAACCACCTAGTCGAAGTGCGTGCAAGGTTTAGTAATTACTACCATAAATGTCCAAAGAAATCATCTTTAGCCACTGCGCTCGTTAGTGGTATCCCATCAAATTTGGTAGTACGACTAATAAAATAGTAGTCCTTAACAATATGTGGTACAGTGCAGGTTAGGTGCATACAACTTGAACGTACAGAGGGTGCGTGGAATTCACACAAAGCACAGTGACTATTTTTGCTTTTCCCCCCAGTGCCGGTGTTAGCTGCAAAAATAAATCACGTCCACAAATGCGTGAACGGCGCCTGAAGGAGAGTAGCGTCAGTGCTTCTCCCTGTCTAACCGTAATCTAGCTTGAAATGAGGCAGCTATGCCTCCGTGCCTTTTTTTTTCTTTTTTCAATTGATGAGAGTCCCGTCAAGATACCTCAGGACTGCGCAACATGCAAGAATTGAATTTGTATGTATTTGTGTATATGCAGCGGATAATTTGCCCGACATGAAAATAATCAGCAAGTTGCAGCTTATTTACGGATTAGTCTGTATACGTCTACTCGTGCGGAAAGGAACCACTGTCACAAGAAATAAAGGCTTTTTCTGACGTTCGACTCTTCATATGCGTATGAATATTATCTGCTCAGCGGCCGTAAATCTTGAACAATTAGTTACACGTAAATAAAGGAGAGAGATAGAGAATCTCGATTTAATCAAGGAAGCACAACGCGGCACAATTTTGAGGCAGTGTTGGGATGAAGTTATTTAGGCAGGCACTATTTGTCGCAGCATATGCCAGCGCATCCTCATACTCGGCCGCAATTACGAAGAATTCTAGCCAATGACGAAGAGGGCTCACGCACAAAAACTGAAGCCAGTTCCACACTTGTGAAATCTGCGTAAACGGCGCAGCCGCGGCAAGGCTGTCTAGTTCACTATCCCTATCATGTAGCACTATCGTTATCACTATCACTATCATGTGTCGGTGGGCTGACGGCAATGGTCTGGTAGTGCGTCGATCGAGGGCAAGAACGGGTCTGCTTCTCCCTGCTGCGCAACCCGAGACTTTCGCTTTCTTTCTTTCTTTCTTTCTTTCTTTCTTTCTTTCTTTCTTTCTTTCTTTCTTTCTTTCTTTCTTTCTTTCCCTTCGCACAATCGTTATGATGTAGCAGTGCGCTAAGGGCAAGAGTATGGGTAACGGGGGTCCAAGCCGAAGGCAGTGGTTGAGTATTGAATCAAGGGCAAGGGCGGGTCTGTTGTTCCGTTCTCCATGACACGCAGACGGCGGGGGGCATCGGGGACCGCAGACGTGGCGGGGCCCTAAACAGTTACGCCGTTGCAAAGCCTTGTCAATTCAACCCCTGCACATTTTACAAAGTAAGAAGGTGCAGTCGTGCAAATGATACCCGCTTTCGGCTTCGTCTCTCGGCGCAACATCGAGACAGAGGGTCCGCGCGAAAACCTTGTTGCAACAGTCTGTGACATACGCGGTGTAGCGAGGCGGCGCGCCTTGTGGAATACGAACAATGTCGTCACGCGGATGTTTGCGAGCATTGTTGGAATATTCGGGGAAGTCGGCTCAGCGACGACGCCGATAGGCGTACGGCGAAGCACGGGGTACACGTCACGATCGTCCAGGCGGAGAGACTTAAGCGAAAAAATATGTTGCGCAAACGTTGCGAAAGAGCCTCGCTGACTCGCTTCGGTCTCCGGTA
The DNA here is from genome assembly GCA_013339685.2 of Hyalomma asiaticum. Taxonomy (NCBI): domain Eukaryota; kingdom Metazoa; phylum Arthropoda; class Arachnida; order Ixodida; family Ixodidae; genus Hyalomma; species Hyalomma asiaticum. The sequence continues at coordinate 136,854,114 of CM023481.1, read as the reverse complement.
GGGACTCGAGGTAGTAAATACGATTCTCTCGCTCACTGGGCGCATGCTCCAGGAATACTCGCTGGAAGATTTATTATTCAAGGTGTCTTAGGCGTTTATGAGGTCGACGTCGCTTATCAGCAAAATTAAGGTGCTCGATATCCACCGGCAACTATGTCAAACCGACAGAGCCTGTATTGACGAAAGCGTCTTGCAGAAAATTCCAACAAATCCTCACGCGGGACACACAGCATCGGCAACACGAGGCCAACGTCGAAGAGCCCTCATGAAAGAACAGTCTTCTTTGAGTATGACCTCAGATGACGAGGACACACACACATAAAAAAAAAAACACAAAGCATTGGACAAATTATTCTTTAAACTTCGGAATAATTATATTATACTGTTAAACTTTAAAATGACAGTATCATTAATTTTTTATGAAGGAAAGGCAAGTGCAAGAGCAACAACATTACTTTATATGCAACTCTCCATCAAGGTCCGTAATCAGAGACATCTTACTCTAAAGAAGTTCGTGATTGAATATTCCGTCCAATCCTGGCGCAGCACGTCGTTAGGAAAGCCTACATAGAGTGAAACTGACAAGTATCGGTTGTAATACGAGTTGTATCATATAGAAGAAAAAAAGCGAAAGTCCCGTTTTTTAGAACGAGCAACTGGTTTGAAAGATGGGGACGGTCTAATCTTCTAGTCACTTAGCCGTTTTACGCCTGTCCAAAACAAGGACGGGGTAGGATGGACATAGCTCGGAGAGGCCATCGTCCTGCACTGGACACAGGATAGGCTGACGGTGATCATGATGACACAACACGGCATGCTTTACTTTTTAAAGGACATCACCGAATCATAGTTCGAACGTTAGCAGTCGATGGATGCAAAACATTGACTAGAATAAAGTCGCATACGCGAAGAGCTTATATATAAGCGGAATTTAAATCAGTATCTTTAGCGAAAAGAAAGAAAAAAAAAGAATTAAGGGTACCGCCTGACTGCTTTTAATCAATAAGTTCAAACATATATGATAATGCTGATACCGCTCTTGCGGGCTACTTTTTCTCCTCAGCATACAACAAGAATTTAGCGAATAAAAATAATGCTCGGAGTAATATGTGGGGGAAGGGGGGGGGGAGGGGAAGAGGGGTGTAGTAACCGCGTTTTAGGCGGCAGCCGGTGCTCTCGCGAGGTCAACGCTCTCGCGCGTACGGGAGCGCATTTTTCTCCTTGGTGCACGCAGGGGACTCCTCCTTTCTACATAGATGACATCACAATGAACAATATTTCACCCCCGATGCCGCCGCAGAGCGCCTCAAACCATTTTCGGTGGCGTCATGTTTATTTGTTATTGTACATACGTCAGCGACGATCGAGTCGGCAAAGTACGTGCGCAGGAATCCGGTGAAAGCCGAACGAAACAAAATATTACGCGTTGTGGTCGACAAGAAACGCAAGAAGCCGCGGAGTCGTGTCGCGCGTTACCATCCGGCATCTCGTTCCTCGCGGCAGCGATACGGCGATCGCGTCCGTAGGAAATGAGACAGCGCGCGAGCGAAGCGGAAACGCGCCCAGAATGCTTATACTATGCGCGCCCGCGCGCGTATACGTGCGCAAGCAAACGGTATACGGCGTCCACCACCGCGCCGCACGCGTGTAATGGTCTCTTCACGAGCGACAACAACTCGCCCGCCGCGTGGAAACAATCCTTCTCTGCGAGAGGGACACACGGAGACGATGCGTCTGCGCTTTCGGCAGCTACTGCAGGAATGCGAATCGCTGCGCGGTAGTCCGAACGGATCAAGGAAGAAAGTGAAGATCAACGAAAACGAAACAATAAACCCAACAAACGAAGCAGAACGAGACATCAAGGAAACGATAAAGTACAAGCAGCTACTGCGAGGGACGTGCGCCGTCTCGCCTTACAGATGCGGCAGAGAGGAGACGACCGTCGTACGGAAAACACGCGTTGGAAGCGCTACTGGTTCTGCGGGGCAGACGTTTAGTCACGGGCGCTGTCACGGTCTCCCGCTTGTGCCGCACGGCATTAGTAAAACGGACTTGATCCGAAGGATTTGCGTCTCCAGAGGATTCACGCTCCCTTGCGAGACGGAACGGGAAACGACACGTGGCTGTTGCACGCCGGATATCCTTCGAGAAGAAATATTAAACGAAGGACGCGCCCGGCCGTTCGAAGCCAGTAAGCTAAGAAAAAAGAAAGCAAAAAAGAAAGGTTGCGTGAATCCTTCTTCTTGAGATTTGTTGCACTTTGGCTCAGTGTGGAAAAATAAACGAGCGAAAAGGAAAGACGTGTCCACCTTGCGCATCACACTAAGTGAGATAGAAATTAAACAGCGATATTTGCTTTATGGTTTGGCAAAGTAATGCGCGAGGCATATTGAAAGATCTACAGGTTGTCTAAACTTATTTTGCGAAGGGTTGATTTTTTTTTTTGCATTCTTCTTACCGATGTAATTAATTGGCGCGCAAAAATTTCCTAGCTAGAATAAGTAGACTAATGGCCAAGCACCCGAACGGCCGTATACAGGTCTAGTAACATTTCTAGTAATTGCCTGGATTTGATTTGTTATGTTCTGTTTTATTTATTTATTTATTTATTTATTATTATTTATTTATTTATTTATTTATTTATTTATTTATTGCGCTCTCTGCAAGTGTAAGGCAACCTATAGATTGCCTTACACTTGAAAGTGGTGCGTTTCTTGATCTTGAAATAATTGGCGGACGCTATCTCAGAAAGGAATAACGCGCAGGATGTTCAAGGACAACATTATGACGTGCGTGCCTAGAGCCTATAATCGTTAAACTGAATATATGCGTAGAGCAGGACTTGGAACAGCGTGTACAAGGGGTAATGTAATTAATCACAACCTGCAGTAAAGGGGGAAAGTGCGTGTAAAAAGGTCACATGAACACATGACATTTGTCAAGTATACCCATGGTGCTTTGTATAAAAAAATGACAGTGGGAGCAGTCCATTCATTAAAATTGCGCACTTGTAGGCAACAGGAGAGAGAGTAGAGTTGTGCGGAAAGCAGGGTGGTCAACTAGAACAGAACTTCCAGTTTGATACCATGCATTGTGGTAGGCGTATGGGAAGATAGAAAGGTTAGAAGAAGACGAATGAGAGAGAGAGAGAGAGAGAGAGAGAGAGAGAGAGAGAGAGGGGGGGGGTAAACACACACAAACATGGCAGAGTTACAGTCGTTCAGGGAGGCTAGTTTCTCCTAGGAACTTCAACAGTGCCTTCGTGGCTTTCCGATTTGAAGGTCGATTGTTCCGCCATTACACTACTGATTGTTCGGACAGCGGTAGGCAACGAAACTTCTCCTACACATATCTATGCCCTCTAAAACAATCTTCATATCGAAAATCATGGTTTTTAATTATACTCTGGATGAAGGGTTGTGTAATAGTAAAACAGCCTGTGGAGGAAGCGATGAACTTCAACGAGAATCTCAGGCGCGCGGCACAAGGGAACCACTTCGCATAATCTAGAAATTGTTAACTCCGTGGTCTTCTTTTCTCCATAATATATGGGAAAGACAAATTAATCACAGGAGTCCGCATAGAAAGTTGCTTGAGTGGACTATGTTCCGGACCTACACCGAATAAACTATAAATGCGTTTGCATACATAAATTGCACTGCCCCACTCTCCTTGCATGACTGTCAGCAGGGAAAAAAGCCGCTCTCGACACACACGCGTACACTGTAAATATATTACCGTTGACGACAGTGTACAAAAGGATACGCGACGCCTTATCTTCGCAGTTAGCTTCATGTATACACGTACATGAAGGTGCAGAGCACGTCTTGTTTCGGGTACATGATATGCACTGTGTTATGAGGTGACCTTCTTTGAAAGCTTGAAGCGCCTGCATGCTCTCGGCGCAGTAATTCCGCCTTCGCCATGTTCCCCCAAGGACGTATACACACACTGAAATTCGTCCATCAGTGCATGCGCCACAACCTCGTAACGTTCGTTCTGTGGTCGTTGACCTAACCTGGTTAAACATTTGAGGAGCACTGCGAGAGAGAGAGAGAGAGGGATAGCCCAGTCTGCCCGAAATCTGGAGCGTTAGACTGGACGCGCGGTGAACTGGCGACAATTTGTTATCCAAATGGCACGCATGCAGGCGCTTCTCCACTGTGCAAAATGCAAGGAGGCTGTAAGCCTTTTCAGCGACTGAGTATATTGTCACGTGTTCGTCACGATAAAGGAAGCGCAACACAAACCGCCGAAGGTCGAGCTCTTTAGTGGGCAAACCTTTCGCTGCACAACGATAGCGGCGAGTGAAATCATCGGTCATCGATAAAGAGTGTCGAAATGCATCGGCTCTTGTAAACACGTCACAATGTTAGGATTAAATATGACGTGTTTATAAAAGCTCTACTATTGATGCTCACGTGAGATCTGGAGCGTACTCGAACGCACACGTCGTGCATGCAAAGTTAGGAGAGCAATCGTAAATAACTCGAAAGCTTCACGAATCTCGGGGCACGAAATACACCGAGTGAAAACACAACAGATTTGATAGTTGAAATGCGAAACAGAACCAGAGAACACGTGGCATTACAGGAAGCGTGGACCAAAACCTCTTTATCTTTATTCCGGCGCCATCCTCCACATCGAATTTAGCTGCGATATCTATATGCGCCACAGCTGCTTTACCGCGTATGAATATGTCATGAAAGCGGAAATGCGGAACTGCGGAAACAAACAACCAACCAAACAAACAAACAAACAAACACGTAAACGTTTTCGCGCCAGCTCTGGTTAGCCAAGGAGGCAATGGTGGCAAGGAGCTTACCACGTCGTGCGGACCTCCGATTCAGTCTATCAGTACCAAATAAGAAGAAAGGCGTGCACTCTCATGTCTTCTGTAGCGAACCGTGCATTGCTATGTATTCACATACACACGAGTGCTCCCACAGGAGTCGTGTCCTTGTTGTTTTTTGGGGGTTTTAACGTCCCAAAACCAGTTCTGATTATGAGAGACGCCGTAGTGGAGGGCTCCGGAAATTTCCACCACCTGGGGTTCTTTAGCGTGCACTGACATCGCACAGCACACGGGCCTCAACATTTCGCCTCCATCGAAATGCAGCCGCGCGGCCGGGATTCGATCCCGCGACCCTCGGATCAGCAGCCGTGTACCATAGCCACTAGACCACCGTGGCGGGGCAGGAGTCGTGTCCTTGCTGGGCTCACCAGCGGCAGGAAAATTCGCGGGTGGCTGGTGCGGCGGGTCGAATGAGAACAAAACCGAGAAATAAAACAATAAAAGATAGTGGAAAGGAACACTTGCCACGCCAACGCGACGCACGTGCACGCGTCGCAAGCGCGGCATGCAGCCGAGAGCGTTCATTTTTCGAGCACGGGCTGCCAGCATTGCGATTTTAAATTAGCACATTATGGCGTTACGGCTGCGCGGGACGGAGCGAGGCCGTGCAAAGCGGAAAGGAGCCGCTGCCATAGCATGCGGTCGGATTGAGCTGCACGAGCTGTCGAACGCACGCCGAGAAAGGCCGCGACCTCCCGCTGCTCGGCTGTGAATGACGCCGCGGTGTAGCCAAGGCCGGCATGCAAACGAAAGCGCTGATAGGATGACGCTCGACGCGATGACGCGCTCCGCTTCTTCGTCGCGCTGTCTAGGGTGTACTGTTAGTCTCGTGTGCTGTCCTGGTACATGCATGTGCACACTGTGCGCGGTGTTAAAGGCGTAGCGCGCGCCGTGCGAGATCGACATGGAAGGAGGCGACACGGTAAGTTATCTGAGCGAAGAGCACTATAGGGTCCGCCGCGCAGGCCTCTGTTGCGCTGCAAAACGGAGTGCCAAGCTTTCAGGTGCCATCGTACACGTCTTCGCGTTCGTGAGTTTGTGTCCCTTCTTCAGCCAAACCGAGATTTCGTTCGCATTGTCTTACCCTTTGTTTGAAGTCTGCTGCTGCTGATGGTTATCACGAAGTTTGTTACAGCGAAGCTGCGTATGACTACGGTTCGTTTTGTTATCCGTTGACAAGAAAGATACGTTCATCTCGTACTTAATGCGAGAGCCCATGTAAGGTTCATAAACATTTCAGCGTTCCGCCTCAACAACAACAACAACAACAACAACAACAACAACAACAACAACAACAACAACAACAACAACAACAACAACAACAATAATAATAATAATAATAATAATAATAATAATAATAATAATAATAATAATAAACCAGATACGAAGTGATCCCCTCGGTTTGTGACAAAAGAGTTGGCTTTGAAGTGCCACAATCACACACTGTGACCACTCAATAACGGTCGAGTACGGACCCAAATTTTGCCAAGAATCTAACGTTACAGCCAAACCAACTGAGTGAACAGCGTGGTAATCACAAACTCGCCACCACTACGATTGCCAAATAACGAAAACAAACTCGCGCAATGTGGTCCAAATAATGTGGACTTCGCTTGGTCATCGACCTTCTCAGAATGAAAAGGCTTCTCTTTTTTTTTTGTTGATGAGTGCATTGTATTAGTGCTGACCAAAAGCAACAACTATATCCTCTTCCCCTTCCCTCCGTCTTTCTTCAAACAGACAAAGACCTACGCACACTTAGTGTATACTTATTGTAGGCTCCTAAGTTATTTTAGACTAGCAGGCTGCAAAGCTTATCGCTGCCAGACCTCAGAAAGTAACAGAGTTTCCAAATTTAGGTTCACCCCCTAAATTAAAACTGACGGAATTTCAAAAAAAAAAGAAAAAAAGAGAAAGGAATCTAATTCTGAAGTTTCGCACGAACAATAAGTGAACTCCCTGTTGGGTTTCTTTTCGACAGATGAAGTCATCTTAATTAGGTTCATCCGAAATGGTCCTGATTAGACGACAGGGACATGTGGAAAAGCGTAGGTGCCTTTGCCAAAGCTTACTCGACGGAGGTCAGCACACCTGTATGTCTCCGTTAGTTCTTCTGGCTGAGAAGTTTGTGCTGTCGTGAATCGGGAAACTTCGAACGTGATTAACGGATGGTGAAATGGGTGCACTTAGCAAGCACCCAAAGAAGGGATGCAGTCCGCTATATATGTCCGCTATATACGAGACTCAATTAAGGGTCAGCCATTTAACTCATTCGAAGATGTTTAATGCAGCTTGTTACTTGAGTGAAGAACATAGAACATCGTACGCTTCTTTGTGCACTTAAGGCCACGGGATCGAATCCCGACCACGGCGGCTGCATTTCGATGGACGCGAAATGTTGAGGCCCGTGTACTCTGCGATGTCAGTGCTCGTTAAAGAACTTCAGGTGGTCGAAATTTGCGAGCACGCACAGGTGCAAGCTTTTGTAGGTTAACAAGCAAGGCAGGTAGCACATACCTAGGCATCACAATTCAACTGTGCTAAAATCTACCAGTATGTGTTGATCTGTTGTCCCATTCCTGTATGGAAAATACTGGTTGGTGTATTTTTAATGCCTATCTCGTAGACGCCGTCGGAATATATTTTTTGCTCTGCTCACATCTTCTTTCTAACTCTCGATAAAGGGAAGTTTAGTTTACAAATCGTGAAACCAACAGTTTGCATTCAGCCGGTTCACGTGAAAATTCCTCTTTTCTACAGCGGATCGCATTAACGCGAGTGGAACAAGAGAGCTATTACAAGCTAGAAGATAGTTGGCTCGTACAAAGTTATATACGCACGAAAACCGTTTTCGACGTATTAGTTGGCGCACAAAAAAATTCACAAGCCGGGTTTTCGGATTGGCTATCGAAACTCAGCCTTGACTTCGTGAAAAATACCGAGTGGCGGAGGCGTTGGTAGAGAATTTTTCATTCGCACGAAATTGCTACGCACGCAACGATCGCGAGCGATGCCTTGCGCAACGTCCACATCACGGTCACTGGCGTGCGTGCGTGCCCCGTATGCACAAGCCCCTGGTGGACCACCGGCAGAGCCTGGGAGAGTACGCCGACACCAATTAGCTTGGCCATCTGGGTCGCTCAAGTCGTGCAAATCACTTCATTAGTCGAACAGCCTGCGTGTACTCCATCCTTTCTTTTTTTTTCTCCTACATATCCATTCTTTGGCACCTGTAAGACGCCAGAAGTAAATCTAAATTGCGAGGGAGCGAGGTAGAGGTGTGGATGGGATTGGAGATGAAAGTCTTGCTTCGGCAGGGTTCTCTACTTCCTAAACCGCCGGCAGGCATTGCTAGTATAGGGATTTTAGCCAGTCTCTGTGAAAGCTCAAGCTCGCACTGCTCTGCTCATTAAGATGCTGTGGTCCTTCCATCGTCAACGCTCCTGGCAGCATGGAGTTGGTGTCGTTACCATCAACGTATTTCGATACCCACAATACAGTTGTTTACATATAAGGAGGGGATGGTGGATTCTTTTAAAGGAGGGATATCGGCGGATATGAGTATGTATACAAAGGAAGCAGACGAAAAGCGTTTGTTATCAGCGGGGAGAGATAAGGATATTCATTGTTTACTGAGGAAACCTAGAGCGCTACGAAAGAAGTAATCTCTCTCATGTGCGCGACACAAGCACAGAACTACCATTATCGACCTTTTTATCATCCTGTTTGCTACTTGCAGGACAGCTACTGCTGTCCTGCAAGTCCTACCAGCATAGCTCCCCACCCCCCCCCCTTTTTTTTTTTTCTTTCCGCAATGCAAACGTCGTCCCCCCCTCTAAATAAACTCCTGCCGGCGCCATGGTCGTATGCTCCTCATTTTTGTTTCTTTAATCTCTATTGTGGAATTTCCTGGTAAAGCGGACTGCTGTGACGAAATTTATCGTCGAGAAGGGGAACTTAGCTGCCACACATGTTTGTCTTGGCGACGCTTGGCGTTGTTCAGGGACTGTGGTTCAAGTTCCTACAAACGGCGATAAGTGGACGACATGCTGATGGACGATGCAGCAACTTTGCAGGCCGATACCTTGATTTCCAACCCAACCTATCGTGCGATCATTCTCCATTTTGCTTGCATGTGTACGATATATATATAATATGTTCGTGGTACTTTAAACATTAACACAAGCTGATTAATGAAAAAAATACTCCTTGCCTTCGAACGGCCCTTGCGTTATGAGCACAAAGACGTGAGTAACACCATGCGTATGTCACGCCTTTTTGGTTTCTTTCTTTGTTACATTTGTGATTGCTACTGCAGTCGAGGCATCAAGTTAATTCGGTCAACCGGATTTCTGCAAAGGATAGAGCGTTCTGTGAACGATATCGGCGCGCACTTGAATAGTTGGCCAGCATTTCTTTACAAAGGGGGCGACAAAACAAAGAAGTAGGTGGCTCAGCAGAAAGGACAATCAACCGTCGGGAAACAAAGAAAGCAGAACTATCGCTACTCAAGGCCAACCACCTGTAATGCACGAGGCGCGCATATGCTCCGGCGCCAGGCTGGGGCGTTCTCGCAACTAGGGCACCGCACACGCACACACACGGTCTGATCGCAGCGTACTCCGTTGGAGAGGGAGGGTTGGCGGCCGGGGCTTTCTTTATCCTAACAAACACGTTGCTGCTGCTAAAGGTAAAAGCTGCCGGTAAGTGAGTGTACGTGCAGTGGCCGATGGCGTCATTCATCTTCCAATTAACACGTACATGGCGAAGCCTGCAGCGTCTAGCGCTGCCGCCGATACGGCGCACGTCGCTGTTGAACGAGAAATGCGCTGTGCTATCGGTTCGAATCAGCGCCGTTCTGTGTGGCGCCGGCCTGCCACCCTCAAGTAGCTAGCTGCACTGCAGCTATGGCGGCCAACCGGTCTCAACGTGAGACAAATGCGTCGTAGAAAAGGTACAGCGCGTTTACCCGCGGTTACTCTCCGGCGGATAAAATGGCGACTGCTTTCACCCATGTTATAAACAACCTGCTTCGTACACAACTCGGAGCTTGTACCACGAAAAGTGTAACAACGGCGAAGGGACAAATAACGCGGTTTCTATACAAAACGTTTTGCAATTGCGCGACTGCATTTTAAGCGCGTGAAAGAGTTATGGTAACGCAATGTGTTCGTTCCCCGTGTTTCACAGTTTCGTTTTTTTTTTTTTTATGCCAAGTCACTGAATGACCCCCAAAGGACATGTTCTAATACTTTGAACGTCGTCCGTAATAAATCCTTCACCAAGTACACACGCGGTGCATGCGGTAGCTAGCGCGTGTGTAGCTACATGCGGTATAGCTAGCGAAATTAATTCCCCTCTTTCAACGCTAGCAAACGGGATCGTCAAATGGCAGACATCGTCAACTAAGCGTAACCGCGCTGAAAGCCGTTAAAACTGTAACGAGGATTCTTGCCTTGAGATTTATTATTCATCAACATCAAAACATACATTGTTACCTCGAGCCTCAATATATCCACAGACACGGAGTGCGCACTGCTGCATGAATTGTGGGCGCGCTCGTTCGTGCTCGTGCCATAGCTTTGTCATGCTAACGAAATTAATGTTGCGGCTGAGGATTTGCGATACGCCTGTCGGCAATGGCTTCGAGTGCTCTGCGCTATATATATAGGCCTTTTCTTCATGGGAGAGTTACTGCGAACTCGTCAGGTTAACGAGGTCAACATAACTTGCAGTTAAGACGAGTGAGCTAACCCTTTCCGACCACGATAAATACTTAACAACGTGCGTAACGTCAGCGCGAGCGCGTGTCTTCGTAGTATCCATAGTCCGCACTTGATTTCCACGGTGGACGCTTGATAGCGTTGCGGTTGTGTGAGGTCGGTATGCCATTCGCTGTTTTAAGTTAACGTGAACACCCTGAACACGTTTACTACAGCGCTTGCCCCAATGTAAGAACTATATATACGCTGGATGAAATAATTGCTGATGAGCTTTGTTTCCTTCAGGGCGGAAAATAATCGCATATCTGCCGCGGAGGAAGGTCTCAGCAAGGAGTGACTGAGGCTATAGCAATATTCAGTCGGCACGTTTCACAAATAGACATTTTATTTATTTTTGTTTTGTTATCAGCGAGAAAGCAGCAATAAGTATGGTTTCCAGGTGAACCGCTTACAGAAAACGCACCTCGAGAACTGATTTCCGCAGAAAGGCGCCATGCTTACGAGCAACGACATCCACTAAAAATGCTTCTCCGTAGCGGATATCGGTGGAGTCAACCGAAAACTTTAATATTATGCGACTTTTCGCTCTACAACCGTTGGCACGTTTCTGAACGAGTAACAGTAAAACGTTTATTTTATTTGACTGTATCGATATATAAGAAGCGCCTCGAAACTCGAACATTGGCTGCATGCACGAAAGCTTTAACAAAATATAAAGGGAACAAATAAAAAAGTCCGGGAAAGGCAACTGTTCCAAGAAGCCCATTGAGCGCGAGATGTCACGCACTCTGTTGAAGCGCGATGTGCTTGACTCAGTGAGACAGGGCCGTCAATTGTGGGGCGGGCGCGATTCACATCGTACGTTAACGACTGCGTGATGCATGGGTCACACCTGGATGGAAACCTTGGACTTGCAAAGCGCCGCGCATTACATGCATGGGCGGATTTCAGCGGCGGCGGCGGCGACCACCCGCGCGTCCGCGGCGGCTTCAGCAGCGCGCGGCACCGGAAGAGAATCATGAAAGAGAATTTCTAATCACTGGCACATTGAGGAGAGAAAGACAAGAAGAAGACGGTGCTTCTAGCGCAGCGTGTGTCACTCGCAGGCGCACCAGAAAACAACACGCTCGCACGAAGCCGTATGCGCGTACCGAAAACGAAGATCCTTCGGCATATCCCTAATAAACAACCACTTGCTGCTTCATCTAGTTATATTTCCTAGTTGATTACAAAGTTGCATATGTAGCATTGGCAAATGCTGCGATGCTTTCTTCGTTAACTGTTCTTTAGGATAGGTTGCTGCTTCTTTGTGATTTAAGTTTGCCCAAAAAGATGGCTATAATGAAGCATATATAGACTATAAAAATAGCAATGACATCAGTCTTCCTTTCCCGCTAGTTTGAGCAGACAACTTGTAAGGTTAACAGGGCCGAAGGGGGTCTATATGAAACGTGAGGAGTTGTAACGAAGGGTATACGAGAACCATTTGCTTTAAAAGTAATTTTTGATAGCAATAGGCCATTACGTGATCTAGTACTAGTCCCCAGTTTCGCGAATCCGCATGGGATATCGCTTCTTGACGGCACGTGGTTAGTCTTGTGAAGCTTACGATCGCATACGCCCAGACTTCCTTCCGTACACTGCGTAAGCGGGCGTCGATGCATCTTCAGTGCTCGGCGTTTCGTACAGGGTCTCTTGTGCCTCATATATTCAGAGTGGCCTGCCATTTATGTACTACGTAGGCAGTAGCAGAAACAGTCAATACTGAAGCGGAAGACGACACTGTCGTTGTATATGTGATATGGAGAAGCTATCCTTGATATCGAGGTCCATCGTGAGAACCCAGTGGATGTGCCCCAGTGGATGTGTTCAGCGCTTGAACATGGCTGCTTGAAATACCTTCGGATTCCGGCTGATCTTTTGGTTACGTGCTGGTACCATTGCGCTTCTATCCATGCATGTTCACAGAGAGGTAGCTATTTCCACAAATGAAAAGATTGCGCGGGGAAGAGACAAGGTCATCATCCCAGTAGGATATATGGCAAAAATAAAAACACACCTATATTATGTTTATTCATTTTTAAAATTTTGTTGCAAAAAGTTATCATTGCTGTATTATGACCTCCGATCATGGCAATGTCGCGTCAAATGGCATGCGCATTGCTCAATTTTTTTTTTCACAGCACCGTTTCCGCTTTCCCTGTAAAGTCCCATTGCGTCCTGACTGCATTGGCACTGGCGCTGATCGCCATGAGGGTGTCTGACGTCTTGGGGCAACTCAGATTGAGTATAGAAAACAGAATAAGCAAAAGAACAGGACAACCAGCAGTAGCGCTCACCTTGTTATTTTTTGCAAGTCTTTTCTTTTGTTTTTCCTTTGCCGAGTGCTAAGCATGTGACTTTACAAAGCCGCCCTACCTGCTACCTGCCGCCCCCCCCCCCCTCCCCCTCTGCTGCCTTAAGGGCCACTGATAGTATATGGCCTAGTAAGTCCACGCTGAAATCTCGGCATACGTCAGCGCGAGACGGTTCTGTTTAGGGTATACAGCACCTATTTCACCGCCTGAGCGCGCCGGTTGCGTACAGACCGACGTGTGAATCGGAACACATCAACCTGACGCAAAACAAGGGTGGCGCAGTCCGAACGGGTGCGTCTCTTTAGTTCTTGTGCAATGTCTCGCCGTACAAGGAGCGGCGTGTGTGCGCTGGTCCGTCGCAGGCCGCACGCTTTCCGGCCGGGGGCCCAGCGAGGGTGCGGCGTGTGCCCTCCTCGCCGCTATAGAATGTAAGCCACAACCGAGACGGGCTGAAGCACGCACCGAGAGGATGCGCGCCGAGGAGGAGTGCGACAACCTCAAAGGCTGTGTCGGTTGCGCGAAGGAAGAGCCGGCGCGAAAAAGAACCCGAATCACGTCGATCCAGACAGGAAGGCACGACCCATCTGGCTTTCCTTCGCACTCTTATCTCGGCCTCTGGGCGCTTTGCTTTTCCATTTTTCTCCTTTAAAGTTGTGAGCAGTCGCCGCGCGACACCATTCGCGAGGAGTTCACCGGGGCGGGAAGGCGTTGGGGCAACAACTGCTCGCCACCGGAAGACCACCACTCGCGAAGGGGCCACCCTGTCTTTCTTCGTGCTTTCCTTTTTTTTTTCTTTGCCTGTCTTTGTTTGTCGATATCTCTACCCTTTGTTCTCTCCTCTTTTTTTGTGTGTTTTGCTTCATCAATATGTAGTGTGCGTAACGCACTGTATTCCTGCAGAGTGGTAAACAAGAACAGAAACTCAGGGCTTGAATTGGTGAATTGGCTCATGCTTGAATTGATGTGGAGTTCGTTGAAAACGACGTAGAACAGGGAATAGTCGCTGGATCCAACGTTTCGACAAGCGTGTACTTGTCTTCATCAATGCGGCAACTAGCTTCGGGGACGAAGACAAGTGCATGTGTCGAAACGCTGGTTCTATGGCGACATTCCCTGTTCTTCCTCGTTTACAACGAACTCCACATATGCTCAGGAAAGGAAATATTGTTACCCCGCGTAATATCTAGTCGAGGGCCACTCTCAATATTTTCGGGGATTGCAGTATAGCGCAGTCAAAGAGCGGCACCTATGCGTTTGCAAATAGAGATAATTGCGAGAATGCGCTTCCGCGATCTAAATTCGCTGTTATAATACACGAGGAATATAAATGCCACTTCCACGACCACGAGCGCTCCTAAAAATGAAAACAACATCGATGCGCGCAGCGGCCGCCGCTTCGGTATGTTATGCGAGGAAATTGCACTGACTGCCTTCATCAAGTTCGTTAAGCTGAGAGACGCAAACGCGAGGCCTCCAGCTAGAATCTACGCGGCACTCTGTCGGTCCGTGTAGCGATGCCTCAAATCGAAGCCTCTCGCGCATTGAGAGACTAACCGTCAATCCCTTTCAATAATTTCGCGCATCCGTTTTCCGGAATGCCCGTACCTTGCCGAGTCTTCTAGATTCGGTCAGCGTCGCGGAATGAAGTTCTTGGGTGAGTGTTCCCGATGAGCCTGTATAGCGGAGCACCAATGTATGGTAAGTTATAAAGATGATGTAGAATAAGAACAAATTTTTTACTCTCTTGCAACATTCGGTCGCATTTTCCAGCGTTCAAAAAAAAAAAAAAAAAAACGGGGGGGGAGGGTTGGAGGGAAACGAAAAAAAGGCTTAGGGTCTGATGGTCCCCACGCCACGAAAGACACCCGATTCGCTCACCGTAATGCTTTGTACACTTCTGAATATTGTGGTTGGTATGAACCTACCTATCCTTTTTGCTAAATTTGAAAAGCAACGCAACACAGTGAGCGAAATGTCCCCGCCTTTCAGTGCTTTTGACTGGAAGAGAGATTTTTATCTCTGTGATGACCGGATTTATGCCTCTACAATGCATACAGAATAGTTTTATGCTGAAACTTATAAATACACGAAAGAAAATGCTAATATTAAAAGCGAAGTGACTCGAGAAGCAAAGATAAGCTCCTTGGAAATAACGTGTCTATATGCACCGCTGCCAACAAATGTAGGTATCGGTGACACGATTTCATTACTTCAGAACCCGAAGAAATGAGAGTGCCGTTTCTAGCTTGCTTCCCCCGCGCCCTCAACGGGGCTTCCTCGAGGTTGGATGCAGAAACCCGGAATGAGCACGAAGTAAAGTTCCATGCAGGAACATCTCGAGATTCGATCCTATACCTGCTCTCCGTCTAGCCTTTATCAAAGATGCGGAAGTTTTCGTTCGTTCCGTTTGTAAATGCGCAAGGTGAACTTTTACATTTCAGAAAATATTAAAAGGCCATTTGTATGCTGGGGAAAAATGTCATCTGAAATTCGATCATTTGCTCGTTCGGCCAGAATATCTGATATTGCGAAAACTGCAAACAAAGTAGAATCTGCGGACAACGAGCAGGCGGTGCAGGTTTGGTGAAATGTCGCCCGTGCCCCCGCATACGGAAATTCTGAACGCTGTGCGTACAGTCATTCTGCAGAGTCGCTGCGTGTGTGTGTGCTATATCTATATAACACACACACACACACACACACACACACACACACACACACACACACACACACACACACACACTATATATATATATATATATATATATATATATATATATATATATATATATATATATATATATATATATATCACAGGGTAGGAATGAGAGGGAACATACTGACGACCAGCCGAAGCTTCTCTTTTTGATACTAATGCCTGTTGGGTAACTCCACCGGAGCTACAAACGTTTTTATTACATTGTTGTTTTATGGGGTTTAACGTCCCAAAACCAGTTCTGATCATGAGAGACGCCGTAGTGGAGGTCTCCGGAGATTTCGACCACCTGGGGTTCTTTAACGTGCACTGACATCGCACAGTACACGGGCCTCAACATTTCGCCTCCGTCGAAATGCAGCCGCCGCGGGGTTTTAACATATTCCCGCGACTGTTAAAATAAAGTGTCCATCTCTGAAGTCTCGTTTTGTTGCTACGGCCATCCGGTTATATAGTGAAAAAAGAAAAAAAAATCCGGGTAGAAGGAAGGGGGGGAGGGCGGTGGAGGGTGAATGAAGAGACGTACTGCTGGCGATTACAATTACTTATAATTTACTAATTAGTTAGGAGCGCAGTGACAACAACCATATACGCCATCTTTCGGCAGCTACCGTTTGAGCTATGTCTGCGTATTCACTATCATGTTGCTTCTTAAATTGAAGGTGCCTGCTTTTTCTGATGGTGATGGTTTTTCTAAGAGGACGCAGCGAGAAGTCCCGAACAAATGCAGGCTAATAGCTTTACTGTAATGAAGAGTGTACTGCTGTCCACCGTGGTGGAACAGGGGTTATGGTGCTTATCTACTGAGCGGAAGGACGCGGGTTCGATCCCTGTCGCTGGGGTTGCACTTTCGATGGAGGCGAAAATGCTAGATCCCCGCGTATTGCGCGTTCCCAGTGAGCGTTAACGAACCCCCTGTGGTGCAAATTTCGGGAGCCCTCCACTACGGCGTGTCTAATAATCATATGGCGGTTCTGCGGCGCTAAGGCCCTGCAATTATTAGGAGTCTAGCGCTCACAAATGCACAGCAGTATGACGCCAGTAAGGGGACGTAATATTGTGTAGAAGCATATACATATAGTTGTTTCTTACCGGGTCCTGTTTATTTAAGTTTAATTCTATTACTTGGCGACGACATAACTTACAAAAGTCTGTGAGTCACTCTGAATGCTACACGCTACCATATATATATATATATATATATATATATATATATATATATATATATATATATATATATATATATATATATATATATATATATATATATAACAAAGGGGTGAATGAAGGGGATCGATAAGAAACAGACTGGAGTTCTCGCTTAGCCTCCATCTTGAACAATGCGTCTAGTTTCGTCTCAGCCTCTGAGCAAATGTTGTTCTCCGTAGTTCTGAGAAGATACTGTGGGATGGGTCAGCTGGCGGGAGGCGATTTCCGTTCAAAGCGGCACCTTGCTATCTGAGCTAGCGATAAGAAGGCCGTTACAGTTAGCACTAACAAAGTATTGAAGTGTCGTTCGGTTGTTTTTCGCCACTAGTCATCTACTAATGGAATATGTTGCTGCGAGCATTTTTCTTTCTTCTAAAATATTTACAGCGACCAGTCCAAAAGCAAAAACGAAAAGCTGTCGACCTTGCCTTTAATGTGCGAAATCCCACCCGCCTCAGCGCGCCATTGTGTTCAGGCTGTTCCGTCGCGATTCCACTAGCATATGCTCAACCGCTTGGATGATAAGAGTCACATCTGACCACTGTCTGACTCTCTGTCTATGTACACATATATTTTATGTTTTCCGGTTCCCTCCTCCCACTTGAAGTTCAAGCATCACCATAAACCTCGTTTAGTGATTGCCTCTCGCTGAAGTACAACTGAATCATTCTATGATGCTAATAGCCGACCGTGCCATTAACGTCTTCACACGTGGCTGCTTGGCTAGATGGAATAAACGCGCCCAATGAAAAATTTTCCCAGGCGTTTGTCATCTAGACAGCGCGCGACCGCACTTGTGCATGTGTGAAGTATTCTTAATCTTCGACGAAAGAAAAATAAATAGAGGGCAATATGTCATTCTCGGTCCTGCAAATATTCACGGGGGAGGCCGAGAATACATTTCTGCAGGCATTCTTCAGTAAGCACCGTGCCGACCATGACCGGAACGGCGATGCGCAATACTGGCCGCTTGCGCCAGGCGCATCGCTATGCGTTAATGACATTTTGATGGCAGTCGCGAGGATAAATCCCAGGTGTACCGCTTCCTCACCACAGAAAACGCACGCGAAAGAATGGAAATTCGCCGCGGGAAATCGGGGAAATTCCTCGCGCCATGGCAAGCATATGAATGCAGCGTGTAAAGACAAAGACGAAGAAGCTTTCATGCTGTGCGAGTCTACGGAGGCCCCTCGAGTGAACATTGGTGGTGAAGCAGGGCCACAGATATTCGTATAACACTAGAGAGTGCACTTGCAGCAGCAGGCGGGCTATACAAGGTTTTTGAGAAACGACAGTTCATGGTGTCTCAAGGGTAAGCGTAGAAAAAAAAATTTGGGCGCTTTGAAAGAGCCTTTGCAAGTGCACGAAGAAGGCGGCACCGAGCGCCAGAATGCAGCGTCGAGATCCGCTGGGGATGCTGGGTTTCTGGCTGGGCTGCCCATTTGAACGCGATATTTGCCTTCTAGCGGGTCTGCACGCCTCACTTACTGTTCAAGCTATAACTATGTCCTACGGAAATCGCAAAATGAACGAAGTTTGAAAAAAGGAAACTTTTGTCGGCCTAAGTGTATATGCACGTTGCCAAAGCGAGCTAATTTTATCGCTTCTGAAACTAAACTTGTCGAGGAAGAACAACGTAGTTTCTTTTTTTATGTCATTTGAATCTGTATAACTGAGTGCTATATGACATCTCATGTAACTAGGTGGTTATCAGACGACAGCGTGAGAACGAAGGCACTGACGACTCAAATCGCCGAAACGTGAGGTGTACAGGCAAGCATGTCACCACAAATCATGATATAGTGCGGCAACAAAGTACAAGTCCTATGAAATGCTTATGGATCGGGGCGTCAATGCACGTATCGGAAACGCAGACAGGCAGTGTTCCCTGACAGGAAGTGCGGCCTTTTGGAAAATATGGAAGGACTCCTTGTCCTGTCTACGATGTAATAGGTAAGGAAACGCTTATAAAGCGTTTCCTTACCTATTACCTATTACGCTTTACATTCCGTCGGCACGACAGCCCGTATTAGCCAGCTTAAGTGACATTGGCGGGGCAAGTGCGCACCAACGAGACCGTAGTTTGTGCTTCGCGTCTTACGTCTCCTCTTCAACTTCAAGCCCCCTCATAAAGTTGACATGTGGTCTTTTCTAGCTAACATACCCATGAAACAGTCAATAATAGCATTTAAACGCCGAGAACCGTCAACTTTCTCGCGAACGCCTCCTCCTCAATTTACAGGGGTACAAATAAACATGTTCAGTGAACATTTCCCTGGCGGCGACGGCTGTTACCGCGACATGACAGTAACACTCTCTGGAACGTCTTTGTTTTACAACGTCGCTCCGGACAAGCCACTGTGTCATTCAGGGCCAATAAATCCCAAAATATGGCGTGCCCAGTGTGAGAAGTTTACGGCAAGCACTTATCGGCTGCCAATCGTCAATATTCCTCTGAACAAGCAAAGACACGAACCTCACTATCTGATGGCACCTATGCAACAACTGCAGCTTACCTCGCTAATGAAATCAGGAAAGATGCTACCCGCGATCATCTCGCACAATATCGAAGCAACGCATTGGGCTGCTACGCGGTTGCTATAGTCGGGTGTGCGTACACGCAGCGAACAGGCAACGCCTCTCTGTCGCCTCTATACCGACAATGCAATAACTGCGGCGGAGTGGAGGCCCTCGAACACTTGCTTAGGTGGTATGGTGCTTACTCGGAGCAGTGGCAGGAACTCTCGAGCGGCTACGGTACACAGGGGCTGCCTGCCGAGACCGCCTAGGCGCTATTACGGTCTCGTGGTCCCTCTCGGTAGTTCCTCTCACTTGCGTGGGAAAGCTCACAAAACTTTCGTGTGACTTCCTCAAGCTGTCGGCGCTCGCCTCCCGGCTGCTCTGCACCATTCACAGAAGTGTCCGCCGCGTATACGAGGCTTGGCGACAGACCTTTTCGAGGAAGTCACTCCAGGAGCGAACTATGAATACATTTTAGGGTATCGTTTTGCTGTTTATGGGTAAATGGATCTTTTTGATTCATTATCACTGTTATTCTTGCTCAGCTCTCCCTCTCGGCTCTTTTGATCCCCTGTTAACCCGTTTGGTCGTAAGCACACGACACAATTGTGAACAGCCTTTCTGTTGGCGTTTTATGTCGATGAACTATTGATGTACTGGTATAAAATGAAATGTTAAAGCAGTAACCGAAGTTGAAACACAAATATGTTGCTACGCTCTATGTTTTGGCTGTGTAGTGTTTAGTTCTCCTCCTTCTTTCGAAAATCTAGGCACTTTGTTGCAGAAGTAGATTAGTGAATACGCTTACCTGAGAATGTTCGTTCGTTAGATTACTAGTACTTGTTACGAGGATGGTAAGCGAAAACAAACCATACTATGCCTCCAGTTTTTAGAGGAAATGTTCAAGCAGTTCGTTGTGATTGTTTTGCACACAAAAGAAGATAAGTGCCCTTCATTGTGCTAGGAAGGATAAATCATACCCTGTTACCACGAATACGTTAAAAAAATGATCGGCAGACAAAGTAGAAATGGTGCGTAACTGCGAAGTGACGCCAAACAAAGGTCTATAGGTCCACGTCGACTCATCGAGAAACGCTTGGCGCGGATAAGCTTTGTGGCGTTTGACAACGGACGACACGTCCGAACGGAAGCGCAGTCAGTTGTGGATGCTGCGTACCGTTCCAAATTCATCCCTTGCAAATATTTTTCGAAGTATTTGCCTACGCCGGCAAACGAAACGCGCTGCAGTAGCAAGCCCTCTACTCACTGTCGTTTTGCCTGTCGCTTTTGGTTGTTACGATCGTCACGCTCTGCTGTAGTGCTCCCGACGCTCGTCGTGTATCATGGTCGCCAGGCGTCGTTGCTTTGTTTATGTCCGGTGTTCGTGGAATCAAATCATAATATAAGAAGTTGAAAGTGTCAGTCAGCTTAAAACGTTGTGTACGTAATCGGAAGAGTGGGCGATCGTCTTGAACGCGTCATGGTTTCAGAGTCAGCGTACGTGCATAGCGCCGTTTGAATCCGCGCAGCCGATGATGCGCGAAACCGAACTTTATGCTTTTTTTTTCTTCTTGCCCGCACGACCGGGGCCAGCGCTGCCATGGATGCGTGGAGGCATGCGCCTTGTTGTGGTATTGCAAGAAATCCAGCGGCATGTACGGTGTGCAGCCGATCGAGCTAGACAGCGCCCGGAAAGTCGGGAGAAGAGCCAAATAAAGCTTCGCTCTAATAATGAATTTATCATATGACACCCAGCAGATCATGGCCAACGAGATTAACTAAGCGCATCAGAATGAGGCCCAAACAATGGAACCTCCCTTTTCTTCCAGAGTTTCCTCATCTTACGTGAGGTCTCCTCAAAGTGAATTACCGATGTAGGGAGTAAGCCTAACTTTGCAAGCCCCCTTCTCCCGTCCACATGTGGGAAACTGCCGCCGCATTACTGGATTCGAGAGAACACTTCATACGCTTTACGCGGACACCTTCATCCAACGAAGAAACTTGGATCATCGCGTAATTTTAATATTGAGCTGCTCATATAACTCTGTGGCTTTAGCTTGATAGTGCCAAGCAGCTCGTGTTGTATAGAAAATTCGCGGCCGGCGGTGTTGAAGTAAGTGTAATAAATATCCCGATGGGTGCAAAAAATAAAAACGTGTCACAGAATGCTTGCAATGGCGTCAAATTTCTCAGGGCAGCTACCGCTTACCCGGTAAAGTACATTAGCTCAAAAGACTTCTGGTCAAAGCTGGGTGGAGTGGAAATCCAATGCAGGCCTTTCAGATGCGAGGCACGCGCTCTCCGAAGATGCCCAACATTTCGCTAGTTCAAGCTGAGTGAACACGAGTATATACTTAGCAGCTTCGCTCCACCGCGTTCTGCCCTGACGACTACCTTTGCAGGCACGTGTTATGGCAAAGCGGCCCCACCCTCCCATAAGTTGCTATGCGAACACAACACGGTAACTCTTTTTGCGTCCCACTCTTTAAACGCGATGCTTAAGCTTACTCCAATCTCTGGTTACTCAACGTGAAAAAATCACTGCAGTCGATCACAATGCTTCGCGCGTTCCAACAACAGTAGCGCACCAGCGTCCTGAAACTAGCGAAACGCCACTTCACTATTGCCACGGAAACAAAAATGTCTGGAGAGACAAGCTGCTTTTTATTACAAAATCTGACATGATATAACCAGCGCGCACGCGTTGATGAAGCATTATCTGAGAGCAGTGTCCTCACTGTATAGCTCCATGGGCTTGACTGTATCGCAAGTAACTTCGCTGCCACATACACTGCGAACGCTAACGCGCAAGCATAGTTCAAAATTACTTGGTGTCAGGCACACTGTTGCCCTTGGCACCATGTTAGCCACGAGGCCGGAGGCGCTGTGCTCGCGTCTCTCACCAAGCGGGTGCCTGGGCGCGCCAGGAAACGTCACGTGGGTCAGCAGCAAGGTGAAGCGCTCGTTCAAGGTCAAGAGCGGCGTAAGGACGCATGATCCAAGGTAGCTTCGAAGCAGATGAGGAACCTCCAATGATATTTTCAGGCGGGGCCCGCGAGCAGGAAAGTTTTCAGAGCGACATAATGCAGCCTCACCGCAATGGAGGCTTCGTTAGTTAGGCAACGAAGATTTCATGGTATGGGGCCAAGGCATTTCAATATTGATAGTGAAAATAGAAATATGTACAGGTGAAAAGCAAATGTTTGCGGGGTCCGAAACTTGGCAAAAAGCTCTATTACCGCTTAGCCTCGCAACATATATCCTCGAATCAACTGTTGCAAGCTCTACATCGCAAAAACATCTACCCTCTGAAGCTTTTACTTCGAGGCTATGCTTCGAGGCTAAGCGGTAATATAGGCTTTTACGAAGTTTCGGATCCCGCAAACTTTCGCTGTTGACTGTACGCATAATGCAGAAAGGAAAACGACCACATGAAGGAAAGCAGCTCACGATGAGAGCTCTTCTGCACAACTTTCAAGCTTGTTGCCGTTCTTTTTTTTTTCTTTTTTTTTTGAGTACGTACGTTTTGTACAACTACAGTTAAGCAAAGAGAACTCCAACAAATAACGAAATGGTGCGGTGACGCCTCTCGCAGGAAGGCGTCGCACCACTTTTCGTTGTCACAGAAGCCACACTGCACTGGATAATCTTATCTGCAATGCTCTTAAGTGGGAGTCGGCGACCCACTTACCCTGGCACGGTCAAGTGCTGCTGGTTGCCCAGAGATTGCACATTTTTGTTTGTTAGACACTTGGGAAGCGGCCGGCCTTACCGAAGTCAGCACAATGGATGGCTGCAAAGCCATGGCTCCAATGAGTTAGCTTACACAGTTGAATCTCTTCCTAATGAACGCTGATATAACGAATTATTGGTTATGGCGAATTGAATACGAAGTTTGATTGGTCACACTTCATTTAAGCGACATTTATTCTTTATATAACAAAACCGAAAACACGATAGCCATCGAGCTATCGGTTGCAGCGGAGAAATATTGGTTCACGCGATGCTCAGAACTCCAAACGTACAAGCGAAATAAATGTTGAAAGAAAATTTACAACTAGATATTTTCAAAACGTTGCGGAAATGTCTGTCATCTAGCGCAAAAAAAAAAAACAAGAAAAATACGGAGGACTGGCTGCACCACCTATTGATGTTCAGTGAACGATCGAAAAGCCATGATGACGCCGCGGGAATGGCCAGGTAGCTGAGAGCCACTTGGAGGAACCCCGACGTCGAAAACTGCCAAATAATGTGTTTTGAGTCGGCGATTTCTGCGCGAGTCCCACTGCAGATTTGTTAGTGCAGAATTTTAACTCGCTTGTTAGATCGAATATCGCAAATAACGCACTAATTTATGCTTCTAATAGTCGGCTTCTGTGATACTCGATCTCTGCATTGAGAGAGAGAGGGAGATGATGGGCGGAAGGCAGGGAGGTTAACCGGAAAGAAAAATATCCAGTTTGCTACCCTGCATTGAAATATCTGTAATTTCTTCGAGGCACACCTTTTGATCCAGGAAATGCCACAGATGAGCCACACCTTCACTGACTATGACGGAGGACCGAGACATCACCACAACATTCTCGACACAACCTGAGCTAACAAGGCTCACGGCCTGTCTTATTCAACACGCGGGTCCCTGTTGCAAAGGCCAACAAGCCGTCACAGTGGCCTAATAAATCATTCATGAACACGCCGCGTTCACTAGGAAGCCACGAAAGGCCGCCCCCTGAACAGAGGCGACCACAACATCACGCGTCAGCACAAAAATTGCCGTTTCATTCACTAATTCGCAGTCAAGAGCGCACCATGATCTTGCTCCGCTATTATAATTCTTTGAGACCTTTGACTGCTGAGTTGTACGAAACTCGCGTCGTATAGATTCCAGAAAGCTTGCCTGAATATTCAGTCAGACCAAATTTTGTGGCGGCCGCGTTTGGTGGAGCAGCGCATGTCTAGATTTAAGTGAAATAGATCAGCCTGACTCTAGCCCGCACATTTTCGGAGGTGGCAACAAAATGAGTGCCTAAGTTGCTTCAACGCTATCGCATCAACCACTGACAGTCATTTTGAGAAGGTTTCCTTGAAAAAAAAAAAAATCAGCATCCTCTCACCCTACGGGCTCTTTCAGACTATGTTGCACCACTGAACGTTTGTCATATAAAGTGTATAGTATTTTTAAAGCAACTACACGCCGATATTTCGCGGAAGACGCAAGAAAATAAAAATAAAGCCCCGATCACCTTTCCATGCATGTTTCCCGCCTGTCTCAATTTCTGTACACTGATCGCAGTATAAGAAGAATACCATGGCGCGCTAATGCGGCGCACACGGTCGGGACGTTTAAAAGAGGCCCCTAACGATTATTGCCTACTCTCACTGCCATCGCTTCGGCTGAGTCGAAAGCTGTGCTGCCTATTGACTTTACATTTTCCTTTTTTTTTTTTCGGTCGCGCGCGGCATTCCACACGCGCGACCACCGGTCTTTCGGCGGCTCGTGTGCTCGCTCAAGGGGCGGTGCTCGTTTCGGAAATTCCGCGCCGGTGATCTCAGCCGCTGTGCACGCCGTTCGCTGCCTGTCGTCGGCACAGTAGATATCGGTCAAGTGCGCACTGCCCTTTTCCTCCGTCGGCGGAGAAGCAGTACACAGCGGGTGGGCCGTAATTGATACTGGGCGCCTTTGCTCGAGTGCGCCATATGGCACTTTGCAGTGTGAGCGCTCCGCGTGACGACGCGATATATGGTATAGTGCCGTGACGGGAATGAAATACTCGGAGGGCCCGGTAGCGTATATACGGCTCTTCGTTGCGGCGAAAATGTGCCGCTCGCGCTTTTTTTCGTGCTTTCTTCTAATCCCCGCTAGGCCGAACCGCTTTGAAGAGCACTTTATAGCGTTCTCGACTCACGGCAAGTCCCTATAGCGTTGGTACTACTATTCTGATCACCCTCCCTCTATACAAGAGCCAGGCTCGTGAACGGAGTGCGAGGTATGCGGTCTGCAAGAGCCCTATAGCACCCGGTAGCGCTGAGAGTCTACCGTATGCTGACGGCTGCCCAGGCGGCCTGTCGTCGGCGTTAGCGCATGGGGCGATAACGACCTGCTGATGGTCAGCGAATTCTCGAGATAGCTAAAACATAGAGAGCACCTTTATGAGCCCCTTGTCAGTCTTTCCAAGCGTCTGCATGAAAAGAACCTGCTCACGGACAACAGGCGATGTCTACGATAGGAAAGGCGCTTCCGGAATTCGCAGGGGCGATGCAATTCACTTTAGCTAAGCCAAAATTCCGGCAACCTCTGTCCCTCGGCAACAAGGCAATTTGGCCAATGTCATAACGGATAATTTTGGCGGTCACGCGCCAGTTCGCATAGTACACTGTGTTATCGTCCAGAGTCGAGACGTACGCGGTTAAAAAAAAAAATTGAAATCTGCAGGGTTTACAGAAGGGGAAGGATATATAAACGGAACTTAGAAAGGTTAACCATGACTCGGCCGGTTGATCTACGTGCAAAGACCAAGGCCTTGTTATGAGGGACACTGGAGAAAGGGGCTCCGAATTAGTTAGTTTTCACCTTGCGAAGTTGTTCAATGTGCGACCAAATCTAAGTGCCCCTGCGCTTTCGCATTATTACTGAAGTGCAGCCGTCTTTATAAGCAAACGAACCCTCGCTGTTCGCAATGGAACAGTAAAGCCCTCTGTGCCATCAAATACATTGCTCAGATTAAGCTTGTAAATTATGGCCAGATTTGAGAACATATAGCGTAGCTTTGGCATCCTGGTAGCGGCACATATTTCACATTGAGGGAACCTGCTTTTTTTCACAATTTAAATTTGCGGAAGACTTTGGGAGGCAGAAGACAAGCTAAAAATAATGATTAAAGAGAGAGAGAGTTAGAGAGAGAGAGAGAGAGAGAGAGAGAGAGAGAGAGAGAGAGAGAGAGAGAGACTACAATAACAGCACTAACAATAACTTCATACTCGGGGCAATTTTTGGCGGAGATATACTGTTACATTTAATGTAGCTAACTCCTCTCTGAAGATTCCAAATGTCCAAGTAAGTGTTTTTGAATGAACGTAATTTAAGTGTATTTTTTTATTTAATTTAAAGGTTGTTGCAGTACATGCACCACGTAATGAGAATAGTCATGAAAGCACGATAATGAATTAATCAAAGCCAAGTGCACAAGAAAAAGAAAGGGAAAAATTAGACAAGTTAGACGCAGCACGTTTCACGCGCATTTTGTTTACTTATTTTATTTATTTATTTATTTATTCTTTCAGAGGTCGTTTTCGACCTGCTCTGCTGCTGTGGACTCAGAAAAAGAAAAAGAACTTCCATGTATAAGCCGCCCTGTTTTTATGCCTTACGAACAGTTCTGCTTTTGAATTTTTCTCCGCATCACGTAATTATGAACTCGTTGCGGTAGCACATCTGAACCTTAGGTTTGCTGCGTTCATATAAATGACACAAAGCTGCTGTCACTCCATAATTAATAATAATAATTGCTGGGGATTATGTGGCACAACCACAATATGATAACAAGGAACGCCGCGGTAGGTGTACTCCATATTATTTCAACCGCCTTGGGTGCTTTAACGTGCACCAACATCCATGTTGCCCCGCCACGGTGGTCTAATGGCTATGGTACTCGGCTGCTGATCCGAGGGTCGCGGGATCGAATTCCGGCCGCGGCGGCTACATTTCGATGGAGGCTAAATGTTGAGGCCCGTGTAATGTGCCTTGTTAGTGCACATTAAAGAACCCCAGGTGGTCAAGATTTCCGGAGCCCTCCACCACGGCGTCTCTCATAATCACAGCTGGTTTTGGGACGTAAAACCCCACAAATCAATCAACATCCATGTACACGGGTGTCCTTGCATTTTGCCCCGGGCCCATCGAAATACGCCCATTGTGGCCGGCAATCAAACCTTGAGATTAGCATCGCGACACCTTACATCTAACACCACGATTTCTCACTCCATGGCCTCTCGGTAAGCACTGCTCTTACGAAATGTAACTGCTGTAACGTGTTCACAAAGCGTAATGTCTTAGAAGATAGCGTGGAGCGTTGCATGCGGACCTGTATGCAGAGAACCATATTCCTCGCAGGTGAACCCCGGCAGCCTGGCAGAGAAGGGGGGCCTGCAGACTGGCGATGCACTGCTCAGCATCCAGGGCAAGTCGACCGACCAGATGCGTCACAAGGAAGCACAGGACGCCATCATGCGCGCTGGAAACTACCTGGAGCTCCAAATTCAGAGGTGAAACATGACTGTTCTGTTTTGGCCCAGTTTCTACCACTTCAAGTTGCACGTTGTTTCTCCGCAGTAGCGGTGTACTGATTGGAGCTTTCGCATCGCGCGTCACTGTCCGGTAGTATACCGATTCGCTTCGTAGCTTTCGTATTGCAGCCAGCTGATCCGCCTGCTCTACTGCTCGTGGAACTATGCATCTTGTTTCAAAACCATTGACATATACACTGTAGCAACCCAGTAAGCTTGTCGGGATGAAGTTGCTGGCGTCCTTCAAGAACACACCATCTAGTTCTCGCGAAGTTGTCGCAAGTGTACTGGACCAGCCAGATAAGTTTCGTGTTTGTGGGGGTAGTGTCAGCAGTGGCTGTCAGTATCACTGAATGACAGATTGCTATGAAAACCAAGTTAACATAAGCGAAACTGCACGCTATTATTTGGCTGCTTCGCTACTAAGTTCGCACTGAAGGAGGAGTGAAAAAGAAATTGCGCACACACAAGCATACATACATACATACATACATACATACATACATACATACATACATACATACATACATACATACATACATACATACATACATACATACATACATACATACATGCGTCCGAGCATGCACAGTAATATAGAAGCCTCGGAAACACGTCATAAAATGTGGGCGCGTCATGCCTCCCCAGAGGACGTGAGAAATCACCCTGTGACAGCACCAGTCGACGCTACGTCGTGCGTCTGGTATATTTCGGCAGCTGTCTCGCACGTCTGGATTGCCTCTCCCGGGCGGCGTGATCCCAGGCTGCGGGGGCGTTGCAGGAAAAGCAACAGGCGGCCACCTTAGTTCTTCAAGGGAAAAAAAAGAAAAAAAAAACGAACGATGGGATATGATGCCACGGACAGAAATAGTTCATTAACAATTCTGAGGGTGGTTTCGTATGGGCTTGCGGATTGTAGTACCAAACGCAACCTAACAGAGAGGAGGTGTCGTGTTCCAATTTGCTTATTTTTTTTTTTTCTGTTTCCTTGGGAGCAGCGCCCTTTCTAGTCTTTGACCATAATGCGCTCACTATGGCTCTTGCGCGCGGGTATGTATGCAAGCAGTTATGTCCATGTCCATCAAGGATATGAGCTGAAAGTAACTGCAGCTGTTTTTACTTGGAAAATAATTATTTGGTTGCAATGCGTCAACGCGGAGTACCGTATTATGCCGTAGAAACATTTGCCTTTGAATTGTTTGGGCGCTAAGCTATATGAAACATACTTTTTTTAAGGCTGGGCGAATAGTGACGTATTGCGCACAAAGCTAGTTGTGATATCAATGTCTGAGTGCAAAACGAGTCGGGTATTTCTGGAATACTTATGACTTAAACTACAGAAAATATGCACTGCAGGATATGGCCAATAAGAAAAGGCAGATTGATTGCACGATTAGTAGACTGTCACATATTTGGTCTAAGCGAAAAGAGCAGTTCATCGCAAAAGAGCATTGAAAGAGAGAATTGTCCAGTAAATAAGGCTTAGCGACGAACATGTAGGTTCTCATTTTTTCGATGGCGTGCAGCTTACCGTGTTTGCGCGATTGTAAGTGTAACGAGTCTCCTCACAATCGAAGCTGAAACGTGTATCGCCAGTGACAGTGCGACAAACGAGGAACCAGCGGCTCTAAGGCGTGGTTACACCTTTACATTTGCTTTCCGGCTCTACTATTGTCTGTAATACTAATGAGGAGCTGGAAATAACGCATAAATGCACAAGCATTCATTCTTTCGTCCTACTGCAACGCATGCCTATCATGCGGCTGTGTTTCAGGTTCCGCATGCCGTAAATAGTGCCTTCATGAAAACGAAATGTCGTGTGTAAACAAGCCTTTTAACGATGCCGATCGCAAAGCTTTTTCTTTTTAGTTAACTTCGCCGCAGTACGCTTGCGCCATGCGGCGAAGCGTACTACTAACGTGAAGTGGTGATTGACAGGGCACATTTTGTCCGTTAAATGTGCTCGCCAGAGTTGAAAATACTTTGATTGGTAAACGTCGGGGCACAATCAAATCAGGCCAGGTGCAAACACTATTCGAAAAAAATATTTGATGGTTCTGATATTCGCAGCCCTCCTACTTTTCAGTCGTGGTTTTATACCGTTAACACAGTTCACGGAGTGCATCGTTCTTTATTTTGACATTTTCATGTTGTGACCGTACGTTCTAGAAAGAGAGCGCTCCGCTTGTCGTAAAACGATATTCCAAACAATAAGGAAGAAAATCACACGGCGTGCGCACATGGCAAGCTTGTACATGCCCGGTCAGAAGGATGTAGCCAGAATTATATTTCGGGTGGGGATTTGGAGAGGGGACGGGGATGTTTGACTCCCCTCTCATTTCTTGCTACGCGAATGCTTGGTCACGTGGAATATCCAAGTACACAATGAAGCATAAGTAGTTTGGACAAAGCAAGAATGAAGGAAATCCAGACACCTCCCAGCTGTAAGGCATGGTGATCTTGCTTGAGTAATTCTATGATGCGGCGGCAACCTCTTCTCCAACCACTTTCTTAAGCGCGTGTTTTGCAGCATGCTAAACATGTTCAGGTGCAAAAAGAAACGAGGAAGAGAGTAGAACAAAGGAAAGATACTGACGAGCGCCAACTACCAACTGTTAATTGACGGTCAGGTTACACAGCTAGGTGAACTTTCCGACATGCGCAGCAAAGCAAACATTACGACATCAAAGATGTTCCTGCGCACGTAAAAGCTTGCTCGTGCGTGCCGCAACTCACGCTTGCAACAATCATTGGCAAAAGAAAGAATCAGACCGCAAGGGAACTTCTAGAGCATTCCATATAAGCAAGAAAGGGTCTGCTTGTGTCATTGACACCTTAATATCGCTGTACACCTCTGAAACACGCTTTTTAGATCGACGCATTCCACGATAACATGTTTGATGGTCGTAATGTTTGTTTTGCTTGCTTTGGTGCGCATGTCGGGAAGTTCACCTAGCTGTGTAACCTGACCGTCAATAAACAGTTGGTAGTTGGCGCTCGTCTGTATCTTTCCTTTGTTCTGCTCTCTTCCGCGTTTATTTTTGCGCCTGAACATGTTTAGCAAGCTAAGTCACCAACTACGCCAAGAGCAAGTGCTTCTCGAGTGTTTTGCAGCATTTTGCTTCTTACCTTCTGTAAGGGGCATTCAATTTCTCCGGATGATTGTCGATCTTCATGAGTTTCACCTGCTTTGCCGTGTTCCCCCTTCACTCCAAACTGAAGTGCTTTGGGTACGGGCTTTACTAATTCTTTTTCTAGCTTCTGATTCGGCCGACATTGCGTGCTGTTGTGACCAGCTCTAGCCTTTTCGAACTTCTTACCGACATAGCTCTCACCTCCTCACGTTGCACGACCACACGACTTCACTTCTTGACGCATTACTCAAATCTGCCCAGATTTCGCCGATGCTCGGATGCTGTGTGGCACCCTATCTTATTTGGCTCGCCCCGTATTTGTACAAGAGCACAAGTAACGTTTCGTTTAAATCTATAGATATATACAAATTGAGGCACACTTAAAATAAAGAAGTACGGAATGGTATTATTACATCGTAACTTCTGCACTTCTCCGTTCATCACTGACAGATAAATGCAAATGTATTACAGCGAACAAGCAGCAGCA
Organism: Hyalomma asiaticum; assembly: GCA_013339685.2. Lineage (NCBI taxonomy): Eukaryota > Metazoa > Arthropoda > Arachnida > Ixodida > Ixodidae > Hyalomma > Hyalomma asiaticum. The sequence continues at coordinate 136,822,830 of CM023481.1, read as the reverse complement.
AGTTTAAATCAGGACAAGGTTTGAAATAGAGGAACAATTCTGCGCTGTACTGTCTAGAAATACTGACGCAAGGCGTTACAGCCAATTGACCGTAACTGAGTAACAATAGGCGAGTTCGACACGCACATGCGTCAGCGGATGGAAAGCTTAACATTGGGCTATTTTAGCAACATTCACTGACCAGAAATGACACGTTCTTTCTTTTTTTTTATCTCATAATCGGGAAAGTGATTACGTCTATTCAAAGCTACAGCAAAATGTGACGCTCGCAGGGGCGCCAGCATGACGTGGAAGCCGAAGGTGACCCCAGTCGGATCGCTGCCGAAGCCCAGTCCAATGAGCAACGGTGGACCAGCCCCGGTTACGAAGACGTCGCTGGCTGCAAACAAACAGGTCAGTCAAAGATGGAAGCTGCCCCAGTGCCGTGAATCTTTCCACTTTCTTGCAACCGATCCGGCTGTCCACATTTCCGCACTGTTGTAATGTGGGAGTGACTGTATGGGTTGTTCTTGACGTAGTACCTCTCTGGCAGAGAAAAAAGGACACGGGCCCACGAGCGAGATGTGTGCAATACAATAAGTTCGAGTACTGTATGCTTTCTGCCGTACGAGGAAACCCTATAACCTGATGGTTATGACAGTAATAAAGAAATCGTTATTCTTGGCAACGACTATGTGCACAGAATCAGATTTGGCTTGGTGCACAGAATCAGATTTGGCAGCTATGCAGAAAGTACGTTATTTAAGCTTTAAGCCGGGAATCTTCTGGCAAATGTTCAAGCACACCCAGAGAATTTAATATACAACTCCACGACTCAGCAATAATAATAATAATAATAATAATAATAATAATAATAATAATAATAATAATAATAATAACAGCGATTCCAGCGTTCTGCAAACTGAACCTACACTACTGAACTTGGAGTGGCCAAATCTTTATTGATTTACGTAGTCTAGCAGATGAAGTTTATTGATTGCGATATTTCTCACGTTTTCGCAAAACCCGTGCGCAGTTATGTTGATTTGTTGAACAAATGCTCAACCTCTAGCGCTGGCTGGACTCTAACTTTCTCTGAGAAGTAAAAAAAATCGTTTCATTCGCATCGGACCAGCGGTTGCCTCGTTAATGCTTTTCAACGTGTTACATGTATTTACTGAATCAGGGGCTGGGTGGATGTCTCCGACTTGAGCGGGGAAGGAACCCCCAGCCCAGGCCTTCGTGGGCTCTCAGCTTCAGTAGAATGACGATGTTCTTATTTCTGAGGGCCATGTCAAAAAAGGCTTCTTTATTTCTTCCTTCAGCCCTACAAGCCGATAGGTACAGGGCACAACACGGCAGCCAAACCTTTCGGCGGCACGATGCAGGCCGTGGTGCACAACCAGTACAACTCTCCCATGCCCGTGTACTCCATGAACAACATCGCTGACACGCTATCCGCACAGACGGAGGTTCTCACGTCGGGCGCCGTTGGGTGAGTGCGCACTGCTACGAAGCGACGCCTTGTGCCGCTCAGTGCGAATGACGCCATCATGCTGCCAAAAGTAAAAACGAAAAAAGAAAAAAAAACAAGAGACATCTGTTGAAGCATGATGTCATAAAGAGAGCCAGCAGGTGTTAGCGGGAAGTAAAATCACGCAGAATGGCACTGAATAAGAAAGGCTGCCATCTCTTCGTTGACTCATTCCTTTATACAGGTATTGCGTCATTGATTCATATTCCTCGATTTTTCGCAGGTACGTAGGCTAACGGTGCATTTTACTACATTGTGTTCTGGCCAGCTTATAATCAAACTGCAGCAAGCGCGAGTTCGATGAATCTGTCTCATAAGTCACACCGCGCTGCAAAAGTAGTATTGAGCTCCTCTGAAAACGCACAAACACTGTTTTTATGGCCGTGAATACAGGAGCGCGCGCCGCTCGATACGGACATATCGACACCATCGAAAGTGTATATTCTATACAAGTTTTGGTGAGTCACTTACTAACCACTCTGGTGCATTTTGTTCTACAGTCATTACCGCAGAACTATAGAAATCATATATGCAGAAGAAACTTACGTTGTCCTTTCATGCCGGCAAAGGAAACATGCGTCCCTCCTCCACTCTTTTCCATACGAAAGTGTTGCGCTGAATGAAATCAGTTACCCTATTATTTCTTTCTGCATGCATATGTGATTGACGTACAATTTGCCATTGCAGGCAGATGACAAGGAAACGTGTTCTCTAAACCTAAGAACTACTGGAGTGCACCAAACAAGCGTGAAATTGTCTTCAATCTATACAAAAGGGCACGTACTTATTTGCTCGCAGTCGTAAAGCTGTATACTGCTCTGCTATTCCTATTATAGTTGCAAGGAACGAAATCGAAAAATAACAGGTGCTCACGCACCTAGAATCTTCTTTTCTTTGCCCTTGGTGTAGGTGCGAGAAGGGACACGTGTTGCGATAACGAAGAGCAAAGCTTGTACTTTTATCGCATTCTACATACACCGATCAGGCGCAAATGCTTACAATAATTACAGCAAGGATATCAATAGCGATCAAAACGAGAATTAGAGGGGCGTCTCGTTGTGAACGTTCGTATGCTTTTCCCTAAACAATTAGCGAAAAGACAGGAGTACATTCATGGAGGAACACTTCGAGCGTGATGAAGCATGTCCGCCAACAGCCTATAAAATTTTTTTGCACCGCTGTTTTCCAGAATAGTCGAACAGTGCGCCGCAGTGAAGAAGAAGAAAAAAAAAGAAAGCCTAGCGCCAGCTGCTAGGTTCAAAGTGCGTTGTTCACCTCTTTCAGACTGACGTCGCTGCAAGCGCGAACAAGCATTGTCTGTGGGATTACCGTAGCTATACGTTCAAATATCGTTTTTTCCCTCCAGGCTCGCCGATCAGTCACCCTCGGCAGGAGTGGCGCGCTCTTTACCACTACATTTGTGCCGCCGCACACGTTTCAATGCGCATGCGTAGACAGACTAGTAAGGAAAGGAATAGGCGCAGAGGCGTTCTATGCCAGCTTTTGTGCTTCCTCGTGTGACGCCCTCTCTGTCTGCTCTCGTTTCAGCATTAACTTCATGAAGGGAGACAAACCGCTGAACAAGGACTCGGCCGTCTACCGCATGGTCCTGGAGGAAGACAAGCACCCAAAAGGTGATGACAGCGACCTGATCAGTGTGTCTGAAACACGGACGCAATCGCTCGCCTTCCGCAAGCTGCTGGCTGCGCTCGGCGATGACGATGACTGCCTGCGCTCGTCCTCGCATGACGTCACAGGTTTGTGCGTTCCACGCATGCATTCCCGTCCTCTCTTAACACGCTACCATGCTTGTTTGACCAACGGGCGGAAAGGCGGCCCTGTCTTCTACGTAGTGCTCTACACGAACAACTACAGTCAGCGCATTTCGACACCTGAAGCGCTGGCAGCAGGCGGTCAATTCTGAAGGAGCTCTGCAACAAATTTTGAGCACAGCCAGAAAACGGTGCGAATCGGTCGTTGAGGCTCCTGTGAACCTGTGAGCCAAATGTTGTTGCGTTGTGCGCACCAGGGAATTCGCAGCTTGGATTTAAAGGCAGCTGACAGTCGCTTGCTCTTCTTTCAACAAATGACGTCACTGGCAGCACCGACGCATGACTTTTCTAGGCTTCTTAAAGATAGATACATACGACATTATTTCTTTAACTCCTAACGAACATATAAATCATCGCAGAAGGTCATTCCACGGTCACGAGATCAACCAATGCTATTTTTGCCTAAAGCGGCGTATAGTCGGTGCCCCCCAGTGACGTCCTTCGTTGAAAGAAGAGCAGGCAATTTCCAGCTGCATTTGAAATCAATTTGCGAGTTCTGCGTTTAGTGCAGTGCAATAATGTTTGACTAGAATGTTCACATGAGCGTCCACGATTGATCGGCAACGTTTCCAGACTAGGTCTCAAAATTGTTGCAAGGCTCCTTTAAATACGTAACATCAATCACTTCATACGCAGGACACAGCGATTTGCCCTGCATGTCTCACTGCACCGTAGTTTGCACTGTTCGGCCACCATAAGGTTAGTCACCCATTTTCGGAAACGTACCCTTTTAGTCAAATGAAAATAAAATTAATAATACGTTAACACTTTCCCACTCTCAGTGTAGACTGAATAGAGCGGTCCTTGCACTCTTTTTGAGTTGCTCCAGGGAACCACTGTTCTAAATGTTTGCTTAGTAGCAATTTGCACAGCCAAGTTGCTAAGGGACACGAACTTGAAAAGGTGGCTCGTTGGGTTGTTGTTCGGTTGTCTTTTGTAAGCACTGTAACAGCAGTAATAACAAGTAGACACCGGCTGCAACACCTCTCGGGTATCCATTATTGGGCAGAATCAACGTAGTCCCTAATTGTATTTACTGGTTTTATTACTGTCACTGAGCATTAATCGCCTGTATAAGGCCCATAGTAAGGCACATGAACAAAACAAAAGCAATTGCTGCAAATACACTACGGCTACTCCTGAAGCTTCATTTGAGCTTGCAGGAGCTTGCACGCTATTTTACTTTTGCATAGAAATGACGAATACAGAAGAAACATGCAGATATGTACTTTAAAGGAATGTATGGCTTGGGTCGTCGAAAGAAAGTACAAAGCGGGCTTCAAATTTAAGTTTCCGATGCAAAGTACCGTAAGGTATAGTGGGTAGCTAATATGGAATACTGAGCGTGCAATTTGCTTCCTCCAGATAGTCCGGCAATGTACCTGCATGCCTGGCATTTGTGTTTATGCATGGTTTACAGTACATATCTGTACTAGCAGCCTTTCCAAAGTGCAGAGGCAAATAACTCGGCTTGAAAAGCACGCTGTCTGTGATGGCTTCGCACTTTATGCGTATCTTTAAAATCACGGTCTTTTGGAACACGTGGAAGAAAACTGTAAGTTAAAGAGACACTCATGATAACATAGAGCAGTCTGTTGTGTTTGCCACAGAAATTCTAACCTTTTCAAAGCGTTGTTGCAGGACCTTATCCCTTAATCCGTACTAGCTTTGCATTGGAGTCTGACTTCCATTTGGACCTAATATTTTTACCATTTGGTCTTCACATTTAAGCTAAAAATGATACGTGAATGGGCTTTTTGTGCAGTTTCATAAAGCTTGAAACTTTTGCGCGTGAGAACTAAACGCAGTTTTTGTGCTTGTAAATAACAGTCGCCTGGAAAGCAAAAGGTAAGTAAACATCTTGTAATGGAAGTTAGGCAGTCAATTTTTCCCGTTTGTGAGTGTGGATGCCTCGCACATATATGCAAAAATGTCTCAAGTAAGTTAAATATGTTACTTAAAACAACTTTCGATTACATTCGCAGTACAGCTTCTTATGACCAGCTCCTGTATAACGCAATGTTTGACAATAATGCTTCTTTAGCTTTTCTAAGTGATCTTAGTGAGCTACTGCAGTCAATAGAAATGAACGAAGGAAGTACGTAAGTCTTTTTCAACATATAAAGGGACACTAAAGTGAAAAGGTGAAGTGCTTTAGAATGATCACGTATATTTCGAGAACTCCATTGTCGTCAATTTCGCCACGTTGTGTCCAATATTAAAAAAGAAAATGGATGCCAAAGCTTTAGTTTTGAAATTCGCGCAGGAACTTCGGCCTCGTGACGCCGCAAGGCACACTTCTTTTTTTTTTTTTCACGCATTTTCGCCAAATTCGTTCTATCAAATGTTCTCAGACTCCCTGTGTTAAGTCTATGGCTTCCCTAGAGCAGAATGTATGTCTTTCTTACCGATATATATATATATATATATATATATATATATATATATATATATATATATATATATATATATATATATATATATAATATATATATAAGCCCTAGCAGATGCCGTCAAAGATCTGTCACGTCGTGCGTATTAGTGCTGGAACTTCGAAACGGCGTCGCCACCCATATTTTCTTTTTGCGCATTTCCTAGCAAAGCGAGGGTCTTCTCACCAGACTGCTGTTTTCGGTGTTTTGAAAAGCCAACCTACTAATGCGAGTAGAATTGTTTTTAGCTTTAGTGTCCCTTTAAAGATTACTTCGGTAGCGTGCTTTGTGGTGCTGTTTATGTTCTACAGATCATTTTGCTATGCTTTACAGGATAGAAATATATCGTTTGTTATTGAAGTTTATCCTACGTTTACAAGTCTGATTCCATAACCAGTTGAACTAGCGACCTTTCCAAAATATAGAGTGGGTTGTCCTCTTTGATTCAGTGAAAACTTGATATACCTCTGCTTTTATACAAGCTATTGGAGAACGCCGCTTGGAACCTAGGATATCGAAGTTGAAAGAAATTGAAGCCGCAGCCTAACGGGAGTCGAACACGTCACCTTCGCCTACAGTGATATGTTCGATTTACAGCAAAGCTTCCGGACATCGATATGCCCGGCGGCCATAAGTCTCACAGGCCAGCGAGGAAACATGACTAAAGGGAGCAATAAGGAAGCCTACAATTGTTTTTATTTTCGGCTATCATGAGGTAGGTTGAAGCTGGCTAGCCGGGACGCTTAAATAAAATGCGTGATTTGATCCTAAGCAGATATTGTATTAGTAAAAAAACACGCAGAATGTTGCGTTCACGCAAATATTTTATGAGGGTAAATAAAATATGATCAGAACAAGTGCTCGCACTGGGGATTATGCCTATATTGAAATATATTGACAGCAATACCTACCGTTTGCTTAGTTTGGCGCGGTACCGCACTCGCTCTTGCATCTTTAATTGAGAAGAAAAGCTCGTGTTGACAAAAAGGGGCTATGACTGGATAATTTCTCTATCTTTCTTTTAACCCGCCCCGCCACGGTGGTCTACTGTCTATGGTACTCGGCTGCTGATCCGAGGGTCGCGGGATCGAATCCCGGCCGCGGCGGCTGGATTTCGATGGAGGCGAAATGTTGAGTCCCGTGTGCTGAGCGATGTCAGTGCACGTTAAAGAACCCCAGGTGGTCGAAATTTCCGGAGACCTCCACTACGGCGTCTATCATAATCAGAACTGGTTTTGGGACGTTAAACCCCACAAACCAATCAAATCATCAATTTCTTTTAACCCAGGATGCTAAACGCTATAGGCCCGTGCACTTAGACATAGATACAGGTTAAGGAACCTCAGGAGGTCGAAATTTCCATAGCCTTCCACTACAGCGCGACTCATAATCATACGTGATATTGGCTATTTAAATCCCAGCAATTATAATTGGTTTTAATACTCATTTCGTAAATAGCATTTTATTTCTCGCACATGTAAAGCTCTCACAATGTGACCACCAAACATCGTCAAAAAAAGTGAAGAACAATGAAGACGCTTGTTGAACTGGAAGGAATGACAATATCGCGTCTGCGGGTCTTCCCACTGCAGATTTCTCGAGTGGCGGCAGCAGCAGCCCCGCGCCAGGTGGGCCCTCACCGGCGGCGGCTGCCAGCAGCCCGACGCCATCACCGCTGGTCAACCTTCGTCACGTGGAGGCCCCCAAGACGGCTCCCGCTCCACCGGCAGGCCAGCCCAACACCACCGTGGGCGCCCCCAACACGTGCGCCGACTGCGGAAGGCTCATCGTGTACGTCCTGCACCACTCCCTTCGGATACGGCGCACGTACACGACACGCGTTGCGGGGACGCCCCGTGCGCGGCGCGCATCAAACGCTAGAAAACTCGGCCGGCGTGGTGCCACTGTCCGCTCGCCTTTATAACGCTTGTCACACGGAGAGATCGTCGTCTGCCGCTCGTGTCGACGTCCTTGCTGCGCCACTTCCTTCAATATACGGCACCCGTAAAATCGTGCAGCGCAGTTGAAGCTGACGAGAGTCAGTTGGAACGCAAAGGTGCGCCTATTCGCGAGTGGGAAAGATTCGCAACCGACCGGCGCTGTTGCAACAGTAAACAGCGCACGACAGAAGGCAAGGCGTCCTATAGACGCTGCCAACTCTGAAGATATTTAACGTCCGCCATGGTTCGTCGGTTCGGCTTCCCTCTTCGGTGTCGCCAGCTCCATTTCGAGCAACCGTTGCACTGTTCTTGTGAGACAGAGCGCATAATGCTTCCACCGCAGTTACTTCTTTCTCTTGATACGCCACTCCCTCGCCAGGATTTCCGCGCAAGGTTCATGAATTAAAGAAAATGTGTGAGGCCGGTCTTCAGAGTTCCAGAGACGTCCGGCACCGGGAGTTTTGAAACGCGAAGGAAACTGGAAAATATAGATTAAGAGAAAAAGAGCACTGAAGCGAGGAGAGGATTTGTAGATTCTGCTATCGCTGCGACAACGGTGCGGCTAGCACGTTTGGAAGTGCTGATAATAATAAGGCAGGACTTCACAACGTACTCTGCGCTGTTTTATATTTGTGTGTGTTTGTTGTGCGTGTGCGTGTGTGTCAATAGAAGAACGCAGAGCATACATGTTCAAACTTCCCTGCTTATTCTATTTTTCATCCTTTCTTTCCGGCCGGCGAGTTGCCTATACTCCCCTCCTAAAGAAAGATGGTGGGGACACTTAAGGGAAACTACAATTACTCTTCGATTGTTCTTGTTCATGTGCAATAGAACTTTTGATATAGTTTATCTAGACGAGTTAACATATTGTAATGTAGAGAGGCAGCATTGAAAGGCGTAGACAGAGACGGTTAACGTCTTCCGTTTGCTTGCGTTGTCCCCGTGACACATCGGGATTTTGCCTCGTTCTGTGATTAAGCTTTGCCTGGTGTCTTCGTTGAAACATGAACTGTGTAACAACGGTTTACGCATAAAGTAATAAATAACTTGTTTTTGTTGCAGAGGCGTGTTCGTTCGCATAAAGGATCGCGCCCTGCACGCCGAATGCTTCCGTTGCGCCACCTGTGGAACGTCTCTGAAGAACATCGGTAAGTGATGGGATTATTCGACAACGAGGTTGCGCCGATGCGTGTACTTGGATGTTGTTAAAGGGTCCCTGAAACGTTTTTTTGACATTGCGTCACTATTAGGCAACACAATTGTGAAATCATTCACACCATAAATAAAGCGAAGCACCATATGCGCTAAGGCAGCTATGGGCTTATTTCTGTCGCCTTCCTCCTTACCACTGCTACAGTGCACTAGAATATGGGTAGTGGGTTCAGGAGAGGGCATGCTCCATGCGCCGGCGTGAAGCGGAGAGTGTTGACGGGTTGCGTATGTATGCGGCGGCGCTGCGGTAGCGTGGGCTGTACGCTCGGCGGCTGCGCTCAGCAATATCCCCAGCACTCCCGCCTGCTGCAGTAGCAGCGACTTGCGTTTACTTTCCTTGCTGTCTTGTTTGCGTCGCTGTGTCGTGTGCTGTTGTTCTCCGTTACCTCGAGTGCAGAATGAAGTAGCTCGCGTTTCCTTCGCTGTTCTGCAGCTACAGCACAGTCGATGTGATGCTGTTGCGCAAAGCTCAGACTTCTTGTTTAGGATGCAACGACAACCCCAAAGTGCTTAACCCCGATGCCTACATCCAGCATCGCTAAGTTTGGTGCCGCCAGAAGGCTTCACTTTCTTGTAACAGGCCTTAATGTGTCACCGAAAGCACCAAAGCAAAAAAAAAAAAAACTTGCATGCGAAGTTGATTGAGTGCTCTTCGGCCTATGTTCTCTGAAAGAACACCACGGGGTGGTGTCTCAACAACCATGCACAAAGAGTTTGAAAATATCTGACCGCTGGAGCGAAATAGTCTCAGATACCTTGTGGGCAGTGATGTGTACTTTCAACCAGTATTTTTTTATCAATAAGTGTCAATTACATATTTTTTACCTACTCAAAATTTTAAATATCGTTAATCCCTCATCTTTCAGTTAGAAAGTTACAGCTCGCTTCAGATAAACCGGGAATGATTCCCTTCATGTTGAACTTTGTGACATTTGTTTGTTTTTTTTTTACCAGTAAAGACAAGCAGCTTTGAAGTATACGTGGAATGCGAAATGAATGCGCGCTGCAAGCGATATTTGACATGATGCATCACGAAACATGCTTACGCTTATCTCGGGGCCATTTAAGTCGTGACACTTTTCGAACCTCCTTGCATGGCGAAGACATATACGCTATGACGACAAACGCATGCAGCCGTGCATTTGCCAAATCATCACTCGGGACGCTTGAGCAGCGGCGCGCAAGCACGCGTCTGTTCTATTAGAACACGTATTTCGCGATTTTTTTCTTTTCGAAATGCTCGATGTCCGGGTTATCTATGGCGGACTGCTACTTTGCACGGACATGTTAGCGATTAAAGCAATATTTATGAAGTCGACTAATTACAAGGAGTATTAATTGACACTTAGTCATAAAATGTAGCCGTTGTAAGTACCCACGTACGACTATTGCAAGTATGAATTTAGCTGAGAAATTTTTTCTAGAACTTCTGCCTTTCTTAGAAATTTAGTGCATGGGACGTCCTATTAATTATGCACTTTCGGGAACACAAAACACCTGCACGGCTGTATATAAAGAATGGGTATGTTATGAAAACATGCGCGCCTTCCTTGTACTTCCCACTTTATAGAACGCGCAAGTGGCTATTAATTACTCACCAACGCTTCGGTTTCTTCGGAGGGTAGGAAGTTATATGTTAAAGCCGCTCGGCAGCTCTCTGCAGCCAGGGAACCTCGCTATTAATCAATGACAGCACCGGACTTTGGAATTAGCTAGAAGGTCGCACCACCAGGTCTGTCCTTTGCGAACCCGGAAACATCATAGGATGCATCGAACGATAAAAATGGTCTATCCGGAAAAAGCTACGAGTTAGGTCTGCCTACCTAACACCTATTTTTTGCGGACTTCTGCAAATCGTGGCCGAAAATTCGTGCAAAGTTACATAAAATCTGGGAATAATCGTTGACCTCAATGATGGTTCGAAATTTTCACTTTTTCAACACCGACTTCTCGTGTACAGAATGATGCAAGGACGAAACTTATTAGGTAGGGATGCAGCGGTTTCTCCTTTGTATGCCCAGTAATAATTTTCATGTGCTTACCCCGGAAAGACAGCGCCGAGCTCCCAAAATCAGCTCTCAATCTGTTGACAAACCGTTTATCATAGGAATGTTCTGTATGTAAGTAGACAGCGCACACTTAAAGACACTGAGCGCCTGTGAGCAAATCCGGTCCCATCGAACCATGCTGTACGGTTTTACAAGCCACTATCTCATTTACGTATGCCATTTAGCCCGGAGATTCTTGCGGGCAGCAGTAACTATTTCGTGGGACAGGCACTGAAATGTGGAGCAGCAATTCCATGCTGCGACGTAACGCACAGCACGAGTATGGTGCGCCAGCCTGCTCGAGCTTCGTACTGCATACAGCCCATGCTCTACTGGCGCCATCTCGTGCCGTCAACGTGAGAAGCGTCACTCCCGGCCTCTCTCTGAGCCCACTACCCGTATATTCTAGTACACTGTACCACTGCTGTTCCTCCTCAACTCGATCTGCTGCGGAGTGCGCGCTAGCGACGACAGAGCCTCCCGCGTCAGCCGCTCTGCCGAGTCTTCCGTAGCGACATAGCGCCCCGATATCCTCACTGAGGTCGCCCGCCTCGGCAGTGCTAGCCTCTGTAATAGAGCGCCGGCGACTTGTGTGTACGCCGCCAGATGCCGCGACGATACCGTTGGCTGAAACAAAGGAGTACGTTGTAGAAGCACGTTGTTCGCAGCTAGGTTTTGAAAGTGTGACTGGTTCGGGGCCAATCAGCGACCTCCCATTCGTAGTTCGATTGGCGGGGGCGTTTGAAAACGCATTTTGGCGAGCCGCTGCAACCTTTTGCGATACGCGTGTTCAAAACCTTATTATAAATTACACACTTTACGCACAGCGCTGAAATCTGTCCTGTAATGGTCCTAATGACCCGCTCTACCGGATCACCATGTTTGCACAAAATCGTCAAAACCGTTACAGGGTCCCTTTAAGATGTTATAAACAATGTAATGACGTTTCCATTGGGAGACGCCTACTTAGTCGCAAGCAGAGTGGTTCGCGCGATTTAGTTACGCCGGTTCTTGTATGAAACAGACACACTGCAAGGTAAATGTGAAGGGATGAATGATGGCGTCGGGCGTTCCCGTTTCTTCATTCCCTTATGCTATGATGCTATGATGTTTTGTGGTACCCGCACTATAATCAATTTATGAGGTTGCTGCGAGATGTATCCTGCATGTCACGCTTTATAGGCAGTTTGAGGCTCAGACCAATCGATGACCTACCTCGATTGGTTTCGCAGCATATGTCAGCGATATATTATAAGAATAGAAAGCAACATTAACTACACTGTCAGTAGCAGCAAATAAACGTGAAGTAATCAACTCTCAGAGCTGTCAGCTAGTTAAATTTTATTTTAAGAGGAGGAGGAGAAAGAAATAGGAAAGGCAGTGAGCTTAACCTGGGATGAGGCCGGTAGGCTACCCTGCACTGGGGATTGGGGAAGGAATGTTCTGGAAGAGAGAGATGGAGCAAAAAAAAAGCGAATAAAAATGCTTCAGTGCCGCTGACGTTATCGAAGTTTTTTTTTTTCATTTTCATAGACGGTTACTTAGCCCAGTAGCCTTCAGAAAATGCAGCACCGCTTTTATTGCTTGACATAGCTGAGATGCCCCCGCAGGGGCGTCTGCTTCTGCAGGCGTTTGGTGTGTGGCGACACCACGGACCCGAGCCAACGGGGGGGTTTCGACCCCCTCCCACGTGTCGCCGTGCGTGGCTTTGCCGTGTCCGGGGAAAAGGGGATCCTGGGGGTTGAGCCGACGCCGGGTGATTGGACCTTTAAGGCCCCCCGGAAGAGGCAACACACCCCTTTGGCCCGTGCTTCCCGTAGACGGCACCCCCGGACTGACCCACCCGGGGGAAATCGGCAGTCGCCTTTTCCTGTCTCTCTCCTCTCACATCTTCGCCTTTTTCTCCTACTTTACATCTTTCCTGTCTTCTCCTCTCTTCTGCTTACTTCCAGATTTCCTGGCGGCTAGGGTTAACCTTGTGTGGGTAGCCAGCCTTGGATACGCCATATTTGGTTATAGCGGTAATGTACAGCTGGCGCTTGCAGGAACTGTTTTCCACACTTCCTGCGGCGTCCCCATGTTGGGCTCCATGGTGGGTGGTTGGCGTTACTGCTGAAACATAATATATCTGATGGCTTCCGCTTTCCCAAAACTTTCCGATCGTCCCCATAAGAGGGGGCGCACCGAAGATGTATTTCGCTTTGTTGGAAAAGAAACAGAAGTATTCCCCCGCTTCCATGTCATTCATTCCGAAAAAGAAGGAAAGACAGTGAGAATGATCTCACCTTTCCTTGTCTCAAAAACTCTCGCTGAAACTCTTGGAGTAGGTTATAAGTGTGGCTTGCACGGGGTCGAGTGCGTCAAAGGAATGTTTATTGAATGAAATCGCGCTCTTATATATACATCCTATCACAGGGGGCGTTGCCGCCAACCGAGCGCGCGTGTGCATGACTGTGCATTACGTCACATCTCCCTTTTTATTAAACAAAAAAAGCTAATGTTCCGGCATTGGGTATCTTCGAGGTGACCGGCGGTTACGTTCGCTTCTGCGCAGTTGTGGCTCTGCGGGGCCCACGTCGGCTTGATGTTCTTGTGTGGGGGGCACCAGTGGAGCGGGGGCCAGACGGAGATGTTCTCTGGTGCGCTGCAACTGGAGCCCATCTTCGGTCTCGACAATGTAGGCTCTCGGAGTGTTGGCAGGCTTGACAACCGTAGCAGGGGACCAGGTCTTTGATGGCACGTTGTACACTGTGACGCGGGAGCCATCGGGAATTCCTGGTAGCGGCCTAGTACCTCTGTTGTAGAAGGAACGTTGTCTACTTCTGATGTCGTGGAGCCGCCGTTGAACCTCGTCAGGGGGTATGGTCTGCGGTCGCAGGTGGGTTTCTGTGACTGGTAGCAGCGTCCTCGCCTGTCGGCCCATGAGTCTCTGCATTGGAGATTTCAAATAGGAATCGCGAGGTGTGTTTCTCCACTCAAGCAATGCAGCACAAAAATCCACTGTGCCGTACCGATACCTCTTCAGCAATTTTTTGGCTTCTTGCACAGCACGTTCAGCCATTCCGTTTGATCGAGGGTGATACGGACTGGAACGAACATGGTGCAAGCCAATCTTACCGACAAATTCACGAAAGCTCTGGCTGCTGAATGGCGGTCCATTGTCCGTGCATAGGCGCTGCGGGAAGCCATGAATGGCGAACATGTCTGCGAAAGCAGCAATCACCTTGTCGGCTGTCGTCTTCACAGGCCTGATTTCAAAAAAGAAAGAATAAAAGTCAACAACCACCAAGTACTCGGTGCCATTGTGGTAGCATATGTCGGCTCCCACAAATTCCCAGGGTAGGCTTGGAATTTCATGGTTGATCAATGGCATGCGCAGATTTCGTGGCTTGTGCTTCTGGCAGGTCTCACATCGTCGAGCAACTTCTTCTAGGTCGCTGTTTATAGAAGGCCAAAAAAGTACAGTTCGAGCACGTGCCTTCATTTTTTCTGCTCCCCCATGCGCCGCATGAAGGCACGCAAGAACTTCGCTGCGCATCTTGGCAGGAATGATGAGGCGGTTGCTTCTGAACACGAGGCCATCTTGCGTATGCAGCTCGTCGCGGAAGCTCCAGTAGCAACGTAGTTCGCTGCTGACGTCAGCTTTGCTCTCCGGCCACTGTGTGCTTGCGTAGTGTCGAAGTTTCACCATCACAGGGTCCTGGTCCGTCTCATGTAGAACTTGGCTCAGCCGCCTGTCTGAAACCTGCAGGTGAGCAATGGTGTTCAACTGATAATTCAGGCACTGTTCTTGCAATAGTGCTTTGCTCGGGGACCGCGATAAAGCGTCAGCAACAAATAGTTGTTTTCCGGGTGTGTATTTGACGACTATCGGGTACCTTTGCAGGCTGAGGCGCATGCGCTGAAGCCTTAGAGGACATTGGCTTAACGGCTTCTTAAATATCATTTCTAGTGGCTTGTGATCCGATTCTACCACAACTTCGGACTGCCCGAAAAGATAGTCACGAAATCTTTCACATCCGTGAACAATTGCCAGCATCTCCTTTTCGATCTGGGCATACCTTTGCTGTGTTTCCGTCAAGGAGCGAGACGAGTACGCTAGCGGATGCCCGTCCTGTAAGATTACTGCGCCAATTCCGTTCTGACTGGCATCTACCGATAGCCTAATTGGTTTACCCTTCTCGTAGTAGCTTAGTACAGGGGCTGTAGCAAGCGCTTCCTTCAGAGCCTTGAAGCTTGCGTCTTGGCGGTCCTCCCAAAGCCACGAGACATTCTTTTTTAAGAGTTCTCGAAGCGGTGCTGTTAGGTCTGACATATTCGGAATAAAACGAGAGACAAAATTTACCATGCCCAGGAATGTCTGCAGCTCTTTCTGGTTGCATGGCGTCTGGACTTGCAAGATGTCTTCTAGCCGCTGTGGATCCAGGCTCAGTCCGTCACGTGTCAAAACATGTCCCAGATACCGGACGGACTCCTGCAAAAAACGGCATTTCTTTCGGTTCAATTTCAGTTTGTACTCTCGGCAGCGTCGTAGGACGTTTTCAAGGTTGACATCATGCTGCTCTCTAGTTCGGCCCCAAACTAGAATGTCCATGACAACCGCTACGCCTTCGAGGCCTTCTAGCACTCTGTGCATGGCACGCTGAAATACCTCCGGCGCCGACGAGATTCCAAACGGCATGCGTAAATACCTATAACGGCCGTATGGAGTGCACATAGTGCAAATCTTGGAGCTTTCTTTATCTAGCTTGATTTGCCAGAAACCGGAGGCTGCGTCCAAAGTTGTAAAGTACTGCGTCCCACAGATCGAAGGTGCTATGTCTTCCAATGTTGGCATTGGATAGTGCTCGCGAAGAAGAGCTTTGTTCAGGTCGGAAGGGTCAAGACAAATGCGTACCTTCTCTCCTTTCGTAACAACGACCATGTTGCTGGCCCACTCTGTCGGCTCCGTCACTTTCACGATGACTCCAGCCGTCTCCGTGCGGTCGAGCTCAGCTTTCACCTTGCTTTGCAATGCTATTGGAATCCGCCGTGCTGGTTTCACTACTCCTTGGGAACCGGACTTGAGCTTTAGATGGTAGACGATGCCCTCGAGTTGACCTAGACCTTCAAACACGTCTTCGTAAGGCTTGGCAGCGTCGTAAAGCTCCGTTTGCTCGATAGAGCAGACTCGTTGGAGCAAGCCAAGCTCTTCGGCAACTGTACCGCTCAAGGTCACGGCGATGTCTTCATCCACGACGAAGAACTCTGTCAGAACCTTTCTTTCTCTTGTTGCCACTTCAAGACGAACTTGCTTAGTTGCTTTTTTCTGGAAGCCAAAGAATGTGTTTAAAACAACGTTGCAATCCAGTGGCTGCTTGTTTGTTATTTTCTGCAGCTGGCTGCGTGCTATAACCGAGCAGGTTGCGCCTGTGTCTAGCTTGCAAAAAATAGGCTTTCCTTCTATCTGAACGGTAGCCGTCCAGCGGTCGTCTTTTCCACGGGCATGCGATAGTGTTTCTAACCAGAAATCGCCTTCTTGCACTTCGACAGATGCTACTGCTTGCTCTTTCGGATGGAATCTTTTTTGCATCTTCTTGCAGGCTAACGCAAAGTGATTCCTTCCCCCGCATTTCCTGCATGCGCGTCCTTTTGCTGGGCACACACGGTCGGTCTGATGAACCTTTGCGCACTTTGTACAACGCCGACCTTTCGCTTCAGATAGCGCGTTCATCTCGGCTGCGTAATCGTTTTTCGGGCGCGCCTGTATTTCCTCACATTGTTCTTTGCCTTGTTCACGTGAGCGACATATTTCTACGGTCTTCGTGAAAGAAGCATTTTCGGAGATTAGCTTTTCTTGCAGCTTTTTATCTCTAATTCCGAGAATAATACGGCTTCTCAGCATACGCTCTTCAAGCTGCCCAAACTCGCAACTTTTTGCTAGCACTCGTAGGTCTGTCAACCAGTCGTTGAAACTTTCGCCGTCCTTTTGGTCGCGCTTTCCAAAGCGGAACTCATGGTAGGCTAAGTTTAGAGCTGGTTTATAGAATGCCTCAAACTTCACTTTCAGTACTTCTACGTCCGACTTCTCCTCGTCAGTTGCAAAATCAAAAGTGCTATACGTCTTGCGCGCGTCCTCTCCAATAATCATGAGAAAGGTGGCTGCCTGTACCTCTTTCGGTTGCTGGTTCAGGTATGTTGCCGTTGCGAAAAGCTCGAACTCCTGCCGCCATGTCTTCCAGCTTTGCCATACGTCTCCTGTGATGTCCAGGGCTTTCGGCGGTGGCAATAGCGTGGTAACTGGACTGCTGGCCTGCTGGCGCTGTTCCCCGTTCGGCATGCTTGTAGCTGGTTGGGACCTTCGAGCCTCCCTTGTTGGCTCGCTACCCGTCCGCTGTTCGTTCGCCGGCTGCGTACATCGGCTGCAGTCCGGCCACTTCTGACACCATGTGGCTTGCACGGGGTCGAGTGCGTCAAAGGAATGTTTATTGAATGAAATCGCGCTCTTATATATACATCCTATCACAGGGGGCGTTGCCGCCAACCGAGCGCGCGTGTGCATGACTGTGCATTACGTCACAATAAGGCTTCGAGAATGGCTAATGGAGATCTGCTGCTGGAAGTCCAAGATCAAATGCAATGTCAGAAGCTGTCCAACTTAACATCATTTGGGGACGTCCCAGTAACAGTCTCCCCACACCGCACAATGAACACATCCCGGGGTGTTGTCTCTGATGATGACCTCATGGGACTAACTGAGGCTGAACTTGTTGAAGGGTGGAGCGACCAAAATGTCTTGAATGTTAAAAGAATCAGTATGAGGCGCGATGGCAAGGAAATACACACAAAGCATCTAATCCTCACTTTTGGCTCCAGTGTTTTGCCCGAAACCATCCAGGCAGGGTACATAAAACTTAAAGTAAGACCGTACATTCCTAATCCTCTCCGATGCTTCAAGTGCCAGCGATTCGGCCACAGTTCACAGAACTGTCGCGGCCGGTCTACCTGTGCAAAATGTGGCGCAACTGAACATTCGTCTGAGTCCTGCGAAAATGTTTTACACTGTGTGAACTGTGAAGGGGACCACGCCGCGTACTCGCGATCGTGCTCATCATGGAAGAAAGAGAAGGAAATTGTTGCGCTGAAAGTCAAAGAAAACATCTCCTTCAAGGAGGCACGCAGACGTATTTTCTACCTACCGAAGGGTAGCTTTGCCGATGTGGCGCATCAGGGGGCAGCGTCACAACGGCTCCCGGCGACTGTCCAGCCCACACGTAGTGAGTTGGCAGCGATGCCAAATGCCCCCTTGGCGGCTGCAGCCAGTGCTGCGACGCCACTTCTTAGGAAGGACCCACCAGCCTCTGTGCAGGTGGGCCCAAAGGCTCCGCCCCTCGAGGCGAAGCCTGTCCGGCGAACGTCCAACGCCTCGCAAGAGACGATGGACACTAGTTCGAGTGAGGCGGCGCGAAATGCGCCAAAGGAGCGGCGCGACATTCTCGACCGCCCCAAAAAAGGGAAAATTCCTGTTACAGGGCCTCGAAAGAGCTCCGTAACTTGAGGTATCTTAAAGCACACAGCACTAACCTATCATTCAAAATGGATACGCAGGTACTGCAGTGGAACGTAAGAGGTCTCCTGCATAATCTAGACGATGTTACTGAGCTCCTGCGTAAATTCAGTCCGAAAGTGCTGTGTGTCCAAGAAACACACCTCAAACCTACACACACAAATTTTCTTAGACAATATGCCATATTCCGCAAGGACCGTCATGATGCCCTCACTTCGTCCGGTGGTGTGGCGATCATAGTTGATAATAGCGTTGCCTGCAGGCAACTCCACCTCAATACGCGTCTAGAAGCAGTTGCTGTTCAAGCAGTGCTCTTTAATAAACTGATCACTCTCGTCTCACTATACATTCCCCCAGGCTACACACTCACAAAAACCGAATTTCAAAACTTAATTGATGAGCTTCCGGAACCTTACTTACTGGTCGGAGACCTAAACGCCCATAGCACACTCTGGGGCGATTCTCGTTGTGATTCTAGAGGACGACTGATAGAAAATTTCCTTTTCTCTAGTGGTGCATGTCTGCTGAACAAAAAGGAACACACATACTTCAATGCCACGCACCACACATACTCATCTATCGACTTAAGCATCACATGCAGTCCTCTACTTCCGTATCTTGACTGGCGTGTTATTAAGAACCCATACGGAAGTGATCATTTCCCCATAGCAATAAGTTTAACTAAACAAGACGATGGTTCCCCACAGCTTCCCCGTTGGAAAATCAAGTCGGCAAACTGGGAGCTATTCCAAGAATATACACACTTGCAGTGGGATGACATTGCTCTTTGTAGCATAGACGACGCTGTGTTGTATATAACACATTTTATAATTGACGCCGCTGAAAAATGCATTAAGCAAACTAACGGACTAGTAAGAAAACGCCGTATACCGTGGTGGAATGAAGAGTGCAGGGAAGCAAGGAAAAAACAGAATAAAGCTTGGGGATTACTTCGGGACCATCCAACAGCTGAGAACCTCGTTAATTTCAAGAAAACCAAGTCTCAAGGCAGGCGAGTGCGCCGACAGGCGAGGAGAGAAAGTTGGCAAAAATATATATCTAACATAAACTCTTATGCGGATGAAAGTAAGGTGTGGAGTAGCCTAAACAAACTGAACGGCCGGGAAGCACAACCACTACCCTTACTAAATACCTCAGGCAATAGCATAGAAGACCAGGCAGACTTTTTGGGGGAACATTTCCAACATATTTCCAGTGCATCCCATTATAGTCCAGCTTTTCTTCGGTTCAAGGAACGCGCAGAGCGGGAACGCCTTGAACAAAAACGCGCGAAAAGTGAACCCTACAACTGTCCGTTTAATGAAGCCGAACTGAATGCCGCTCTAAATTCCTGCAGGAGCTCTGCACCAGGTGGCGACCGCATCATGTATGAAATGATAAAGAACTTACATACTGAAGCTCTAAATGCACTTCTGTCCCTTTATAACACCATGTGGGCAGCTGGGTACATTCCATCGTGTTGGAAAGAAGCCATCATCATTCCAATACATAAACATGGCAAGGATCCGTCCTTGGCCAGTAGCTACAGGCCAATAGCCCTGACAAGCTGTTTGTGTAAGGTCTATGAAAAAATGATAAACCGGCGACTAATCAGTTTCCTCGAAAGCAACAAGCTACTCGACCCCCTTCAGTGTGGATTCAGGGAGGGTCGATCAACACTTGACCACCTTGTTCGCATCGAGGGGATTATTAGAGATGCCTTTATCCATAAACAGTTTTTTCTGTCCGTATTTCTTGACCTCGAGAAAGCCTACGACACAACATGGCGATTTGGGATCCTCAAAGACCTGTCCGCGTTGGGTGTGCATGGCAGCATGTTCAAGACTATAGAAAGTTATCTGTCTAATCGCACGTTCCGCGTTAGGGTCGGAAATGTCCTCTCGAAATCGTTCATGCAAGAAGCTGGTGTGCCGCAAGGGGGTGTGCTTAGTTGCACCCTCTTCATTGTGAAAATGAATTCGCTTCGTACAATGATTCCTCCCACCATGTTTTACTCGGTCTATGTTGATGATGTCCAAATAGGCTTTAGATCATGCAACCTCTCAATCTGTGAGCGACAAGTTCAGCTTGGCCTCAACAAAGTATCAAAGTGGGCAAGTGAGAATGGTTTTAAGATCAACCCCCTTAAAAGCTCGTGTGTTCTTTTTAACAGAAAAAGAGGCCTTGTATCAGATCCTGAGGTCACACTGGACGGACAACACATACAGGTAAACAATGAACATAAGTTTCTAGGTGTCATCCTTGACTCAAAACTGTCCTTTATCTCACACATCAAGCACCTTAAAACTAAATGCCTAAAAACAATGAATATCCTAAAGATACTGTCACATACAACGTGGGGAAGCGATAGGAAGTGCCTAATGAACCTGTACAAGAGTCTTGTCAAGACACGTCTGGACTACGGCAGCATAGTCTATCACTCTGCCACAGCAAGTGCGCTGAAAATGCTTGATCCGATACACCATCTAGGCATCCGTCTAGCCACTGGGGCCTTCAGAACAAGCCCTGTCGAAAGCCTCTATGTGGAATCGGACGAGTGGTCGCTCGATTTACAGAGGTCGTACCTATCCTTTAAGTATTTTTTGAAAGTAAATGCAAATGCTGATCACCCCGCATATCCTGCTGTAAATGACCTGTCCAGTTATCAGCTCTTTAATCACCGACCGGCAGTCAAAGAACCCTTTCCAATACGTGTACGAGCACTAGCTGAGGAAACAGGTGTCCCCATACTCGAACATCGCTTAATGACTCCTACATTACAAGCCCCACCATGGCAGTGGCAGATGATCGACTGTGATTTGTCTTTTCTTGATGTAACAAAGCAAGCGCCAGTTGTGCATATTCGTATGCACTTCCGGGAACTGCAGCAGAAGTACGCTTGTCCGGAATATTTCACTGACGCCTCAAAGTCCCACGCCGGTGTGTCATACGCTGCGATTGGTCCGTCCTTCTCGACTGCCGGCGTTCTAAACCCAAACACAACCATCTTTACAGCGGAAGCTTACGCCATCCTGGCGACGGTCAAACATATAAAACAATTAGCTATACCCAAGGCAATCATTTATACCGACTCTTTAAGCGTGTTGAAATGTCTGAATACTCTCGGGAGGCACAGAAACCCCATAATTATAGCCCTTTACTCAACTATCTGTATCGCGTACGCATCCAGCCAGCAAATCGTGCTGTGCTGGGTGCCAGGGCACCGCGAGATCGAAGGCAATGAGATGGCTGACAAGTTAGCCACATCCGTTCACACGGACGTTGCCACTTCGTCGATGGCCGTCCCTGTGATGGACCTAAATCCCTTTATCAGGAAAAAGATTAGGGCCTATTGGCAACATCTGTGGGACAGTGAAATAAATAATAAACTACACACTATCAGGCCTCATCTTGCTCATTGGCCGCCAGAATCTAAGACACGCCGCACACAAGTTACTCTCTGTAGACTCAGGATAGGACACACGTACAGTACACACACATACATATTGTCCGGTAGTGATCCGCCTGTATGCAATTGTGGTGAGCCGCTCAGCGTACTTCATGTCCTCCTGCAATGCCGCGAACTAGAACTCCAGAGGAAAAGACATTTTGCAATACTGCCACGACAGCACCTCCCACTGCACCCTTCTATGTTCTTGGGCAATGAACCTAATTTTAAATACCAATCTCTACTTGCCTTTTTTAAGGAGGTATATAATTTCCGAGTCATTTACCCAGGTGATCTGTAGCACGGCCTCTAAACAGAGGCCGCTGCTGCGGCATTTTCTTAGATAAAGCACGCGCTTCCTAGCCTTTCCTTTGTCCAGGAAGGCTTCCGGTAGGTGTCGTGCTACTTTCATGTTTTAGATATTTTAGTACCATAAACTTTTCTCTTTCATTCCGGACCCATAGATCACTCCACACGCCATTGCCATAATTTCAGCCTATCTTGTTTTTTACGCTCCTTTACAGCGATAGTCTTTAGGCCTTCTTACAGCCACGTACCACCAGTCATTGTAACGCACCAATCACGGCAGACATACTGTTACTGTCCTGGCGCTCTTTGGCCACACTTGGCCCTTGCGCCACAAAACACCAAATATCATCATCATCATAGCTGAGATACACAGCGCCGTGGACCTAAGATCATTTCAACGTGAAAATAGAATAGAAAGTTTATTTCTCTTTCACGCAGTACAAAGCCGTACAGGAAAAAGGGGACACTGGGCAAAAAGCTGCTGGTTATCTTTCGTAGTTCTGCATGGAGTTGCATTCTTTCATTGTCATAAGTTGGGCAGTGGCACAGGAGGTGCTCGATAGTCTTCTCCACAGCGCAACCGCTGCACTCGGCACTTTCAGCCATTTCAGGCTAAGAAGAATATGAACGGGTGAATGCGACAACCAGTCGCAAACTGCACAACACTGTCTCTTAAAGTCGGGAAAAATGTAAAAATGCTGTGGTTGAAGCCGCAGCTGCAGGGATATTCCAATATTTATTTCCAGAAATACAAATCTGGCGGATACCACCGGCGAAAAGCTGTTTGAAGAACAGCTTGACTGGGCCGATGGTCCGTTACAAGGCATACATGGCGGTTGTATAAAAATAGTCACATTTTTTAGAAGCTCAAAATAAGAACAACTATGAACACAAATGCAGAAAACAAGATCAGAATTATATAAAGAAAATAATGAAAATGTATTGAAATACGCAAGAAAAAGAGATGTATGAAATAGGTACAAGGAAATCATACACTTTGGCTCTGATAAACGAACACTAAAAACGATAATAAGAAAAAAGCAAAATAAAAAGCACTCAGACATTACATGTTCACAAAATGCATCCGAAGTTCCTTCGGTGAAAAACACTTCACACCTTCAAATGTATTTAAAATGTGTGGCAGATTGTGCTGTAAAGATTGTAGGCTATATTTCTTACGAAACCGTGGAACATACCACATATCACTATTTCTGGTATTGGCGGAAATGACTCTAGGTGTCAGAGTTGCAGTGGACACAAGAAAATTTTTGAAGGCGGTATTTGAAAAATAAAATGAATGAAGCAAGCGAAAAGTGTAAAAATACTCTATTTTAATTATTTTATGCTTTAGAAAAGCTGGCCCTGTTGTCTCCAGAAAACCCATATTGTCAATGTGACGAATCATCTTTTTTTGCAATGAAAATATTTTCAAAATGTTTGTCTTTCCAGTAGTTGCCCACACTAAGCTACAGTAACTTAAATGGGAAGAAAATAAGGCATAATAAATGTTTAGTTTTGCTTTCGGCGGAAGAAGGTAGCGACATCTAGACAGAATACCTGTGATAGCAGACAGTTTCTTGGATATATTTTCAACGTGTTTGTCCCAAGTTAGGTGAGAAGAAAAAGTAACGCCTAGTAATTTATGTTCATCAACAATTTGTAGTTCTTTATCAGCAAACATTAAAGTTTGATTGCAAGTAAGAGATTTATTTCTTGCGCGAAATAACATTATTTTAGTTTTCGTTTGACTTATTTTTAGGCAGTGAGCGATCGACCATTCGGATAGCTTAACGAGTAGATCGTTGCATCGTTCCATTAATTCCCGCGAATCCGGACCAGAAATAAGAAGAGTAGTGTCATCGGCATATATAATAAATTGAGCAGCTATGTCAATATTAGTAATATCGTTAACGTAGATGTTAAAAAGCAGCGGACCCAATACGCTACCTTGCGGCACGCCATTTAGTATTGGAAGAAAAGATTACTTCTCGTGATTTATACAAACTGATTGTTTGCGATCAGTTAGGTAGGACTCGAATAAAGATAATGGAACACCTCTAAGCCCATTCTGCGATAATTTCCTCAGCAGAATGTTGTGATTGAGGCAATCGAATGCCTTACTAAAATCAATGGAAAGTGCCAGGGCGAACAGATTTTTTTCGATATTTTTTAGTATATGTTCCTTGAGGGTGAGCAAAGCAGTTTCCGTTGACCTGCCCTTACGAAAGCCGAACTGAGCACTAGATAGAATGTTTTATTTGTCAAAAAGATTTGACACGCGTGAAAAAATAATCTTTTCTAACCCTTTGGAAAATACCGGAATTATTGAAATAGGTCGGTAATTTGATACATGGTTTCTGTCACCTCCTTTGAAAATTACAGTTACCCTACTCATTTTCATTTTGTCTGGAAACATCCCATGCTGTAAAACCAGATTAAAGATATGCGTTAAAGCTGGAGTGATGTATTCTAAAACATACTTTACAGGCTTTATCTGTATATCATCGATATCAAGAGCCTTACTGTTCTTAAGGTTCATAAAACTGCTATATACCTCATGTTCATTAGTGGGGTTTAAAAATAAACTGTTTGAAATGGAAAGAAACGACGACACATCTGAAGGAGCTTGCTCTGTTTGCTGTGGTACGGTTATGTTTGCAAAGTACTCGTTGAAATGATTAGCAAGCACTAAACCAGATATTTCGGTTTTATTGTGGATTATCTCTTCCGGTGGGGCAGAATGCTTTTCGCGACCAAGAACCTTGTTGATAATGTTCCACAAGGTATCAGGATGTTTACCCGTGGCGTCTGCAAATAGACGCTCATGATAAGCATTCTTGGCACGCGTAAGTTCCGCGTTTAGTTTGTTTCTATACTTTTTGAACATTTTCAGCGCATCAGGCGAACGTGTGGCAAGAAATGTATGGTACAGTTTATCTTTGTGTTTTATCATTTTAAAAGGTTCCTGCGTAATCCAAGGTTTTCTAATCTTCCTTGTCTGTCTAATCTTTTTAAAAGGGAAGTGTACTTTGTAGATTTGTATGAAGGCAGAAATAAATTTGGAGTATGCGGCATTTACTTCACTTATCTCATACAAGAAAGACCAGACATAATTCGAAACGTCCCGTTTAAAAAGATCAATGTTTCTATCAGTTAAGGCTTGAATGGAAAACACGTTTGACTTAGAATGATTTTTTCCAGCGTTCGTACGGTATGTCATAAACACAGGACAATGATCACTGACGTCCGACGTCACTGTTCCAGTATGTTCTACTGCAGTGTCAATATTAGTAATAAGAATGTCAAGACATGTAGACGAAGAGATTGTAACACGAGTTGGCGTACTAATTAGGTTTACAAAACCAGCAGAGCTAAGCCTATTTGTAAAATACACTGTGACAGCATTCTGTTCAAGAAAATTTATGTTAATGTCTCCCCCACATACAAGCCTAAATTCGTTAGCAGCAACATATTCCAGTAAAATATCAAACAAGTTCATAAAGGCAAGAATATTTCCATTTGGTGGGCGATACACGACCGAAATTATATCGGACAAATGTCTAAATGTTAAGATTTCATAGTCGCATGTCGTTTTACAAAAATCTGCTATTTGTTCGCATTTTCGTCCTGATGCGACATAGACTGCGACGCCCCCTCCCCGTCTATTAGGTCGTTAAGACGTAATCAACATAGCCATCAAGGTACAGCCGAGCACTTCTGTCATGGTACGATGTTTCTGTTAGCATAATTGTATCGAACTTGAAGGAGAACAGATTTAAAAAATTCCTTATTTTTTCTTGTTTATTGGCTGCTGATCGAGCATTCAAGTGCAGAATGGAACTACTGGTGTTTTGTTCAAACTGTAAATGATGCGGTAAGATGAAATCGTGATATTGCATGGCGGTTCCTAGAGAGTGTTTCCAGTAGAGTCGAGATAATGTAGGCGATGTTGCGTGAAGCCAGGTGTGTGCCTCTGCTGCAGTGTCATAGTGCATGCTACCCTCGTTGAGAGTTGGGCTGCGTCAAACCTGGATAAGGGCGTGCGGACAGGGTTCGTTCCTTCGTGTGCTTTCTTGGCAGCGGCGCCGGCGAGATCGTTGCCGGAGAACGACGCGGCAGCCACTAAAACACAATGTCGTGCCCTTTTTCGATCGCATGGTGGTGCATTAGGCGTATCCCCGACACAAGTTTCTCGTAGGATCCACGAAGTAAAGCTGACAAAAGACACTGTAGGGCCACCATTGAAGCGAAAAATATTGCCCACCTACTAGCCGCTTGTTGGTCGATGTATTCGCCGGCAATTTTTATTGCAACAAGCTCCGAACCAGTCGATGTTGTCACATGAGAGCTGTTGAAGCTGATGCATCGTGATGGTACAACCATAGCGCTAGTACAGATATTCACAATGGATTCGTGTTGCTGTTGCGCCCCACAGCAAAATTTCGCTCGCTTACCGACAACCGACGGCGCTGGGGACGAATAATCGCCTAGGGTCTTTTCCAAGTGTTTCAAGCTTTTGTATATCGCAGCTCTGGAGACATCAGTAACTTTTACGTAACCCTTAAGCCTTCGATCCAGTTACGCCCAGACACGGGTGCACTTGAGCGTTTTCTGGTACTTGATGATTGGTCATGATGAACGACGTCAACTTATCTTCATAGGAAGACCATTCTCTGGCTGTGTCATCGAACGGCTACACATAGACCAGCTGCCTACCAAATTGTATCGCTGTAGTAACTTGCTAAGTCATGCTTCCCACCTGTGCGGTGTCCTCGTTCGTATAAAACATGAAAAATACCATAAACGAATTCTCGCATGTCGCACTTTCATTTCACCATGCTAATTCTTTAAGAAAGATCCAATAATAGTCTACGTCGACTGCATTCCAAGCGCAGCTTAAGCTATATCTTGCTTGAGCTTGCACATTGCTTAGTTGCTGCAGTTTCTCAGTAATCGCTGGTGCGCAGCGGGACGTGCCAAATAAATGACAGTTCCAATAGTGAGAGGAAGTCGTAAACTATTGCGAAAACCGATATAGGGCTTTGTGATCACGAGTGGGTTTTACCCATCGCACTAAAAAAAAAAACATATCGAATGAAGAACACAAGAAAACTGAGAGGTCGCCTTGTCTTTCATAAGAAATGTTCCTCATTAAAGGAACACATTCAGTTTTGCTACATTTCTAAAGACTCATGCTCTCTGTCCCAACAGACAAACGCTAACCTTTACTGACCAGGCTAGCGTACAGTGCAGTGCGAGTGCTTCGCAAATTTAGCGTTAGTTCAACTGGTTCAAGTGCTTTGAGAGTTCGTGCTGAGGTGTTGGTGTTCAGCGCACCTTGAAATCTAATCACAGCCTGACATTGATTTCCAGGGTACTTCAATATCAAGGATAAGCTCTACTGCGACATCCACGCGAAGCAGGCCGCACGACACATCGCGCCTGGTAGCAACCTGGAGCCAGTGCCCGTCCCTCCGTGAGTATACACAGTGGCGCAAGCGCAGGAAGTCATACGATAGTGCCGGGTTAATATCAAACACCCGCCGTTAGATAAAGATGCGCTGGCCCTGCAGCATTGCGCAGCATTAAAAAGATATCTAGCACTTGCGATGGTCTTGCTGAGTAGCTATCTGGATAACGATAAGAATATATGCAGGAAGGGTGAATGTTGTTAGGCTCGGAAAGAAGCAGAGAAGGACTTGATGTATCAACCTTCGTCTATTTGCAGCACCTAACAGCTGTCGAAAAACAGAATACCACCAGAACACTGCCGAAGTGCCCAGAATGAAATGCGAGGAAGTCATGACGTTTAGATGCCCTGTAATGAACTGTGTAATGAATACATCAAAGTAAATAGCGCGTTGATGTCGCTTCTATAGCAACCGTGAAGAGATTCCCAGTAAGTGCAAGGAGAAAGTAAAGTACGTATTGCATTTCTTTGAGGCCTTCTTAACAAAAAAAAAAAGAAAGAAAGAACTATCATACGTATGCGCATTGCAATTGTTTATTTCACACACACTATTCACAATGGTCAGCCGCGACACCCTGAGAAGACTGGTAGTTCCTATGTAGAACAGGATAGACCTACAACCACAATCGTTGGATGCTCTTGCGGTGGATTTTGTAGCAGTTCCTTTCTTGTTCTAGGAATGTTTGATTGGCTGTCTGAGCTAATTTTCCCATTTTCAACGGAACATTATCGCTAACGCATGTACGCAAGGAAGTACGCTGATGTTACCAGCTCATATTACGTAGCATAATATCCTGAAACTGCTGCTGGCAAATAAGGGTGGCAGTAGAGTGTATAGTGTTGTTTTTTACTTCCTATTAGGCATTTATTCACTATTAGATGCTGAAATTTGTGTACGTGGGTGTTTCAGCGTTTATTGAAATACAAACTCTAACCCCTGCTGTTTGGACACAAAGCTACCCTAATTCTGAGCTGAAATAAGTGAAAGTCGCTCAGCGATAAGGAATCGCTCGGTGTAAAAGAGAGGCTGGAAAAAAAAATGTGGCTTGTACGGTTCGCCAAGGTAATTAATGGCAGAGAAATCTAGGAAGCACAGAAAAATAGGGACCGGATTCCTCTCTTTGGACTGATGAACACCCCGCGGGTTTCTTGAAATTGCGTAGAACAAAATATATCGATATCTCACGCGAAAACTGCGCAAACTGCTTTAGTATGCTGAATTTGCCAAAACGAAGGCAACCTCCACGCAAATCATTGCACCCTCGTAGTCGCCGCTCGGCGCTCTCAGTTTGTAGCGAGGATCTGTCACAAACGATGTCACAACTGGTCGTCTCTTTGTTATTAAATTGCTTGTTAACCTATACGTCGCATCTGGACCTCATCTAAAAAAAAGGGGC
Organism: Hyalomma asiaticum; assembly: GCA_013339685.2. NCBI lineage: Eukaryota > Metazoa > Arthropoda > Arachnida > Ixodida > Ixodidae > Hyalomma > Hyalomma asiaticum. Next base: position 136,793,683 of record CM023481.1, on the reverse strand, counting down.
AGCACAAGCCTAGCCACATCTACACTACTGCATATCGTTAAGCGTTCTTTGTGCGCGAACGAATGCCCAAAGGGAACTTGGCTTAAAGGGCAACTCCGGCGGTTTTTTCACTAGGTTCTGATATCAATGTTTTCCAGTGTTACTGATAGTCCTGTACCCGCCAGGGTGGTTTAGTTTGCTCAGAAACGCACCAATAATTTAAAATAAGCAACTGAAAGTCGTCTTCAAACCGAAACCGAAACGGGTAGATGCTTCGTGGAGCGCGTTCGGTGACGTTACAACGTTCCCGTCACCAGAAATATGGAACTGGCGCCAAAGAAACGCCAGTGGCGAGGTCATCCGACGATATATTGAGTTATGCCAGCTTTTCTGATCTTGACAGCGACAATTTGAGCGCTGAAGTATCGCGGTTTTGCTTTTGAAGGCACGCAAGCTCGGGTAGGCAGCGCGGAGGTGATGACGTCAAAAACACAGGGTGGCCCGCGTGAGAATCCGCTAAAAATTTTTAAAAATTAATTTACAGGAAAATCAATTGACCTACAGCCGCCTGACTTGGCACATATTATTACAGTATTGAGGAGAATATATATTGAAAATTTCATTAAGATCAGTGGACACTGGAAAATCGCCGGAGTTGCCCTTTAACAGCAGCGCGAAATTCAAGCAATGAAGACAAACACACAGTGCTGCACACAACACAGGCGCTGAACTTTAGCTGTTCAACTTCCACTTCAACTGTGTTTTGTGCATAACTATGTGTTTCTCCGCGTTCCTCGCATTTTACGCTGCTGCTAAGCCATGTACCACCAACTAGCCCGCTAGTACCGCCTAAGCTAAGGGAACTGTCGATTGGCACCGCTTCTTCCCAGGGGTGGCCACATCCCGCAGGGAGTTCCGCTGGCTCCCGCACCGGCTCCGGCCCCGGCTCCGGTGCCCGTCGCCCCGAGGGCTCCCGCCGTAGGAGCAGCCTCTTCGCCCTTGTACACGCCGCCGGCGCCCAAGTTCACGCCGGCAGCTCCGTACACGCCGACCCAGGCGGTGCCCGCCGCGCACTCGCCAGTAGCGGCCGCTCCGCTGGCTGATCAGCCGCCGCCGCCACCCGACAGCCCCGGCATCTGCTACGATTCCCCCGTTGCCATGGGCGTGAGTAACCTCCGCAAAGTCTTCCAGAACTAGGGGATTGCGCCGGCACGCGCGTCGCCGCTTCCGTTCGCATCGACAGGAAGCCAAGCCCTTGCGCGGTTCAGGACTCGCGTCTCGTCCGCGGCATTGTCACGCCACGCAGCGGGGCAAAGTGTACAGAGCCGTGTCTGTACACGCCTTTCGTCGACGACCGCCGAGGCGTGCTGTGATGTACAGCTTAGCAATGCTCGCGAGTCGCCGGTCTTCTTTCTTGGTGTACACTGTGCCCTATGCTGCACTTAGTAGCTGGCGTCCACCACGGCGGGCTAATGTAATATGGATGACGGAGCAGTTTCTTACACAGAGTTGTTGTGTGGCTAGCTAACCTTTCTGGGCCAGCCTCTTACCTATCCTATAAGGACGCTTCTGCTTTTTCTCTCTGTTCGCTGTCGCATTTAAATGCATATGTGCTGGCAGCGTTAGCAATGGCTACCTTTCTTTGTTTCGGTGAGGTGTCAGGAAATGTTCATGCATAGCTACGTATCAGCAGCCCATAACCCGAAGCAGGATGGTTATGTCGACCGACGTATGATTGGGGATAGCTTCAACTCACCTGTGGCGTCAGGCAGCTATAACAGTCAGCCTGAGGTGAAATTGGGCACTCAACCGATATCGTTCAATCGAGAGCCGTCTCGACCTTATTCGTCGTGCATCTAGAAAAAAAAACAAAAAAACTCAACACTTCTGTTGTACAACTCTGACAAGAAGTGAAGTTTATCTTAACTTTATACCCGTGTGCAGAACCATGTAGCAAGCTACTTTGGAGAAAGTGCACATGACCCGTAAAACAGATTCAGCGATAATTTATTAGCGCTATGTTTGCCCTTTTCTTGGCACATTTCTTTCATGTGAAACTTATGTGATGTTCACGTTTACACGTCCACATATGTCTCTCTTAGGTATTTAGGTAATATGTGTGATATTTCGTTTTTGATATTTTTTTACTGAAGCAATGATACTCCAACAAATACAATAAGTCAGTTCACTGTAAGGATTTTGCATATTCTTCCAGGATATTGCGATGATGAATGTCAAAAGCAGTACCTGCAAAATACTCATGCTGTATGCTTGCTATTTACTTTCTTACGAATCCTGCGAGCTTCTGTTTATCAGAAAAGTAGTGTACTGTTGTAATACGTGTTCGTGATCGCTCTTCGGGAAACTCAGCTTTGTTTTTGAAAGCGTCCTGGGGCTTCTCCTGATTGTCGCCCTGCAGTGCAGCAAATGTTAACGATAGTTACAGTTTTGCATTGTAATGTGAGACGGTAGCTTAGAAAGCACGCGACGAGAGTTCGTTTTCAGTGTTGATTGTCCGGAAAGCAGCCTACACATGTGCGGAAAAGAATGTGCTGTAGAAAATAGCAAGTCCCTTGCCTACTTTATTTAGCTCGTGTTAGAATGCCTTGTGGTTGTCTGTCCCTTGTGTAACTGTTCTGCTTGTCGGGTATTGTTGTTAGCCACGTCCCGTCTTCTGTCCTATATAGTGCTGTCGCGTAATCTGTTTTATTTATTTTTTTCTTTGATAAGATACCTTCGTGATTTGCCCGATATTTTACATTTGTGTACACCATGGCAACCTTGGTGGACCGCACTGTGCGATACCCAAATGAGGAGTGTTAAGAACGTCATTTTCGCTGTGTTGTCCATCGTGTGGTGAAATGCTTTTCAAATAAAGTGACGAACATGTCAACTGAAGTCTACTCTTGACCATCTTGGGTTCTGCTTACTCTCGGGTCACGTGCACGAATAAGACGACTAACCGTGTAACAGATGCACGACGGGATGAGCGGCTGGAAATGCCTCGCTCTTAACGCTCCTCACGGCCTCACGAGAATGTGTCTCTGGTCGCGATCTTGCAGCGCGCGGTGTCTCGGCACGGGCGCGCGCTCGGGCTGCACGCGGCTATAGCCGGCGCTTCGTGGTCTGTGTGCATCGGATCTAGTAGTCGTAGTGTGCACGGCTTTCAGAGCGAGCGTGTTTTCTTTTGCTGCCTGGCCTGGGCTGACGATGTGCGACTCCATGCTTGAGCCTAACACCGTGAAGCGCTTCATTCCGGCGCTCCGTTCTTATTCTCTTCTTCACACTCGTCCATTTCTTCTGCCGTGGGTACTCACAGTGTGTGTGCGTGCGTGTGTTTGTGTGTGTGTGTGCCAAGCCTTGGCTGCAGAGTGCTAATTTATGTGGGTTGCTTGTGAGCCGTCATGAGTGCTGCGTTTATCTGTGTTTTGGTGCTGAAATTTGCGGCTCTAAAAAGTATATATAGTTAGCTGCGCCGCCGGATGTTGTCGCCAAAAAAGGAAAAAAAAAAGAACATTAAGGGTAAATAAAAAGCAAGCAAATGAAGAAAAGATAAGAGAGAGAGAGAGTGAGTGAGTGACAGCACTCTTCCGTGTTTATTTTTACCAGGGTTGGCTGCCAGCGCTCTATTTCAGTTGGCTGTGCCTATCAGGTAAAACCGCACTTAGCAGGTGCCCCTTCTTTTCGGAAGAACATTTGCCTAGGACTGATATATAGCCTTAATTATTTCTCAACATGCCTTTAAAGAATCAAAACAAATACCTGTTATCGAAGTAGCGCTTCGGTTAAACTAACGCAGACTAATTCTGCCTCAGATATCATCACGCTATTCGCTTCGCGATGTGAGAACCTTTCAGCGACACAAGAACCCGGATTATTTTCGTCTTTGAAATACTTACTTTAAACAAAACACTACGAGCTGTCCGCCAACTACCAGAAGAAGATACCCGTGGCTGACGTTAAGCCTGCATTCCCCATGCTCTTGTTACTGTCAAAATAAACTGAATTCAGCGTCACACACGAATTTACTTTACAGTGCATAATTTTACAAATATGTCGTGATCTCTATGTACTACATAGCCTCTTTTATTTCTTCGGTGTTTGTGAGTCGCTGTTCAAATTAAGTGCCATGAAAACGCATGCATAACAGCCTTCGAAAGCTGCAACAGAATTTAAGGCGAGTCATAGCTATCTTTGTTAGGCTGCTTGCTGGTATACGGAACTGTGTGCGCTGAGGATAAAACCAACGGTTGTAGAACGATTAACGGCAGTAGACCGAGACTAATG